>OX381715.1:28670800-29137828 GCA_947462335.1 Harmothoe impar
CATGGGTTTGGAGATTGACATGACAATATCATACAGGTGGGTGTGATAGACTGCAGCCAGGTCTCGTATTAACCCTTTGAGACTTGCCGCTATGACGCGCCTACACAGCACGGACGAGAAACTTGTGAGCGACTCTCCAGCACTGGGTTTGTATACATCATGTAGTCACATGGGGACCCTTCAGAGCTGTACCTCACCCTTTTGCCCTTTAAGGACTGATGCCTACTCAGAAAGGTCATCGTCATTGTCGCTAAAACCACTCTGACCCGAAGGTCGGGCAGTGGTTTTAGCGAAAATGACGCTGACTTTTCTGAGTATGTGTCGCGAAAAGATGGCATTTGTCATCATGATGCACCAATGCAGCGCCGGCGAGTAACTCGCCGGTGCTACATTGGTACATCATGCTGACCCTCCGGGAGTGTCTCCACCCCATAGGGGTAAGGCATGATACATTAATGCATTATACCCTGCTGAAAGGGTCAAGGCTGACATGAGAAAATGAACGCAGCACTCTCTTACTACCCACCAGGGTTGTATTCACCATGACGTCAAGAAGGGCACATTGAACATTAAAGTACTCTGCTGCCCTTAAAGGGTTAAAGTATGTTTCGGCCGAGGCTAGCCTCCATCAGAGCAGCGAGTCCATATCTAACCAGTTCTGTGTGTCAGGGCATGGCCCCTTCCATCATAAATCAGCACAGTGTCCCGTAACAGAAATACCAGCGGTAAGCCTAACCCTGTACGGCCAGCAGAGTGCTTTAATGCGCTATGTGTGTGCTACGTAGACTTGGCCATCATGAGTCATGGATGCAGCCATGGTAACTGTACTTACCAAGGCTGCATTCATGCATCATGCTGACTCTTTGGAAATGTATCAGCCCTATACAGCATGATGCTTTGCCAGAGCTGCATCCAATCATCCTGACCACGAATTGCATACTTCATTAAAGCAATAGTCTGCCCTTAAAGGGCTAAAAACGGCAAACCCCTGCAATATTGATGCGCGCTGGTCAACGCCAGCCCGAATAACACGACAAGTGGCGGGCCTGAAAACCGGCCTATAATGGAGTAATGGAAGCCCGGCTTGATACCATCAAATAGCCCCCGCCCCCTGAAGCCGCGCGCTGTTTGGTGGACGCAGGAGAATGTGGCTTGTTCTCTGACTGCCCTGCTATGGCCACATGCACAGCTAGGGAGTAGTCCTGGTGGTATAAAGGCAGCCAATGGCCTGTTTATATATAGCTGGAGGTAAGCCATTGTCCCAGTGGGCACAGAACATTGAATCAACATTGAAAACTGGTTGACAATGTTGATTCAATATTGATGCAACATTGATTCAACATTAAACTGAGTTTTGTGCCCACTGGGGTACATCAAACAAGCGTCCGCATTTGTGTAAGCTTATCTACACACAAGGCTTGCAGAAGAAATCGCACGCTAGTTTGCTAACTGATTTAAAGAAAGACTTCAGGTGGCCCACAACAATGTATGGAAGGTTTGTCTTTCTACAAACGCTATTGTATCATTAGTGGTCTGTCGTTGGAAATAACAAAAGTTGAGAAAATAGTTTCCACCGTATCTGGCTTTCTGACATTGTCAGTGTCCATCCCTACACCATCATTTTAGTCATAAGCAATATCAAAGATGGCCATGTAGCCCTTAGTCCCCTATACAAACCAGCCAGTAGCAACGTTTTAAAATACCCTGGCATTTGAATGAAGCATCCCAGTCTAATAATGCAGTTGGACGACCTGGTGAGGTAAGGGTGCGGGCTGGTGCAGGCTGGGATCTGCTGAGGGGTGAGGTGGGGTGTGGGTGGGGTGTGGTGTGTGGGGGCAGGGGTGTGGGGTGGTGTGTTATGATCTGCTGAGAGTACGGAGAGAGGTGGGGTTGGATGGCAGCCGGATGATCGTCCATCATACGTCAGGGCGCCGGCCGGGTGACGTTAGGGGGCGGCAGTAGGCGGCCCGGCCCCGCCAGGATCATCATAGCCCCTAACCGGAAGTAGGGGTAACTTCCGGGGGTCACTTCCGGTGCCACCCTAACCTCAATCTGGATTGGTTGTAAAAGATGTCCGTGGCCTGTAATCTGCACCAAAGGCTCATAATTACCATTCACCCCAGGGCGCTGCTGTATGGTGTCATCGGGGGGAGAGTGGTTAGGTTAAAATAACTGCCTGTGGAGAGATGCATTAGCTGATAAAGTCTGCACCTCTGCCTCTGTCGCTCTGTCTCTATGTATCTGTCCCTCTGTCTCTGCCTCTGTCTCTCTGTCCCTCTGTCTCTTTGTATCTGTCCCTCTGTCTCTATCCCTCTGTAAATCTGTCTCGCTGTCTCTGTCCCTGTCTCTGTATCTCTCCATCTCTGTCTCTGTCTCTTTATTTGTATGTCTGTCTATCTGTCTCTGTCTGTCGCATCCACACATTTAAATGGTGATGAAAATGAAGGACCATTTTCCCCCCCTTTAATTTAGTCCAGGCAAACTTCAGCCATGAGACTGACTCCTTTGCTAAAGATGTGAAACAACAGAGAGGCCTCCTGATCACTACCTCTGTCCCAGAATGGCTGTTCCAATCAGGTGTTCTTCCCTCCTTGTCTATCTACAATGTCTTGTGTTTTTGTCACACTGAAAAAGAAACGTTAAAAGGGGGGTTCCCTGAGAGCAGGCATCAGGTCATACCCGGCTTTGTGCTGATGGTATTACACCCACACCCTGGATAACCCCACAGCCTCTTAACCCTTTAAGGACCACATGGTGCTTCAAGGCAGCGTTTGTAGCACCAATGCAACACCAGAACCTACTGCTGTTCATTAGTTCTTGCCCTTTGGGGGTGAAGTAACTTCTCAATGTCAACGTGGTACATAAGTTGCCTTCCAGTCGTGGCGAGTTACTTAACAGAGCAGCATTTGCTATAAGCATAATGGCAAAAAAGGGCGTAGGGCGTTAATGCACTATGCTATTGCCAGGGACGGATTTAAGGGGGGGGGGGTGGTATGCGCCCCCTTTTTGGGCCAACATTTGAGGTTTTTTATGTAGATTATTTTAGGCCATTTTTAAACATTGACCCTTCCCCACCCCCTTTTTTCAAAGTCCTGTATCCTCCCCTGCTGTGCTACCCTCACAGGGTTAGCCGACTCCATACACCTCTGTCAGCCGCACCTCTCACCCTCCCAGCACCTTTAACCCTGTTAATACACGTTATCCGGTCACATGCCGCGTACCTAGGTGCCCCTGTACCTACCTACCCCACAAACCTACTTAGAAAACAGTCACTTCATCACTATGCACTCTGTTACTCACACACCCAACCCCCAACCCACCACTCTCCCTCCATGCAATCCTTCATCCAGTAAAACCATAGCATCTCCCAAGCCATCCTCTCCTCACACTGAGCGCCTTAGCGGTTGGAAAGAGCTGCTTCTACTGACTACTGTAATGGTAATTATTAAGCTTTAGTTAATCCTCATACTTTTTAAATTAGCTATAGACTTAAGAGAGGTTCCTATGCTCTTCCTCCCCTTTATAAATCTATCCTGGGGCTATATTACCGTGGATTCATCTGTGCATCCGGTGTCAATTGATCTCACATTCCTAACATATTTATTTCAGATACAGCATTGTATAGTAGGGAGCCCAACTAGATGAATATTGTATCAACATAATTATAATGACATAAGTAGTTTAGCAAAGTCTAATGACTTAAAAGCCATCAGTAGTGATGTCTCTTAAACACATCTGGGTTTTCAGTGCAGGTCAGCCCCTCAGATTACTACACCCCCCTCACCCCCTCCACCCCAGGCGTGGCGGCCCACCCTTCCCACCACAGCCGCCCCCTTTACCCATCATATTAACTCATCCATGCCTCTTGCTTTCGCATACTTCAGGATTTGATCAACTTAAACCCGCGAGGTCTGCCATCCATTTCCCTGAACCTCCTCCCACACCCCAGACCCGCACCCCGCGTGCCCCGATAGTGGAGCCTATATCCACCCACTCCTGGCTGCAACTCTAACAGTGGACAAGAGTAATTATGGGTAACCTTAGGAAGTGTGCAACGTTTAGCAACTTGTTAATCGGTCTTTTTGAACACATTTAAAAATAAAATCGCATTAAAGCGCAGGGGTTGCCCAAGGAATGTACAAAAAAGGGGGCTGTCCATTAAGTATCAAATTACAGTTTCACTGAAAAACTTTACGATGCGATCGAGTCACGGCAGATCATCATAATGATTATGATTAGAAAATCTTTATTGTCCCAAAAGATGGGGATTGGCAGGATCCTGCCCCCCTCCTGCATTCCCCCCTATCCGCTGCTGAACCTGTGAACAGGGATCGCTATTCATTCAGGCCCATATGCTGCCTATGTTCCTGGAACAGTGTCTGATGTAATTTGGGAAGGATTGGACGTGTAAAGGTATCTGCCTCCTGCCATATACTCTCACTCAGCTGTTCCCCTATATATACTGGGGCTAACCTAGACCAGGTGGTACATCAGGCTTTATTACATGGTGGTACGGCCTTCTCCATGCTAAGCCTATGGGAGCTCCATACTCCATGCCCTCATGGAGCATGGTGTAGCCATACTCCATGGCCTCCAAATTTGTTGATTTGCTTCATTTAACGACTGTAGGGCCATGTAATAAACACAAAACCCCACTTATTAACATACATGTACATCATACATTACTCGTTAAAGCTGGGTCATATCACACTCAGCCTTCGGCATTGTGCGATATGACCCAGCTTCAACTCGTGAAGTATGGTGTGCATGTATGTCAATGGCGTGGAGTTTTTTCTATATACCCCGCACAGGTGGCTTTAGTTTCAGTTTCATTTATTGCACAACTAGTCCCTGAGGCTGCAGTTAGCATTAACAACAGGGCGGATACATCACCCAGTGGAGGTGGACGGTCTCTAGTCACCCCGACCCACCTCCGACCCCCACAACTCACCCCTGGAACAATTAATAAAAGTGTTTCACGACGCTTGATACATTAAGCCTGTGTAAAGGGTGGCATAGTGCTTACATGTGTTAGGCCCTTTGGCGGCATGAATTCATAAATGCAGGCCTGGTGAGTAACTCGCCGCGGCTGGATTTTATGCAGCATTCCACTCCTTTCGGGGTATATCAACCCCACTGATATGGCATGATGCTTCATTGTATCACTGCTGAGGGAGACCTAGATGCATCATGAAGATAAAAGTGCATGGCACATTAAAATACAATGCTGTCCTTAAAGGGTTAAGCCATCAATGAAGGAGGGTGGGGTGTCTGGATCTTCTCCCACCCTGGGCGGCGGAAGTAATAATGGGTATTGGAGTAATGCTTGCTGATGTTGGGTAGGGGTGGGGGTTAGGGGGGGTTATGGTGGCATGGGGTGGGGGGAACGGTGAAGCTGTTACATTGTGATATGGTTAAATCGTCATGTTGAGTGGTACAGGGGTGAGAGACATGAGTGCCAACATCTAAATCACTGCTTGAGTTGATCCCACACACTGAACCTCCAACCCCAGCCCTACACCTTCTGTGGTAATCCCTCTCAACCTGTCAACTCCCTCACAGTGTAGCACCCCAACCCCTTCACACATCAGAACATCAACCCCCTCACCCCGTCCCTCACAGAGAATCATAGAGAATATAGAACCTCAACCTCAAGGCCATTTGGAGGTATTGGCACCAGTAGTGTGCCTGTCGCATTTTTATTGACATGGCATCTCTGCTCAGCTATAAGGCAGACGCACAATGAACACAAAAAGATACAACATAGTCTGATAAATTGGCAAGTACTTAAAACTGCATTCCCAGCAAAAGTCTACAAGTCTCTTTCCCCATGCTCTTCTAGTGGCTGAACCTTTGGCACTCTCCTTATCTATCCACTCTGTGTGTGTATGTCTCTTTGCCTGTATGTCTGTTTCTCTGCCTGTCTCTATTTCTGTCTCTATGCAGTTCCCTCTCCCGCCTTCTTCGTACCTTTTTACTTCTCTTGATCTCCAGAATCTGTCTCTTCCCAGCCCCCCAGTATCCCTAGCTCAGTCTATATAAGCCTTCCTGTGTGTGTTTCTGTAGTAGTACATGTCTATACTGGCCTCCACCCAAACCCTTCACTATGTCCCTGTATTTATCTGCCCCAGTCGCTCTCCTCAATACTATCTATTTATCTCCGTGACACATTACATATGGCCTCCACCTCCCTCTATAAAGGCACCCCCCCCCCAAACACACAGACACACAGTACGCCTCACTCGGCTATCAAAAGCTGTGATTGGCTTTATTTTTGATACATCTATTTCTACCGCCACATCGATTTTTGCCCGCGACCTCTACTCTGTGATGTATCAATTGGACCGAGCTCCGCCCTTATTTCTGGTGTGCGTGGCATAGGCTGCTAGTCCCCTGCTCGGGTTAAACCTTTTAGGGATAGCATGGTGCCTCAATGCTATGTATCTCCATAGGGGGCATGATGCAGCTATGCAGCAGCGGCGAATAATAATGCCACTATATTGGGGCATCATGCCAATCCTCTGGGAGGATATCAGGCCCATGGAGTTTCATTGGCAGAGATGTACCATTCTGATAAAAGGGCATAATGAATTATCACACTATGCCACTCTTACAGGGTTAGGAATGAAGTTGGTGTACCCGTCAACACGGCAATACTGTCTCTAATATCGTGAGATGTGGGCTGGTACTAGAACCCGCCACAGCGAACCCAAAGATACATCCTATGCAGAGACAGGAGAATAATCTCCTTAGACTAATCAGGTAGATGCCTGTACTCAGCCCTGCAGGTGACGACAATAAGGATACAAATACGAGGCTAGGGATACCAATATTTCACATGCAGTGTTCACCATGGCAAATGCACTCTCGCGCTAGTTTAGCTCGACTCTCATCTGAATTCTTGCTACTGCCACATCATGCAGTGTTAAAGTATGTCAGGGTGAGAGCAGAGCCAAGATGACTATGGTTGCTGTTTGGCCCAGTCGGCACAGAGCATTGAATGACCACTGCCAAATTGTTGTCAATGTTGATTCAATGCTAAACTGAATTGTGTACCCACTGGGAAACCACCAGTTTTATCAGAATAAGATTTAACACCATGCATTGTGATCGTTGTGCATATCTTGTATTACTGCAACTAGCAGAACTAAATGACTGCGCAGACCGCGAGGTCTTGCAAATTTTGAATTCAGCTGGAGTCCACCACTCAGACACACATACATACAACCCCCACCCCCTCCCCCACACACACCCACACACCTCCACAATCTCCCACCCTCTGCTTTATAGCACCGCCTCCAAACTTAATTATACAAATCATATTACTCACTTTTTATGTGGCACTCCAATCGGGCTCAGATCCTCCATTGCGGCTCGCATTGCCTCTTCTCGGCCCCTTTTTGGTTGATGCAGGAGGGGTAGGTGACGGGAATTAGAAGCTAATGAGATTTTATGGATATTGTGGCCACAAATAATGCATGGGTATGTATTGGAGGGTCTTTTTTTATCATTTTATTGTCTTCAGCTGTCAGTGCATAAACAACGAATTAGAGCAGACAATGTGGATAAGACGCTGTAAGGAGAAGATTAAGTACAGGGAGCTGAGGATATAGCAGGAATTATGCACTGGTAATGACCCAGAGAGTACAGGGATCTTGAAGGATTGATATAGCAGGAATTATGCACTGGTAATGACCCAGAGAGTACAGGGATCTTGAAGGATTGATATAGCAGGAATTATGCACTGGTAATGACCCAGAGAGAACAGGGACCTGATATAGCAGGAATTATGCACTGGTAATGACCCAGAGAGTACATGGACATTGAAGGATTGGTATAGCAGGAATTATGTACTGGTAATGACCCAGAGAGTACATGGACCTTGAAGGATTGATATAGCAGGAATTATGTACTGGTAATGACCCAGAGAGTACATGGACCTTGAGTTGTGGATATACATGTAGCAGGGACTATCTACTGATAATGACTAAGGAATAAGGAGAGAGAATGAGCGGGAGACAGGGGGAGTGAGCGTCATGGAGGTTCAAATGGAGTATGTGAAGACTGAGATATATCAAACGACCTGAGGTAGCAGGACCAGAAAGGAGGAGCAGAGAGGGATAAAAGGTGGGAGAGAGAGAGGCAGGGGGGTCGTTATATATATAAATATATATAGAGAGAGAAAGAGATAAAGATGGAGAGAGCAGAGTGAATTGAATAGAGACATACAGAAAGACAGAGGGATAGAAAGAGCAATATCAAAAAGAGAAGGGAGAGCAGAGGAATGAATAGGGAGAGAAGAGGAATGAATCTGGAACAAAAGAGGCAGATGCACATAAAGTAAGGTGTTTATGAGATGGATTGGAGAATGGGATCTGGAATCTGGACAAGAAACAATATAAGATCGAGATGGAATTTAAAACATGAAAATGTATAGCACTCAGAGAATGAATGAATCCATTTAATTTCACTTACATGAACTTGCCCGGACAGTGTTTTAATGTACTTCGCGCCTTTATGTACAAATACAGCCATAGACGGCTGCACTTTTGCATCATGCCGAACCTACAGGTTTGACCCCCCCCCCACTCTTGCGAAGGGCCGGCATGATGCATATCAAGGCAGCAAGTTACCTTTATCATCACAACAAACAAATATTAAGCTTTGGGGCACCATGTCATCCTTAAAGGGTTAAGTTAATGTGGATTAGATTATGTTTTGGAAGCTAATGTAAGGAATTTCGGAGCCAGCCTTGGTCACCATGGCAACTGTCAAGGCAACCCTAACTCTGAGTAGGAGTGAAGGCATGGGCTGTGCACTCTTTAAGGGCCGCATACTGCTTTATTATATTATGTCCTTGGTTTGCATGATACATGAATGCAGTTCTGCTGAGTCTACTCTCCAAGGGCGGCATTCACGCATGGTGCCGACCCCTTGGGAAAGTATCAACCCCGTAGGGTTGTAATGGTGCTTGAATGTAGATATTGCGAGTTACTCGCCTGAGCTGGAATAATGTATCATAACGATAAAATGACATATCAGAACAATATTTGGTCCATAAAGGGTTAACCCCCTCAGCCTGCTGACACAGCTAGATTGGACACAGTGTATGGTTACCAGGCGTCACGTCAATCTCCCCCAACCCCAAATCTACTACACCCCCTGGAATACCCCCACACCAATCTCAAAGTCTCAAGGTCCCAATGTCAAAAATAGAAAAAGTAGCCTGGATATAAGATACTTTAATTACAGTCATGGAAAACCCAATCAGTTTCAGAGGCCTGTAATCATAAGTAATCAGAAAAAGTGACGAGGCATGATGGTTGTAATTAGAGGTGGTATCAGGCATGACGAATGTGCTCCAGCTGAAGTGAGCAGCAGAGAGGCCAGTGCTCATTAAGGTCTTCGTGGGTTAATGAAATCTCAGACCTCCAAAACCAGGGTCCCCTCACCCCTAACCCCTGGTACTGTTTGACAGCCACTAGGGGTACCAGCTGAGGGTCTGTTACTGTGTAATTGGCGCTATTTTGAGAAAATATGCATTTCAATTGGCAGAACTGGGCCGGCTGTCAAGCATATAAGGCATTTTGATGATTAGCAGCGCTATGCCCTTTAGTTGATATGAATTTAGCCTGACAGGTATGCAAATCGTTCATATTGCCGGAAATGGAACCAAAAAGTCTGATGGTAAAATACAATAAAACCACCATCATACATTCTGGTTCTTGTCCACTGGTTCCAGGCTACCAGCAGCGGTTGCCCAGACCCAGCAAAATCTCTAGTTCAATGTCATTTGGCTGTTACCAGAGCCTTCCTTGGTATTACATTGCGACATATGATTAGAAAGCCTTGGGACATTATCCTTGGGGGCATCATGCTGCCCTTAAAAGGCTAGATAATCTATCTCTACAAAGGCTTTCATCATGAAGGTACAATGCAGCATACAGTTGGTCACAGACAGACCCCCAGCTGGCATAACGCACGGCGCGAGGCTACCCTCCTAACCTACACACACCAGAGGTAGCGGGATTAATCCCTCATATCCAGGAATCAAGAGACAAAACGCACGGACCCATATCATTATGGAGATGGGTCCTGATGCTCCCAACCCCCTACAGTCTCTTACCCCTCCTGCAGTGCCACCTCTCCCAGGGGAGAGGCCAGGCCTAAAAGGGACGACATGAGTTGTCATTAGTCACTCTCCAAGCAGCGGAGGCGGCGATCAGTAATCTAGAGTCGCTAATTGGGAGTGGCGGCCGGCTAATTAAGTATGAATCACGCCCCCGCCTGGAGATTTCACAGGGCCAGGGTTTGTGTGGAGATGGGCGCTGATAGGGGCGGGAGGGAGCAGGAGGTTACAGCTCAACACCCGCTAACAAGGGGATGTGTGGTGCTGTGTGTGGTGCTGTGTGTGGTGCTGTGTGTGGTGCTGTGTGTGGTGCTGTGTGTAGTGCTGTGTGTGCCATTGTGTGGTGCTGTGTGTGGTACTGTGTGTGGTGCTGTGTGGTGCTGTGTGTGGTACTGTGTGTGGTGATGTGTGGTGCTGTGTGGTGTTGTGTAAGGTGCTGTGTGTGGTGCTGTGTGTGGTGCTGTGTGTGCTGCTGTGTGTGGTGATGCGTGTGGTGCTGTGTGGTGCTGTGTGTGGTGCTGCATGTGGTGATGTGTGTGGTGCTTTATGTGGTGCTGTGTGTGCTGCTGTGTGTGATGCTGTATGTGGTGTTGTATGTGCTGCTGTGTGTGGTGCTGTATGTGGTGCTGTGTGTGCTGCTGTGAGCAGTATGGGCTGTGTGAGCAGTTCTGTAGTTTGTACTCGAGAGGGCCACTGTTTGAAAGCTATGACAGTTTGGATTTCTGTGAAATTCTTGGAATTGTACAATTTTGGGAAATATTTGTCAGCTGCTCTGTCTGCTGCTTTGTGAACTGCTCTGCTCTCTCTTATGTGTTCTGGTCTGTGGGCTGCACAGCGGGATTTTGATTACTATGTCCTGATATACAAATCTGTTCAGACTTATCTTGGATTTACATGATGATTCATTTCAAAAACCTAACGCAATTGGGCAGGCATACAATGCCGCTCATAGGCTACACCAAAACTACAGTAGAATTTGAAGAACAGGGAAGACTCTAGATGGAATAAGAGTGACGTATGGGGCTAGAGAATGGAAGAGATGAAGACTCAGGGATATGCGCCCGAACGCTAAACGAAGTAGACCAACACCTAAACCCTGAATTTTTATCGAGCCAAAGACCTAAATCCATAAACTGCGATAAAGGGCACACTAAGTGAACAGAGGGCATTTCCCCATAAAGTCTATACTGGGTGAACTCATTACGGAGTGGCCTGACAGTCCTGTGTCCACAGGGAAATGAAAACCTAACGTCCCTTTATCTAAATTTCATGTGCGACGTGCTTAAAGCCTGAAAGCTAAAGTTCAGGTTCCCTTACACAGCCCCCCCCTCCCCACACACACATAGCTGATCGCTCTGTAGTGTTTAACCCCTTAAATGCGCACTGAACCCACGACCTCATTTGCGTACAAAACTCGGTAGGGTTAGGACCTGGGTTCAGTGCGCCTTTAAGGACAGCATCGGGATTTAATCTACCTTGCTCTTGCCATGATGCATGGGTACACCATCAATGCATCATACAGATCAATGAGGTTGTTAGACTCTCGAAGGGTCAGCATGATACACCAATGCAGTGCTAGCCAGTCACTCACCGTAGCTGTTTTATGAACCCGATTTAAGCAACTTCAAACTTCAAAGTGAAGTTAATAATGACCTTCAACTTTGACTTTCTCTTAAAGCTTAAAGTTACTTAAAGCTGCCAAGACAAATCATTTCTCAACTTTGATCTTCGCTTAAAATTGCTTAAATCGGATGGTTCACGCAGTACACAAATGATGCTTTGCGGCAGGACCTAATCCTTACAGGACTGAGCTGCGCAGTGTGACCTGTGTGAGCTGCTCATGTGACCTGTGTGAGCTGCTCATGTGACCTGTGTGAGCTGCGCAGTGTGACCTGTGTGAGCTGCTCATGTGACCTGTGTGAGCTGCTCATGTGACCTGTGTGCGCTGCTCATGTGACCTGTGTGAGCTGCTCATGTGACCTGCTTGAGCTGCTCATGTGACCTGCTTGAGCTGCTCATGTGACCTGTGTGAGCTGCTCATGTGACCTGTTTGAGCTGCTCATGTGACCTGCTTGAGCTGCTCATGTGACCTGTGTGAGCTGCTCATGTGACCTGTTTGAGCTGCTCATGTGACCTGTGTGAGCTGCTCATGTGACCTGTGTGAGCTGCTCATGTGACCTGTGTGAGCTGCTCATGTGACCTGTGTGAGCTGCTCACGTGACCTGTTTGAGCTGCTCATGTGACCTGTGTGAGCTGCTCATGTGACCTGTGTGAGCTGCTCATGTGGCCTGTGTGAGCTGCTCACGTGACCTGTGTGAGCTGCTCATGTGACCTGTTTGAGCTGCTCATGTGACCTGTGTGAGCTGATCATGTGACCTGTGTTAGCTGCTCATGTGACCTGTTTGAGCTGCTCGCTGTGACCTGTGTGAGCTGCTCATGTGACCTGTGTGGGCACCTCGTCCTGCCTGAAGCACCTTCCCCGGGACCCCCTGATTACTGACGCTCAAAGTCAAAGGCAGCTCCTCAGGTTGACAAAGGAGCCCCAGGCTACCTGAGCACACTTCACCTGGGCGCCACCAGGAGGCTCCTCCTGTTCCTCCTGCTCCTCCAGGTCACAGGCCTTAGCCTCTTCCAGGTGTGGTAGGTGTAGGGGGTATGGGGTCTGTCATGGGCAAGTGTGGTGATACCATTCTTACAATCTTCATATGATATAGATGCGGTACACGAGCGATGAGAGTAGGGGCCAGCTTGGAGCAGGGAGTTCCATGGCAAACTCTGGAGAGGAATTTTTGTTTGAAATACTCTGCCCTGTTGAAAAGCCTCTTCATTTAATCAATGGAAGTTTTGAGTGGAAGTGAAAATGTGTTAATGCACTTAATTAATGCTGGTCTGTAATTAAACTGGTCTTGTTTACGCACGGGAGGTACTGGAAATACGCCCTGGCACAGCTGTAGAGGTGCTGATCGCAGTTTGGGTCAGGACATCTTAAGATGGTAGCGAGTTCACCGTGACAGACATCTAGTTCATTTGCCCTCTGGCAGATGTGAAAGAAAAACTAGTAACAATCCTCTGTGAGAGCACAAACCGTACAGTTCAGCGCCTCCCTCCGCTGTCAAGTTCTTCCTGATCAAAGTCAACCCATGTCCCCTCCTCCAGGGCTATAGACCCCTGACTTGAAAGACGGGCTTAGAGCGATAATATATCAAACAATGGCGCTAACCTGATCTTTCATGTCCTCCTAGTTGGCAAAAATATAATTGCCCTCGACGCCGAGGCTGCTACCTGGGGATGGTACGAGAGCTGGGGATGCTTCAGCTTTGAAAGGGCCTGCCCTGGAAGATCAAAAGAAGGCTAGAAGAAATGTGGCAAAACCAGAGCAAAATGTCAAGAAATCAAAGGGTTTTGTGTGTGGAAATAATCATTTTGATGTGGCGGTGGTGGCATGGGTGGATGTGTTCCATTGCCCGCCCACTAATCAGGGCATGCTTGTGGTGGGCACAGGTCGACACCTAACCCTTTCAGGGCAGCGTACTGATTTAATGCGCTGCACCCTTGGATGATGTGATGCTTGAATGGAGGCCTGGTGGGTGACTCGTCAGGGCTGCATTCATGCATCATGTCGACCATATGGGGTTGATACACTCCCAAAGAGTTGATGTAATTGATGATGCAGCCCTAGTTAGTAGACTTATAAATCGGGACTGCATTCATGCATAATACCAATAAAGAGCATCGCCCAATGAAGCACGATGCGGCACTTAAAGAGTTAAACCCGCCAACACAAACAAAGTGCACGTGGCATTATCTGTGCCCCGCCCCCCGACCCCAGCCTCTTTAAGGTTAATCACGGTCAGCCTGATGAATGCTCTGTCCGCCCCGGGTCTGGACCTGGGGACGACACCAGAGGGGGAAGCATGCAGACCTCTGTCCCTGCACACACTCCACTAGTCCATATTGTAGCTTGGTCTACGCAAAGTCATCTAATGGAGACTTGTTCTGCATGACTAAAACAGGTATTCCACTCCCAATTATGTCAGTCGGTTATGTAATAGATAGACTATGGTTATGAAAAGGTATGTAGAATTAACCACAGCTTGCTTGTGGGGCCAGACGGAGGCACCCTACCAGAAAGCTGTGGTTAATCCTACTTACCTTTTCATAACCATTGTCTATCTATTTTAGACCACAGCAGTAAGGTTATGTTAGGCTATTGACTTAGGGTATACGATATACCCAAGGTTTTGAAGTCCTTTGCATTACCCCACCGCTGTGGTTTAAACCATTATAATTGCCGGTATCTTTTATTGACAGATTAGGATCTGTCTGTAAAGAAGTCAGCAGTTGGCAAGTACCCGTCCCTTTGCTACATGATGTATTAGAGTTTACCCACTGCTGCTGCACACTGGGTATCGACTCACGTATCGGTTGATGTCCAGGCTGATTAAGGGTCTGATATGGAGGTGGAAACATTGAAAATATGTTTCAACAGGCTGTTCTGTGATGTACCTCGGCCTGGTACCTCACCTTCACCTCTGCAAGTCACTCCGCGACCCAGGGCAGTCCAAACAGACCTCGCCTTGGCAGCCTCCATCATATCACTACTTAGCCGGGTGGTATTGCTGTTTCACTCTTTAAGAGGCCGCCTAGTGCATATAATGCATTTTGCCCTTAGTCACCATGATGCATGAATGCAGCTCTGGCGTGTGACTTGCCAGTGCTACTGTCAAACATTATGCCAACCATATGGGTCCGATACAACCCCCCCCCCCCAAAGGGTCCGCATGCTGCATGAATGCAGCCCTGGCATGGAGAGGTACCCGCTAAAGCTGCATGCATGCATCAGGCGGACCAAGGTCACGTCCTATTAGAGCAGCATGCGGCCCCGCCCTCTGCTCGTGGTGCTGCCTAACCACGTGTGAGAACTGACCACTCGTCTGGGATAAATGCCGCTGCCTTCAACTGCCTTAGTAGCCTCGTTTTGGTTTCAGCCCCTTTCCCTAGTGGCCAAAACCAACACCAGGCTAAGAGGTTGGTGTTGTTGGCGCCTGGTTCACACGTAGGGCGCTAGGAGGCGCCGCCCCCGCCACCTGTACTTCCGGTGCGGCCTTGACCACGTGGGTCACGTGTGTATGTGGGGGCGGAGGGGGGGGGGGGCAAATCAATGCAGTCAAGACGCGTACCTTTAAGGCATGGACGACATTTGCGTTTTCTGTCTTGGCATAAGGTGTACAGAGCAACGGCACCATTTTGTGTCTTTACGGTACAGTATTAAACGGGTTACTGAGAACCATATTATGGTAAAGCATCATGGGAGGAAAGAGGAGTATAATAACGTCACTTCCGGGGAATGGGAATCCCCTGCAGAATCAGAATGCGCACGCATCATGATGTTCGCCTCGTTTTGGTCCCAACCTGGACTAAACCCAATAAAGACACTCGGCGTTAAAGACTGTCTACTTAGTGCTGGCAGCCATCATGACTCAGCAAGTATTAGGACGCCATGTTGTCTTTGGCCTCACTATATAGAAACATTTGACGTCTGGCTGTACTGAGACCTTGTGTGTGGGGGAGGGGCATCACCTCTCTGAGGATGTACCTTGATCCCGTGTGTGCGCCATGCACATCTAGCTACTTAAATAATGAAGCTAGGAGGCCATTTTAGTGTATATTTTTACACTTCTACCTTGGGCCTTTTATTGTTTGTCCTTCAGTACGCAACTTGTCTCTTTTCCCTCTAAGGGCTGCATAGCACTATGTACTTTGTCCCTTTTCCGTTTTCGGCGTGTTGCGTTAATGAAGCCCGACTCGCAAAGACTGCATTCATGTACCATACCATGCGACTCTTCAGTAGTGTTTCAGCCACATTGGGTCTGCATGGTGCTTGAATACAGCACTGGCGAGTTCCTCGCCAGGCTTGCATTCATTCAGTGATAAAGCTCTATGCTTCCCTTAAAGGGTAACCTTCATACACATCCAGCTAGTTATGATGGAGCGAAGGACTATTTTTGGTACACTTTTATAACTCCATCTTAGGCCTTTTATGGTTCATCTTTCATTAAACAAACTCTTCTCCCAACCATTTAAGATGTTCATAATGATTTAATGCACCGCATCTGTTGTCATCATGATGCATTAATGCGGCCCTATTTTAGATTTTGCTGAGATACGTACAGCACTGGTAAGTTACTCGCCAGGGTTGCATTCATGCATTAAAGCCCAATTCTTCCCTTTAAGGGGTAACCTTCAAAAACATCCCTTATCTTCATACAAAAATGTCACATTCCTAATAACAAAATCAAACAAAAGATGGTTGACAGAGTGTAGTTCAACCACAGTCCGGCAGGGGGCAGGTGTCACGGCGCTGGTCAGCCAGGCTTTATACACGATTGGTTCGGCTCAGTGCCGGTAGGGGCGCGGGGGTCGACCCTGATTGATGAGTCATTCATAATGAATACTCCCCCAGCTCCAGCACTGGTCCTTAGTGCATACAAGGATACTGCCGGGGATAGGACAGGACCGGCGGGATTTGTAAAGGAATAAAAACATAACTGATAGGATGCGGTAGTACTCCGTTAATACACTACATGTAATAAGAAGATAATCTAATCTCATTATAGAGGTGGCACAGCAAGGTACATTAGATATGGCTGTCCAGGACTATCAGTCTCACCGGACTGTCAATGCACAAGCTTTCCTCAACTTTCTGGCAGCTATGGGCATGCAGTAGGGCGAGGGAGAATGTGGCTGATGTAGAGAAAGAGGTGAGGAATCTTGCCCCCGTCCCAGCCCCACCTCCCTCTCTCCCCCCCTCCTTCACCCCCAATGGCGTTATGAATTCCTCCAGGATCAGATGTCATCCTCCATGGCTGAGTAGCTCAGACAGACTGGAGAACAAGCTGGGCTTTAGTTAAACCTCCCCCACCCCATCCTACCCCTTAGAGCCCCACCCTCTTTACCCCGCCCCCCAAACCCCTCACACACCTCCTATTGACCGTCACGGGTCAGTGAGCACGTCGTACGCATGCGCCGCCTCGTTGTGGGCTGCGGCAGCCGCAGCGCCACCCGCGGGAGTTTAGTGAAGTAGAAGCGGCGCGCGGCGCGGTACAAAAAGGCGTCGGCGTCTAGGGATAGCGGCCCCCTCCTCACCCTAACCCTTTAAGGACAGCAGAGTGCTATAATATCTTATATCCATGGTCCTCATGATGCATGGATGTAAGTCACAATGTAACCCAGGAGAATAACTCGCCAGTAACTTCTGGCCATCTGACGTCTGAATTATCATGGAATAGCATATCAATGATCCCCTAGTCCCAAACTATTTCAGCTGCATCCACCCCAATGTGGACCCCACTAGGTTTATACAGTCAAGAAGGGTCGGCATTATGCATGGATGCATCACTGGCGAGTAAATTCACCAGAGCTGCATGAATGCATCATGCCGAGAAAGGGCATAAGCAGTGATAAGGCATTAAGTGCAATGCGGCCCTTGACGGGCTAAAGGGAGCAAAATGTCAGACAGGGCCGGTGCCTGGTGCCAAGAAGGCCGCAGGAGGCGGCGCTGGAGGAATACCTTGAAGAAAACAACAGCGGCAGCTCCACCCCCCCCCCCCACACTAACACACACCTACACCACATCACTCTATACTACTACATATTAACCCTGTAACAAGGGCAGTATTTGGTGTTGAAGCAACATTTGGCAGCATGATGCACCAATGCACCGCCGGTTGGTAATTCACCGACTCTTGCCCACGCATCATCTCGACTCTTCAGGAGTGTATCAAAATTACGCTTAAATGCAGCGCCGGTGAGTTACTCGCCATGACTGCACCCATGCATAATTGTAATGAAAGGGCATGGATCTACAGAGTACTAAACTGTCCTTTAAGGATTAAATCGAAAATAGCACGACCTTACCCGGGGGTGGGATTGGTGGCGGCCGGAAAGGGGCTGCCCCCGTGCCGTTTTAGTTCCAACAGCTGCCCACAGATGTCGTAGGGGGCTTTACAGCCCGGCTATAGGGTATGTGTGTGTGTGTGGGTGTGTGGGGGGGGGGGGGGTTGGAGTTAGCCTTAGAGGCTGGGGGCTGACCTACATCTTAGAAGAAGAGTTAGAATCCTAAGGACAAACAATCGTGGACCCCAGAGGTTATCAGGGTTCTATGTATCCTATACATTGTATTGCTTATCTATGTGAAGCTGTACATCATGTCGACCTTCATTATAATGCATTCTCATATCTGGTAATTCACACAAGAAAAAATCATATTCTCAGATTCATCTCGATAATACAAGGAAAGCTTTGAGATCCGATCGATTTATTTAACCCTTTAATGACAGCATAATGTCGCATGTTTCATGCCAATGTGTCCACATGATGCACCAAATCAGCGCTGTGCTGCGTGCGATGATACCTTGTTTTAACCCATAAGAGTTTAGTAACCACAATGTTCAATGTCTAATCCAAGTGTTTCTGTTTTCCTTCAGGTGAGTCACATACATCCAATTAACAAACCAGCAAAAACTGAAAATATCAAATGGTAAGTGCACGTGGGAACAGTTGAAAATTACTTCCGAATCAGGAGATTGAAACAACAAACTGTTGATTTGAATTGGATTAGTGGATATATCAGCAAGGCAGAACGTTACCCAAAGTGTTGCATCCAGGCTTTAGATGATCTTGTATGGTCTACCCTGCTAACTGATTGGTGCTGTATTCATGCGCACATGCATCACATCTTGCATGGTTTGAAAGGCCTTTATATTGTCCATCCACAATATTACGGAGTGATTATGGTGTCTAGTGGACGATAACAGGGCATATTGAATTAAAAGACTGTAAAGCCTTTAAAGGGCTTGATAATGATGAGCAGTGAAGCTACACAACACGAGGGGAATTCCAGGCACTACCGTAAAATCTCGCGTATAAGTCTAAATTGTGTATTAGCTACACCTAGACTTACGCAATATCCTATAAGCCACACAGGGGTTTGATTGTGGCGACTTTAACGCTGTAGTATACATTCAAAAATTCGCATTTAAAGGCTAAGACTTCTTAAACCAATCGTAAAATCCTCTGGCAGGGTTGTTGAGTTTATATAACACCTCAGCTAAATTTAGAATTGCCCAGGCACAATTCCTGAGAGCCAGGCATGTCCCAGCCCTGTAGGATCGTATTCCCTAGCAAAGTACCCCAAAAATAATGGCTCAGGCAACCAAGAAATAGGATGCTGGTTGTTCCCTTCCAGCAATTCACTGCTCTACATAAGTTGCACTGGTGTGACCAGCAGTTAGACTATGCCAGTGGTAGTATACAATACTATTGATACCCACCAGTGTACTAACTGTCTAGACTACCACTTGTGTGTCCACAGAAATCGGTATACTACCCCTTGAATAGACCACATCCCATTGATTCGGTTAAAAATAAACACTTGAATACACAAGGATTCCTTTTTGCATTGCGTATCCCTAGAAGCCTAGTTCAATGATTAATTTAAGGAGGTCATGATAGCTTTATCCTGGTTTTATAGAATGTTTCATACCAAGCCAAGCCTGATTCATGGTCCCCCTACCAATTTCACCTGACCAGGCTGGGTCCACTGGTTCAAGGTAATTACAACCACAGGGGTGACTAGTGATCCATGCAGACCACTACTACTACATGGACTACATGATCCACTCTCCTCCACTCTCAGAGATCGGCCCCTTTAAGCTGTACCCTGAATTTGTCCATATCCTATAAGCCGCACTGGCGATCTGACTTGCCTGTTGCTCGCGGCTTGTACACGAGGTTTACAGTAGCCTTTCCCAGCTGCCCAATTCCTACTGCCAACTTCAACTGCTTTCAATCTAGGCTCTCCCATACTAACACACCCCACTCCGTCTCTGACACATCGCACTGTAGGACTGTCAGCGTCCGCTACACAGACAATGCTGACTGACTCAGACACCAAAACAATAGGTACCCCACGGCCTACATGGCTAGACACTGTAGAAGGTGGTGATGGGGGTGAAACTGTTAATAGGTACTGACTTTTGACTGTAGATTGGGAGGATTAGGCCCAAGACAAAGAAGAAGAATGTGTGATTTATCTTATCCGACCATATTTGGCAAAGCATTTTGGGCTATATTTGTGGTAGGACCCACAGTTTAAGAGTCAATTTCTGGGTAACTTCGAGGCCAAGGCTAAAAAACCGCGATTGTCTAGATTTCCAGACAATGTAACCTGAATGACGCAGCGCAAACTTGTGCTTGCATGGGCTCTCCTTATTTTGCTGGGTTGTGGCGGGTTGATTTCATGGGAAACAAAAGTCAGATCAGGTCACAATAGTGAAAGGGCAGCTTGAAATGCAGCCAGAAAAATCTGTGGGAAATGGACCTCTGACAAAAAGAAAAGAAGAGGATTTGGAAAGGGATGTGAATGTGTCCTCAGGGGGGGGGGTTGCCCCCGGGCCTAGACAACTCCCACCCACTTTGTGCACAACCCCTGCTCCAAACAACTCCCCCCCCCCTCCCCAACCTTAAGTTTTCCCTAACCACCATGCCACCCCCCCTCCTCCCTCAATCTTACTTTGTGTACAAGCCTGATCTAAACAACCCCCCCCCTCCCCCACCAGACTGAGACAGAGGTCGACATGAGGAATTCCCTCTCTGAGAGGTTCGAACCTGCAGCAGCACCCTCACAGCAAAGTCTAGATATATCCGACTCTGCCAGAATTTGTTTTATGGGTAGGTTACTATGGCAATGCAATTAGTACCATGACACCGCAGATGGCCAACTCCACGTGCCGAATCCGCTGGGAGAGTGCTGTAGCAGAGGCCTCACTCTCCTGACACATATTAATTTTTGTTGTCTAGATGCAACCCTAGATGCATGAACTATCTGCGGGTGGCTAGAGATGGCTGTATCCTCACAGAGAGGAAGTCGGTGCCACCTCTCATTACAGAATGGCCCGTGTATGCCCCACCACTACGCCCCTTAGCGGCCGTCATGTATACAGGAAACACCCTGCCCGCCCCCTGCACCACTTAGCCTAGGCTGGCCACCAGGTCCTTTTATATGCGCTCCGTGATTGAGACAGCTAAAGGTGCCATAATTGAGTGATCAAGGCAATTAAGTCACGTGCCTTTATATACTGTATTGCTTTCTGGGAGACTAATTGTACAGAATTCGAAATGCTAGTTTTTCAGAATTATTGGGTATGGCATACTATTACTAGTCCATGTGTAGCTGCTTAAGTCCCTTTCTGCAACACTTTGGAAACATGGGTCGAAGGCCTAGTAGAACGCCCCCCCCCCCCCTCGTTCTTTCGGGGCCTTACTTGGCTCTGAAGGTTTCTGTTTTAGGGGCCTTCGTTGAAAGGATCCGGGGCCCAATGTCTGGTGGACCCTGAGGGCTAGAACCACCATCCCCAGGTTAGCACTCCCCAGGGTCCTACCCTGACCCATTCCCCCGAGACGATCAGGAGCCCAGGCTACCCTTAACCTGACTAAGCGGCCTCTCACACCCTCCTCCAGCTCCAAGTACGTCATTAAAGCCACAACCCACGTGATGGGCAAACCAAGGCCGCCTGCCTCCAACCTATAAGATGCCTTCTCCCCACCAGGTCACTCTAAACCATAAGTCAATGTTGTTCACTACCCTGTACAAGTTATGTTTTGTATGTATAGAAAGGTTTTGATATATTCACAGTCAGTGTAAATCCTGTTCTGTCAGTACCATATTATCTTTTAAGGGCTATTGCATGAAAAAAAAGAGGAAACACGATAATCTCTTTAACATGTTGTAAACTCTTAACAAAACAAGCAATCGATTTGGCAAATAAATGCCTTCACACGCTTCAGTTTTATTTTAGCTCTGGCAAATTTTAGGTACCTAAATACATCGTGCTCACCAGTGTTTGCACCATGCATCCTACCGACCCTACTGTATTGATATGCTCCTAAAGGGTCTGCATGATGCACCAATTCACGGACAGTGGCATGACAACAAAATTATAAAGATCAAGCCTTAAGGCATGATGCCGTCCTTGAAGGGTTAAATACCATAATGTAGCAGCAACGGTGGTCGTTTAATATCATGTTCATGACCTCACATCATCTCCTTTACTAAAGCCTTTACACACAAGAAACCCTCAAATAGAATTAACCCTTTACTGGAAGCATAGCCCCTCAATGCTATCTGTCAGCCATAACAAATAGCTGGTCAGTGATGCATTCATTGCGATCCTGGAGGTAGCTGAACTCCCTATGGTGCTAGAGGTGTCAATATCCAGCAAACACCAGGAGGGTAAATATCATGCTTCCTTTCAACTCTGGAAAGTAAGACAGCAACACTGCATTGATAAACATAAACCTGGAGACCTCATCTGGTTCCTAAATAGTTAAGTAAGAAACTGCTCAAATAAGATTAAAATAAGAAATGACGTAGTGGAAGACAGGAGTCCGGCAGATGGTGAGGACAGCCATCAGCTTTAACACTTTAAGGACCATGACATGTTGTCTCAAAGCAACATTTCTCATCATAACCGACAAATGCAGTAACTTGCTGGCATCTCATTGGTGAATGATGCCAATGATTTAGAAGTTTATCAAGCCTTTATGGTCAGCATGGTGTATTAATGCAACCCTGGTCAGTCTATTTAGGTGTAATTTGCATCATGACAACGATGGGTATATCACATTACAGCCCCATGTGGCCTTGAAGGGTACATTTGACTGAATATTTTATGGAAGGAAGCAGGTGGGAGGATTCTGAGGGTTCTCAGCTGAGACATTCAGCACCACTCTCCTTAAAGATGTAAGAAGAAAGAAAACAACCATTCTGAAACTGGATCCATGCCAAATACTGACCTCATAAAACACAACCCCTGCTGACAAAGAGGTCTTTGGGGTCAATGTACTTGAGGCCAAATACAGCAGATAGGCTTTACTTCGTTTTATTGGAGACACATGGCTTAAATGTGTCTCTCATTGTAAATGTAATTTGAATAAGCCTCATGACTTGCATATCGCTTCCAGGGCAATACAGTGCTTTAGTGCACATAAACAGCATTATTCATCAATAAGAGGCCAGGAGTAACTCAGGAAGACAAGAAATGAACACACATAATTGTTGTGTAAAGATGTGCCTGGACATAACATTTAGTTGGTTGAGTTTGACCCATGCTCAAAATATGAGACCAACGCTTAACCTTTAAAGGACAGCATGCTGCAGCAGTACGGAAAAATTTGCCGTTATGATGCACCAATACAACAAATATATGAGCAAATCCTTATGTCCTTATCCTTTCAAGCTTCTAGAAGCCATGCAGATCATATTTCCTGCACGGCTGATCATAGTATACTTGGTTGTGTAGGGATATCCCTTTGTGGGTCGAAATTTGGCAACATAGTTAAATCTGCCAAAAAAAATCTGCCGATTCCGAATTTTGATGTTGCCAACTTTTCAATTCACCCGTAAATGTATCTACCAGCTAATAACAAGGGCATTTTAAATCATAATTCATGTAAGGACTGACCTTAACGGCAAACTGATGCCTAGCTTTGACTTGGTGGAGCATTGTAGTAAGGAGAGAAGCTGTGTGGAACCTATTATTAGCAGTCTTATATATCACAGACAACGGAAATAGTCTGGGAATGAGCACAGGCGTCCCCTGGATAGTAAAGGCATTAGGGGGATTGACCAGCCTACTGCAGTGTGGAAGTAGGAGCTAGCAGTCCCAAGGTGATCACAGGTAGTAGGCAGGGGAGCAGGGATCCAGTGTTAGATCTAGGATGATCCCTTCCTTTGTCCCCGTCAACGACACCACAGGACATCGACCCTGACAGCTATCAAGCAGACAGCTTACTGACCCTCGGCCCATCTCTCTGTGTCCAACTCTACCTCAGGTAGTAGCTCCTCTGTGTGCCTGCCCCTTTCCCCACCTCCCTCTGTACCCACATCATCTTACTGCTCAGCCCCGATTGTCTCCTGCTCCAGTCATCTATGGCACTCTAAGTTCCTATTTCTTAGTCCAGTGTTGCTCATGTATCTAGAGGGATGGTGTACTGGGGCGACAACAGGTTTAACATTCAACCACTATTATTGGTAGTTTATGCCGATGATTAGATAATGCCAGTATTTTGAATGGTCAGCATGAATAATTGCAGCACTGGCAACTTACTCATGTAAGTAATGTCAGACTCCCAGTCCAGAATCTAAACTCCATAGACAGGGTCTAGCACCTGACTCTCTTTGAATGGGATGCAGAAAACGCTGAACTCTCTTCAAAGGAAGTAATGAGTAATGAGGCTTGTAACTGCAAAATGAGCGTTTACCAGGGTTACACCTATGTGTACGTGATCGGGATAGTTGGTGTTTGGTGAGTCGAGGGCTACTGGGTGGTATGATTATTACTAAGTCGGGAGGATCCTGTGTCATCTGCCCCCATAGACTCTGGCTTCAGCCCTCTTAAGGCAGGCTAAGCAACATAAAGATCTGATTATCAACCAGACAGAGTAAGATATGGGTTACAGGTATATGCCTAAAGGAGGCCTGGGGGCAAAAAGAGTAGAATATAGTGAGATACAAATGGTAAAGGGATTGTCTTAATGCATTGTATATTCAATTTTCTACAAAAAATGATGCATTGAAGCAGAACCATACACATTATATCTTCTTGCAGTATCTCCCTAAAATATTCCTTGAGTAGGTAGAACCCTATGGTACGATATATGCCAATGGCATTACTGGCACAAGACATCTCTGCAAAGTTTCACACCATGATGCCTTGGCATGGGAAAGGCGGCATGGTAATGCTAAAGATAGCAGCGCTGTAGCATTGACATAAGGCCTCCTGCCTCCCCACCCACCTGCTATATATAGAGTGACACCACTTCTGCCCCCCCCTCCCTTCGCACACAGACATTACCAGGATCAGGCAGGGACTAATGATAGCAACTTACCTGTGTAGGCTTCTCAGAGACCAGCTTTTACAAGCAACCCTGCACTCACCTCCCCGACCCCTCCCTTTTCTATCCCCTTATACAGGCTGAGACCTGTAGCCGGGAATAAAGGCGGTAAAAAGGGCTCCCTGGTGGGCTTCTACCTGGGTATGGGCACCTGGGAATACCTACACTGGTATTCTGCGCTTACCATGAGCCAGCCTTTATACAAATGTGTGACAATATGGTAATATAGTAGCTGTATAGTAGTTCTGGTTATATTCTGTGATGGTTTAACCAGTGTCAAAACAGTAGATTTCCCATCTTAGCTGGTCACTTCTCATTGCCATAACATACATCTATAGAAGGTGTCATTATGGTGCTAGAGGTGTCCATGTAGGCCATCATAGACACTGAGCAAGCCGACAGACTGTATTTGAACCAAGACCATTGGTAGGGGGCTAAGGAAGTTAGGAAGGGGATGAAGGAAGGCAAAGGCAGGAAGAAAGAGCAAGGTGTCCACCCACATCCTCCCATTGCCTAACCCTTTAAAGACTGCAAAGTTTTTAATGCCCTATGGTCTTTCGTCAGCACCATGATGACTGGTTCTCCAGTGTTGTGTCCATACCTTATGCTGACCATAATGGCTTGATACACTCCTAAATGGTCAACATGATGTAGTATTGATGAGTCACTGGCTGATGACATATTATATTGCATTTGTGCTCCATGTCCTCCTAAAAGGACTAACAGTTTATGAAAGGTTGTAAACGCATTTTTCATCATGTCCCTTATTTCTAAGACGCCAGTTTTTACTTTGACAGACATGTCATTGTTACCATAGTGATGGATCGTACAGGTTGACACCTCACTACATGGGCACTCCCAGAAACGTCACTTTGTAACTCTTTAAGGACGGCATGATGCCTTAAAATTATATTTTCAATTGCCATTATGATACGCCATTGTGGCGGTGGCCAGCTATCCTTGCCGCTATTGCATTGTTGCATGATACAGACGTAGAGTCAGCATTAAGCATGAATTCCACACTGGTGAATTGCTCTCCAGGGCTGCAGAGTTCATGCATTATACCAATAGAATGACATGATGTGTGTAAGTACTATGCTGCCCTCATAGGGTTAACTCTTTTATAATGCAGGATTCACTTTGTTCAAGGAACACCTGCAATTCCATATTGCGTCTCAACTATTGAGAAGTAAGCGTTCCTCGGGTATGAGTCAGTTTATCCTGTTACCTAAATCACATTAAGGTAACTTTTATGTTTCATATATAAAGGAAGTAGGGTCAAACAAGGCAACTTACTTTGAAAGACGACAAATAAAGTACACATGCAAGTAGACTATAGATATATGAGGTCATGTCAGAGCATGGAACCTCCCATGTCCCTGAAGTTATCTCCCGCACAGCGAACCCTCTCAGGGCCCCCTGGTGGTATCAGATAGGGGAGGCTTGGACCATCAAGGCACCAGATCTCCCAGATATGTAAAACATGTACCAACATTCAATAAACCTCCGTCCATGGGACAGGTACATGGTCACAGACCTGGTGCTCTGTATCTACACAACACTTTAAGGGCTGCACAGTGTCATAGAGCATTACATTCAATATTATTATATTGCATATAATCAATCACCAGTGCTGCATTCATATATCATGCTTACTTATTTTGACTTAGACACAACAATCCCCTTTATATATCTCCTGCTTATCCCCAGTATACCGGCCACATCTCCATCAACCAGTTGATGTACAGCTATTGGCCTATCATCAATATTACTGGGGTGAAGTAGAATGGACGTTTATGTTGGTGGAATCAGCAGCAGAATCATAACAAGTTCACTTTTAATTTCAAGTTCAGTAGTCTTGTTATAACAGAGATATAATCATTTGTACAAGGTCACAATGATGTTTTAACCCTTGATGTACATCAACCCTTGAGGCACGATGCCCTCAATAAAGGGTTAAATACCACAATGTCGCAGCAGCAATGGCGGTTGTTTTATATCCTGTTCATGACCTCACATCAATCCCATTACACACAAGAAACCCCTCAAATAGGATTAACTCTTTAAAATCAACATAGTACTTCATTACACTATGCCCATTTGTTAAACATTGCTGAGTAATTTGCAACCATGCAGCATTCCAACCCTAAATATTGTACACACACATAGGGTCAGCATGCCCCAGAAGTCACAACATGGTGCACCAATGCAGCAGTGGAGAATTACTCAGTGGCACTGCATTGGTGAACCCAAACCAGGAGGCCTCATCTGGTCTTTAAAGGGTTAAGTAGGAAACTGCTCAAATAGGATTTAATAAGAAATGATGTAGTACTGGCGGACAGGACTCGGGCAGATGGTAAGGCTAGCAACCTGCTTCAATCCTTCAAGGATGCTGACCTGGTGTGCTCTTTGCCCATCATGAAAACACAGAGTAGGTGAGTTACTTAATGGCACTGTGTGGGTAAATTATGTTTAGGAGTGTATCAAGTATGAATGCAACACTGGGGAATGTATTCACATCTGGACAACAATGGGGAAGCACATTACATCTCTATGCAGCCATTAAAGGGTTAATTCAACTGAATATTTTATGGAAGGAAGCAGGTGGGAGGATTCTGAGGGTCCTCAGCTGAGACATTCAGCACCACTCTCCTTAAAGATGTAAGAAGAAAGAAAACAACCATTCTGAAACTGGATCCATGCCAAATACTGACCTCATAAAACACAACCCCTGCTGACAAAGAGGTCTTTGGGATCGCTGATCTTGAGGGCAAATAGAAAAGAGAGGCCTTTTTTTGTTTCATCAGTGACACATGAGTCAAATGTGTTTTTATTATGATTGTATTTTGAATAAGCCCTGTGGCTTGTGTACCCATTTTAGGCCAGCACAGTGCTTTCAGTGACGCCGAAAGCATCCTTAACATTAATAATTTTTAGTTGTTCACATTTATCAATAGGCCAGCAACAAGGGCTATTATAATCAAATATTGTAAAGGCTAAATAGATGCCTTATTCTGCCATTTATAAATATGAATTGTGATGTTAATACTAGTCTAAAAGTCTAGATATTGGAGCATGATAGTAAGCAAAGAAGCCCCATACAAGGTATTATAAGCAGTTTTATATATCACAGGGAACGGAAATTGTCTGGGAATGAGCACAGGCGTCCTCTGGATAGTGAAGGCATTAGGGGGATTGACCAGCCTACTGCAGTGTGGAAGTAGGAGCTAGCAGTCCCAAGGTGATCACAGGTAGTAGGCAGGGGAGCAGGGATCCAGTGTTAGATCTAGGATGATCCCTTCCTTTGTCCCCGTCTCCAACACCACAGGGCACTGACCCTAACAGCCATCAAGCAGACAGCTTACTGACCCTTACCCCTTCCCTTACCCCCTCTCTCAGTGTCCAGCTCTACCTCCCTCTGTAGCAACCCTCCTCCTACCCTCTCCATCTTCTGCCCCCCCCCTCCTGCCTGTGTCCCCCCCTCCCTCTGTACCCCCATAATCTTACTACTCAGCCCCGATTGTCTCCTGCCCCGGCCATCTCTGGAGCCCCAAGTCCCTATTTCCTGTACGGGTGTTGCTCATGTATCCTGTCTCTAAGGACAGTGGGCTGGTAGGGTGACTGGAGGTTCCACATTCAACCATTGATAGAGCTAGCTAGTGTTTGCAGGTGCGAAGTGAGTACAGACGGTAATGTTACCATCTTGTACAGTGGCATGATGCATGAAGGCAACATTGGCAACTTATTCATGCAGCTAATGCTGGGGCCATACAGAGTCCAACTAGTTCCAGCATTGTTTTCGTCTCTTTGATTGGGATGCAGGTAGAGCTGGACTCTCTTAAAAGGGAGTTATTTGGCATCATGAGAGGCAATCTTTTTCTCTCACTGTACAGTGGTAGAAACACTACAGGGTGGTGTGCGTCTTGTGTGGGGTTGTAGATGTGGTGGGCGTGGGGTGGGTCAGGGGGCCGCTGGGTGCGATTATTACTAACCCGGGAGGATCCTTTGTGTGATCTGCCTCCTCAGACCCCATCTACAGCCCTCTTAAGGCAGGTTAAGCTGCCATGTAAAGACCTGGTCACCAACAAGGGTCAGACGGTAGTAAGGAGGAGGGGGTAAAGGCAGTTTAAGGCAGTGACTGAGGGGCAGGGAGTGGTGAGGGGAGAGCTGTCCCCTCATGTAGACCTAAAGTAGCAATGTTTAGTGGTTCTTGCTTGGTCTTACAGCTAATAGCCATAATTGCCTGGTCTAGGTATGTGCTTTGTTCTCCCATCTTCAGCTCATGATTAGAAGGATTGACTTTGGTAATTTTCTGACTATTTATTTTTGCAAAGTGCCACACAGACAGACTGTAGGCCTGATAGTGATGCTAGTAACACCTGTTCTCTAGCCCCACAGTCTCAACCACCAATTGCAGGCATGTGAGGCAAATGTTCAAGCAACCGGCCATGGATATTTTATAATTGATTCGGTTTTGATTTGGTATATTTGTCATGCATTCAGTCCCTTATTGCATGTTTTTAATGTCTAGCCAGCTATAAGATATGAAGCAAACAACCACAATTACCAACAGTTGGGTAATCCACTGTGTGTTCACATTTATAAATGAGTCCGCACAACTCTACCCAATTTACTCACACAAAGTATATGTTCTGGGCTCTTTAACTCCTCAGAGTCATTTATTTCATCTGTAAGGCACTAATGGCAGTATTGTATGTGACTGATGTCACTGAATAATAACATATGATGTGGAAGTGTCTGCAGAATGACATAGCAGGATGCCTTGCTGTTGGTAAAAGGCTGGCAGTAATGCTAAATATAGCAGCAGTATATCATTGACATAAGTCATCCCTCCACCCACTCCCACCACCTGTATCACCCAACAACCATACCACTTACACCCCCCCCCTCCCACCACACACACACACATAGCAGAAGGATCAGACAGGGACTAATGGCGGCAGTTACCTGTGTAGGCTTCTCCAACACCAGCTTTTCTCATCCTGATGTAAGTCACATTTAACAACAAAGAAAGGGTCCAGAGAGTTCTGATGCTACTTTGGCACAAACCTAGCACAGTGTGTCCCAGAGAAGCCCCATAGGAGACTTTTATCAGCAGACAGTTTTGTGAGCCGTTACTCGTAAAAGATTTTTCCTTATGGGGGCATGTATGGCTGTACATGGTTTGTATGATGGGGATAAGAGAGCAGAAATGTGGGGTCTGTTTTTCCTTTCTTCATCCACGAACTGTTTTTGTAGTCCATGGGTACAGACAGAGATGAAATATGAGTCTCTGAGATGGCAGAATGTCAATTGGCACTGCACACAGCTAGACCCTACACCATAGCAGCACATACTGTGATACCCCAGGTGAAAGACCAGCTCTCTCTCTCCCTCCTCCCACTGCCTCCTCAGCCCGTCCCCCTGTGCTGAGACCTGTAGTGAGGGATAGAGGCGGTAAAGGCACTCCTTGTGGGGCTTCAATACCAGGACCAAGCCCCGGAAGTCGGTGCTATTGGCACCCAGGACTACCTACACTAGGCCCAACCATGAGGCCACCTGTGCACGGGATGTGTAGTAATGTCATATCAAAAGAAGTCACTATGTTTTCTAGTAACACTGTAGCCAGTGCCACTTTAAGAAATAGCAAGTTATCACCTAAGCTGGTCCTTTCTCAGTCTCATATAAGATATCTCAAGAGGTTGTTATAATGATCTAGGCCATCATTGACCCAAGGCGAGTCAACCATATCTACTAGAACTAGCTAGAGGGATGGGGGTGGGAGTAGGAGTGGTAGGGGACTAGGAAGGAACATGGAGGAAGCTGTCCACCCACGTCTATAACAGGTAAACCCTTTAAGGGCTGTATAGTGCTTTAATGCACCATGTCCTTTGTTGTCATGATGCATGGATGTGGCATTGGAGAATATCTAGCCAGCCGTTCAGGAGTGTATCAACCCTGTAGGGTCATTATGATACATAAAGGCAGTGCTAATGGGTTACTATCTGAGGCTCCGTGAGAGCATCTGCTTGGCAATAAATCATTATGCCACCCTTAAGGGGTTAACAGTTTCAAAAGGGTTGTAAACACATTTTTGATCATATTCCTTATCTCTGAGAAGCCACTTTTTAGTCTGTCATATTGTTACCATGGTGATGGATAGCGTAGGGTGACACCTCAGTACATGGTCGCTCTCAGAGACATCAATTAGCTACCTTTAAGGATGGCAAGATCCCTCAAGGCTTCATTTTATTTTTTGTCACAATGCACTTATGCAGTTCTTGTTAGCAAACTCACCAATACTGCATTGGTGTACATTTTGTTAACCCCTGTCTTATGTGTGAACGCAGCTCTAGGGAGTCACTCGCCAGGGCTTTAATCCTGCATCATCAGACCGAAAGGGCATATTTTATTACGGCAATATGGCTTTTATAAATAAGTCTCAACTGAAGGAACACCTGTATTTTCATATCGCTTATTGGCTGTTTATTTGTTACTATAACACTTTAGTTTACTTTTTCTTTTAACATTGTGGGCCGAACAGACAACAGCCAATTGAAAGATCAAAAGGTGAAATACCCATGCGTCTGTGCTTTAAGCCACTACAGTGTAATGATATATGATGGTATTTAGAGCCATAGTACCCTCAGTGTATGTACTCACTGACGTATCTCCAGCCCTGCAGCCCCTCTCAGCTCCCTCCGGTGGTATCTGATACCAGGAGGCTTAGGCCATCAAGGCGCCAGATCCACCAGATATGTAAAACGAGTACCAACATTCAATAAACCTCCGTCCACGAGGCAGGTACATGGTCACACACTGGCCTTTCTCTGTTTATGGCTGGACAGGACAAGCTCCCTCCTATATCTCTGTATATCCCCACTGCACCGGCCACATCTCCATATCTAGGCATCAACCGTTTGATGTACGGCTATCGACTTATCATCCAGGGGACCATAACAAGCCAGCATTTCTATCCCATGTATTTTTAAACCTTTAAGGGAAGCATAGGGCTTTAATACAATATGCACTGTTGTTGATGCATGCATGGTATAGTTTCAAACGAGTAACTCAACGAGTTAATCAGTGGCGCTGAATGAGGAGGTCACAGTAATATAGAGCCTTGAGGTATCATGCCTGCCATAAAGGGTTACAAGAGCGCTGGTGCAGTATTATGGTATCCCTGCATCATGGCTTCCTTTAGCTACTAACCAATGCTGCATGGGTGCATCAGGAGGACACAGTACCATGAGTCATTGAGGTATCACACCCTCCTTAAAGGGTTAAGGGACCTTGATGCAGCCTCATAGCACCCCCTGGAGGACAGCCTCTTCCGCCTTATTATGAGTACTATACCCCACTACAGGCGTCCCCCACTGAGTACAGGAGAGCAGCCTATAGAGGAGCAGGAGGAGGCCCAGTGTGAGCTGTACTGTAGTACTCCATCAGCCCTACACCACACAGGCGGTAAGAACAGGCCTTTATACCACTCTATAGACTACCTTAGGTATACCCGTCCTACATCATAGACCATTGTCCACATACTCGGTACACTACTACAGTCTATCTATACACAGGGTGTAGTGTGGGGTGCTTCATCGTGTTGTGCCTACAGAGAACCCTCCATGCTGAGACTGAGGCCGACTGAGGAATTCCCTCTCTGAAGATCCCAAATAAGGCTAGTTTATTTATCGTATGCGTCCACGAGGCGAGTTATTTATCTTTTTCCCCTTTTTTTTTTTTAGAAATGAGACGATTGTATTTGCCTAGTGATGTGAGCCTGTTTGAGTCGAGAACTTATACAGCTTTGAAATCTTGTTTCAGTGTCAAACTATGTTCATGAGTCGACTACCGCAATGACCTGCTAAAGCACTAATTAACTTTAGTTGCACAATATGCTGGCGCTGATATATACAACTGAGGCTTGCAATTATTTGAGTTTGCAAATATCATTAGACGGTAAATTTCTAAAAGGATTACGCACGTACCGATGAAGACTTAAATACTACAAAGGCTATGTCAGCAGCTTTAGCTCAGCTTTCAGGCATGCCAATTTGCAATTAACGTCCCCTTTCAATACAATAAAAATGGTATTGTGAAAATATAAGTCTCCTCCCACATGATTGCCTTGTTATATTACCATATTAGGTATGGGGCATGACGTCCTCTCCCACGCTCCAGCTACTCATGTGAACCCTGTAAGGGCAGTGTAGCGCTTTAACCCTTCAAGGATGGATGTTGCTAAAAGATGACATGTGTCGTCATGATGCACCAATGCATCCCCAACGAGTAACTCCCAGGTGCTACATTAATACATCATGCCGACCCTTTGGGAGTGTCTCAACCCTGTAGGGTCGGCATGATGCTTAAATGCAGCACTGGCTAGTTACTGACCAGGGCTGCTTTCATGCTGTATAACGACCAAGGGCATGATGCATTAATGCATTGTGTCTTGCTTAAAGGGCCAACGCACTCTACTCTTCTGTTGGCATCATGCCACATGAATGCAGCTCTAGTGAGTTACTCGCTGGTGCTGCAATCATGCATCATGTCGAACCAAAGGGGCAGCATGATGCACCAATGCAGCACTGGTCATCTACTCCCGTTTAGGTAAGTACACTAGTATACATCCGATCCTCCCCGTAAACCAGCATGGTGATGTCATTAAAGGGTTAACAGGGCGATGAGCCTCTGATATAATTATTCATATGAGGCAGGGTTAATATCTACAGTAGACTAATACACCCTATACCTGCATGCTGCTGTCTTTAAGGGGTTAACGGGTAGATAAGGAGGCTGATTCACCTGATCCCGCCTGTATCTGGAGGTTACTCCGACAGCAGGTTACAGCTGTCATGCAACCCGCCCATCCTGTAGGGGCCTCCAGGCGGGGGGGGGGGGGGGGGGTACAGGGGCCGGTACAGGGGGGGGGGGGTGGGGTGGGGGGGGGGGGGGTACAGGCCTGGGCGGCAAGGTAGGGCACCTCCCTCCATTACAGGTCCTCATACCTTAAAGGGGCATTCTCACCACTCGCATTTAACCTCATAGTAGACTAGAACAGTACTAAAATTGTAAGTGGGATACGCTCGGTGATTATGCCACTTTAAACTGTTAGAGGTTAATGTAGCTTCGCTGTTGAATCTACTGTAGTTTTACGCTAAAAACTACAATATTAATGTGTATACATGGGCATTAGAACCTACTGTTGGTGTTACAGTATAAAAGGACATACATTTTAGTACTATTAATTTACAGTGTTCATGGGGATATATTGACATGCCTTAAGATGGGTATGTTGTAAGCCCCATATGGCCATATTTCATGGCCTGAAGCAGATACTTTCAAGTTAACCGACCTTAAATAGTTTCGAGGTGCTTGCCTTGGATCAAGAAAACGACAGCGAACCCAATCCCGGCTTTGGAAATTTATTGTGAGTGTAGATGAACTTCCTCTCACAATGCTCCTTGAAATATTCAGCCACCGATCACTTATGATAAGATATGCAAGTGATCAGAGAACAGGAATGGGTGTGAATGCCTCTGCTAGAGTTTGAAACGTGCAGAGGGGACTTCTGAGTCGGTCCCTCTGTTGCAAAACAACTATAATCATGCCATTCGGGTCCAAAAATGGCAAATAAATCCTCAGATTCAACCAAACGAAAGGAAATATGTGGCCCTTCTCGTTATTTGTCTGCATACTTGTATTAGCAACATGGGTTTGCGCCCCATAACCTTTAGTGTATTAAAAAGAAATGTCATCAGAGACCCGATTTTGCAATATTATAATAGGTAGGATCGTAAATTCAGAATTAGTGCAAATTAGAAATCGGAATGGTACAATAACCTGATTAGGAGGTTACCCCTTGTTGAAACAGGGGTCTGTAGAAGTTGGTATAGGGCCTATACCCCCCCCCCCCCCAAACACACACACCCTCCTGCCTCAGGTATAGGAGACACAGTGGGGCCCGTCCCTACCCCCTCCGGTCTACCACCCACCCTATAGCGATAAAACGGGAGGGAACTTGTTCCCAGGAAGAACACGTGCAGGCTACTACCAGCAGGTCTCGTGAGAGGTTGGTTCTGTCCACAGAACATATCTTGTTCCCGGCAAGCTATGGGGTATTGGAGTCTGATACCAAGGTAAGTCGTGCATGATATTCCGAGGACAGAGCTAAGATGGCCGCGCATATGAAGCCACCAGAATTATCGCTATAGTCTACCCTCACCCCCAAGCCTATAGTCTATCCCTACTCCACACCTGCTTAACATAGATACCTTATCACGATACTACTCCCCGACACAGTACAGTATAAGGAATGATGCCTTTGTTATAAGACACATCCTCCTACTCTTTCAGCGAAACCCCACTCCAGACAAAGCCATCTCTTTAAGTCCCCAGTCAAAGATATGATCCATTAAGGTTTGCTGTGCCTTTTGTTTCTATCTGTACCCATGCATCATGACTACTGTGTGTGACTGCAGCAATGGCGAGTTACTCGCCAGGGCCGTATTCATTATATCATGAAGATAAAGAACATTATGCAGTAAATCAATTTAGGTTTTTGTGTGCGTGTTAGGGTGTCCTATATAATGTTCACCAGGCCCTAGACACCAATCTTTACCAATTACAACGCATGTTTATCTTAATTTCACCAGGCCACCCACGCAGTCTGAGAGTATTAGGCTATGGGGGCAGCCATCTTGGCTCAGAGCAATGCATTGTGGTTAGGCCCCCGACTCCAGAGCAGTGCATTATGGATGAATTTCTTATCAGCCCTTTTGTTCAAGGTGTGAGGAGAGGGGATTAGCCTGATAAGGAGATGGGGTTTAGCCCCCGACTACCAGAGATTCCGGGATGTGCTAGTCCCGTATACTCTGATACCTCCAGCAGGACAAATTACATCTCAGGTGTTAACCATTTAAGGACCGCCTGTGCTGTCGTCATGATGCATGAATGCATGATTGCATCATACCGACCTTATGGGAGTAGGTCGCAAAGTAGGTTTGACATGATGCATAAAGGAATCGCATGTTCCTCATCAAGGCTGCATATGATTTATGCATCATGACAACAAAGGCATAGCTCATTTAAGCAGCATGCGGCCCTCGAGGTGTTATACCTTTACATTGAGTCTATATGTACAGTCTATATGGAGGCATTAACCTTTCAGTATATCTGTCCTATCCCGACCACCCCACCCCCGCCGCAGACATCCCTTCTATAGAACCGCCCCTTAACCCTTTAAGGGCAGCATAGTGCTCTAATATATTGTGCCATTTGCCATCAGGATGCATGACTTACTCGTTAGTGTTGCATTCAAGCATCATGCCGTTAATATAGGGTTGCTAGGGATCGGCATGATGCATGGATGTAGCCATGAAAGAGCACATTGTTTATAACCATTATGCGGCCCTTGAATGGTTAATATCCCCTCATGAAACTAAGGCGCATTGTTACAAGTAGCTCCTTCTCACACCACTCAAACCACAAGACGCTTCTTCTGAATCACACACGTTTTTTCCCATGTGTCGGTATCATTTACGTTTTACATACAGAAAACCTCTTACCTAGTCCTGTATTGGCAGATTTATACGGCTAATGCTTATTCCCGTTTCCACCCACACGCTCAAGTACAAATATAACGTGTTCGTGTGCCATCGTCCTAGGTTCATTTCACTAAACTACTTACCGCCTGTGTCAATGGGCACTCTCTATATACTACTCTCCTGGAGGCCACTGTCACCACCTCTGCCTCTGCAACTACTTAAACCCCCAGCGTCCTTGTGTTGGATAGCCCCACTGTTTGCACAAGCTCCCCCTATCTTGCTATTGGGATGAGCCTACAACCTTTATGAGACCTCCATTTGACAAAATGGCCATACGTAAAATACAGAGTTATAACTAAAATTGGGCTGTCGTATTCGAAAAAAAAAGAGAATATGATCCATATACCCAGCCATGAAAGTACCTATATAATCCCACAGCATCAAGTCCTTTACTACGGGGTACGGCCCTGTACTGCGCTGTTCTGTAACCTTACACCCCTAATGGCCTGTGGTCTGTAAGTTGTGGACATCAATGTACTTAGATCTCCTGTCGGTAAATATTTCAAGATAAATTACTGAATCCCTCAGTTTGGATATGAAAGTCGAGGTGTATCCAGGGCAGTGGCCTACGTGTACAGTTTTAGCCTAGAGATAACTCTCCAGGGCTGCATCCCTGCATCATGCCGACCCTGTGCACCCTGTGAGAGTGTATCAACCCCGGGGAGTCGACATGATGCTTGAATACAGTACAGGCGGTAAAGGGCATAATACATTATAGCTCTATGCGGTCCTAAATGGTTAATAATGTTGGTTTAACTATAAGATGCTAAAAGGGCTAACACATATTGTTAACGCTAAATCTGCACCTAGCATAGATAGTATACCAAAGTCCCTTTGTTGTCAGCTAAAAAAAATTAGAAATGTGTATGATTACAACAATTCTCACTATTTTACTTCACATACATCCTCTGTGGTTAATTATTTTGCGAGAAGAGATAAAACTACACTCGACTCCTATAGGCCTACATCACAAAGTGGACAATTTTGTGAGATAGGGGCCTCAACCCCACCCCCCCCCCCCCACCGGTCCTCTCCCTCCCTACTGCCTGTTATCTATGTGGCGGCGGGCCGGCTGCATGCATGTATGGAAATTGACCAAGTGGGCAGCCACAATATGGGAGGGCTTAGGGGGGCAGTGAGCGGTGGGCAGGGGGTGGGGAGGGGAGGGGAGGGGCTGGACAGTGGGGCGGTCAGGGGTAAAGGGGCGGCTTAGTGGTGACTGGGGGCGGGGAGGGGGGGGCGGTACGTGGATGGACAAAGCCCATCTCCATCTCGTCCTACCTCTCCAATAGGAGGCATGCATTAACCCTTTCAGGACAGCATGATACATCGAGGACCATCGTGTCATGATGCAGCAATGCAGTGACATATTAGTGCTGCATTGCTGCATCATGCTGACTGGTCAAGGCTGGATCAACGCTATAGGGTCGGCATAAAGCCTCAATGCAGTAGAGTTACTCACCTAGTCTGGATTTGTAAATCAAGGCGATAGAAAGTCACAGAGCATCAAAGTACTATACTGCCCTTAAGGCACCCTGGTCAGACATCAGGGCTACAGATGTGGGGGTATTATCATGACAAAAGCTGCCCTAATTGCAGACTTAGGTACTGGGTTGTCAGAAAACTCGACTAGACTACTGTCCCAATTTACCCTGTAGTAGTGCACTCAGTCTGCTAAGATGGCCAGCAGGTCTCTGATAGGGCGGAAAGATGGACGTCCGAGTTTGTCATCTGGAGGTCTGGGGATAAGAATAGAAGTCTTTATGTGTATATCAGGAGTCTAGAAAGCTCTTAAAGGCACCACTCTTCAAGATGCCCGCAGATGGTAGGTTTATGGCAGTCTATTTGATTTAATTTCTTACATGAGGGCTAACCCTTTGGGCGCAGGGCATTGCTTTATGGTGGTTGATACTCCTAAAGGATCATGTACCAAATACACTGGTCTGGTCTAGCGATTTAATTGTATACAATGACACTTTGATCTACCATGTCGTCCTTAAATGAATAATCCTTTTAATGCTGCATAGTGTGTTGATGTGCCATATACCCTTATTGCCCTAGACCCTTAAATTTGATATGGCGACATGGGCCATTTTGGGCCTTAGTGACATGGGACATGTGATAAAAATAAATAGTGACATGGGACATTTCTTAAAAATGATATGGCGACATGGGAATTTCTTAAGATAGACATGGGGACCCCCGTCCCCCCCCCTATCAAGGGCCCCCACCCTTGGTCCTCATGATGTATAAATGCAGCCCTAGCCAGTCTACTGTCCACGGCTGCACTCGTGCATCATGCGGACTCTTCGAGAGTGTATCAACCTCATGGAGTCAGCATGATGCATGAATGCAGGCATGGCAAGTTACTAGCCAGAGCTGCATTCATGGATCACGACATCATACAGGTCCCTTAAAGCCTTAGAGCCCTCCCTACAGTGACTATACTACTTTAGCCTATGAGCCGTTCAGCCATACATTTATATATACAGTTAAGGTAAGTGCAGGACGGCAGGGGCGGCTTAGGGACCAACCCCATTACACATGGAGGAGGTTAGTAGTAGCCATTAAATGACAAACACCCATTCGTGGTCTGAGGAGGATTAGTGGTGTAACCCTCCAAGGACAGGATAGCACTTTAATAAGGAATACATCTTTATTTGTGGTGGTGTATGAATGCAGCACTGGTGAGTAACTCGCCGGTTCACTGGTGGGTAACTCGCCGATGCTGCATCAATGCATCACACCAACTGGTCAGGCGTGTAGCAACCATATGTGGGCAGCATGATGCTTGAATGAATCACTGATGAGTTACTGAACAAGGCTGCATTCAGGCGTTTTGAGGACAAAACCTGGATATTGTCGTAAAGCACTAGGCTGTACTTTAATGGTTAGTAGCTAAGGTTTTACGACCATGTTACAACGTACATGTGACAGTCATGGTGGGCGGGATGAGCAAGGCTAGATACATCCCTGATATGGGGATTTGGGGCTGAACAGGGGAATAGGGGATTCACAATTTGGCCCTGATATGTTTTAGTTAAGCAGGAGAGGTATATGGAAGGGCCATTCTGAGGATATAGGGAATATTGGGGATGGGAGGATTTAGAATGACACTGTGATATGTTAAGGAGGGGATGTAGGGAGGGTCATTATTGAAAGTGGCAGACATGGGGGTCCTATAGGGTGTATGATGTTAAGGTTAACTCTTTAAGTGGAGCATGATACCCCAAGGCGGCAATTCTGTTTGTCGCCATGATGCGCCAACGCAGCAGAGGCAAGTTACTCAACATCATTGGATGGTACATCTTGACCTCTATTTGGGAGTGTATCAACCTTGTGAGGTTATAATACATACAGGAAGGCAGCATCACCAAGCTACTTGCCGGTGCTGCATTTATCAGTTTATGAGGCATACCAACACAAGGGCCTAGTGAATTAAAGCGCTATGCTGGCTTTACAGGGTTAACTGTTATAGGTTGAGGGTATTGTATAGGGGGATATGGAGATGAGAGGCACATTGAGATAGGGGCAGGGACGGGCAGGGGTTGTGGGCAGTAGGGAGGAGGAAGCGATAAATGTCTTTCAAACCCACCAATTTATGGCGGAGCACTGACCAGGGTGCGCTGATTGGCTGGGAATGTGTCCGGCGTGATGTCCTACTATTGACTTGGTGCGACCAGCCAGGGCACATCTTTTACATCGTAATGTGATGCCTTCATTCTAGTCTGAATCTCTCAATATTGGCCCACCACCCCCACCTCATGTGCTTCCTCCACTCAGTCTTAGTGCTTAATTCAGGGTTTTTTATTCTCTGCCCTGCCTGTTGCCATGCATATATATGATGTATAATCCACCTCATATCCTGTCCCACCTATTTACCCCGCTGAGGCCTTTATCTCCTCTTCTATTCTCATAGTTATTTATTTCTTGTAATTTCCTCATCTCAATCTGCCCCCTGCCTGCCTGCCTAGCTACTTTGCATTTCTTTCTCCCTCCCTGTGTATTACTCTCTTCTTCCATCACTTCTGGCCTCCCTCCCTCCCTCCCTTTCTCCTCCCTCCCTCCCATCCTCCCTCCCTCCCCATCTTCCATTTCCCCCTTCCTCCATCTCCGTCTATATATCTGCTTGTCTCTTCATCTCTATCTCCTTCGTCAGTTCTCTCCCTCTGACCCCGATGTCTGTTCCTCCTTGGGACGTCCATAACCACAGTGTTGTTGTGAGCATTATGTCCTTCAGACCCCGTCACAAAGCCCTTATAAATTCTGTAGTGGGGCCTTCTGCTGTACTGACCCCTACCCCCCCCCCCCCCCCATCCTGCAGCGTCCCCAAGGCTGTCCTCCAAACTACAGATCATTCTGTATTTAGCAGTGGCACCACAAGAGCTGAATACCTCTCTGTACAGGTACAGTCATCGTAATCCAAGGGCGGAGTGTGTATTATAAGTTATGCAATTGAATTTTGAGCCTAGACCAAGGATTTTTTAGGAGAGTGACGCCTATGTTATAAGAATTAAGCCCCTCAGAGAGGGAATTCCTCAGCCACACTTTGTCTCGGAATGCACACACTGGCCTAACTCGGTCCATTGTAGTGCCCACCTCCATGAGGGGGGTGGCAGGTCATTAAACAGCCTCCAACCATATAAGGACCTCATAGTGCTTTAATGCATCATGCCCTTGTTCGGCATGATACCTAAATGCAGCCCTGGCTGTAGTTATGTTGTATTCATGCATCATGTTGACCCTAATGGTGTTATCGACCCTAAATGATCGGCATGATGCATGAATGCATCTCTGATGAGTTACTCAGCGCTGCATGAAAGCATCATGCCGACCAAGGACAGAGCACAATGCAGCACCATGCAACCCTTAAAGGAGCAAACAGCCTCCAATGAGATTGCTTCCTATTAAGCTCGTTTCGATAGAGGCGTGCTCCCGTCGGGGCCTCTCCTCCAAATGAAGCAATTTGTATCGGTACACGGTCCTCTCCCTTACCTCCAGCCCCCTGCCCCCTCCTAGCCTCCTCCAGGGCAGGACGGGCGGACTAACACCTTATTACAATGCCATTACTGCCGTACAAGTCGCCGACCTCGCCGCCCTGCGCGGTTTTCTTGGTCAATTACGGGGAGGATGTGTTCTCCAGGGAGCTGGGACACTGTCCAGCCGCCCCTTACCCCTCCTCCTGCACCCCCACACCACCCTCCTGGTGCTTCAAGCACCGCTAGTTGTTAGGGACTGGAGGAGGTGGGTGGGGGGGGGGGGGGAGGGGGAGGAGGGGATGGTGGGGGGAGGGGATAGAAGTCAACATCAAGGTTAACCTTGGCTAAGGGTCTGATGGTGAGGGACCAGCATGGGACCTGCATTGATGGGACTGTAGTGTAGGCGGCTTCAGGGTAGGTTAGGTGGGTATCTGGGGGATCAGGGGACATGGTTATTTGAAACAAGAAGCACAGGGTTGTGTATCAATGATATTTCATAGCCTGTGCAAGTATAGCGCTATATAGCTCACCTACTTAAGTGTCATTATGAATGCATCTCTGGTGAATAACCTACCCATGCTCCATCCATGGACCATGTCGAGCCTACTCAACTGAGGAGTAAGCATGATGCATAGAAGCATCGACTAGCTGGCACTGCTTTAGTGCATCATGGCTATAGATCAACATGAATCTGGAGGCATCACACCAGAATTAAGGGTTCTATCCAACTGCATGTCCCTGCAGGTGGCAACATATAACAAATCACATTGGCCGCCGTTTAATGACTATTTAAGTCCACCCTGCATGCAGACTACCTTGCCGTAGGCTGTCATAGATATTCTAACATTTTATGGCTTCTGAATATAATCGGCGTAGAGATTATATTGTGTGCAACGTATAGTTCATCTGAGGCAGCGAAGAAAAAACAATTGTATTCCATGTATTATTCTCATTTATAATAATGCATTTGTCCCTTATATGAACTTGGATAAAGAGCAATGTTAGTGACATCAGATGCAGCGTAATTAAATATACCGTTTTCTATTCCTTTTGCACGATGGTTGTGATCCCATCTGAAATTAAAATAGTATAACTCTCATGAGTTACTCACCAGGGATGCATTCATGAATCATCACAATAACGGGAATAATACACAATGTTGTCGGCTGAAGCTTCCCAGATATATAACACATAGACTGAGTATTACACTGAATTCTCACCACGACCAGGGGCTTTACACCCCAGCTAACATATGAGAGGCAGATATCTGCATAACCATCAAGTACTAAAGAGCTTACCGCGCATGCTATAGCATTACAATCAGCACGGTAATCGGAACTTTATGTTATCCCCCGGCAGACTGCGCATTTATAGTAGATCCTATCTAAAGGGTACAAAGAATGATCCAGAGATGCATAATAATTAAACAGTTCTTGCTGATAACTGTGAATAATCAGAGTATAGAGGAGAAGTGTACAGAAGATGATATGTATTATAATATAGAAGGGGTAATCAGGGAGGATATACATTGGCCGGGAAATATAAGCGAGATATCAGAGAGGATATACATTGACCGAGAAAGATAAAAAGAGACATACAAAAAGAGAAAGGGAAACACAAGGGCATGGATATGAAGGGTCAATAAACGTGTAAAATAGTAATGCCACCTGCAATGCACATTATGCCTTCTACTATTTCTCTATTGATTAAACTGCAGTGGAGGGGTAGGACAAAGGACTTCACACCTTGGTTATTTCCACATACCCTGACATAACCTGACAGCTGTGGTTTAAAACAGATCGATATAGATAGACATTGATTATGAGAGGGTAACTAAAAGACTAACTACTATAGAGTGGCAGGCGCCCTATAATGGCGCCAGCCAGTTTTAGTGGTTAATTTGAGTTACCCTCTCATAACCATAGTCTATCTATTACATACCGGGCTTGATGCCAGTGTGTAACTTGCAGGGGGTAACTTGTGCATTATGACGACCCTGCGGGAGTGTACTTGCTCCATACACACTGGTGCATCATGGCTACAGAAGCTCAAAGTCAATTAAAGTTGCCCTCAAAGGGTCAATACAAATTATATTAGTCATAGTAGAACTAATGTCAGGTATTTTATTGCATTTCATTAATTAAATAACATAAATGTATTATTCATGTCTAATTAAAGTATTCCTATTTGTTACAGGTGAGTCCTATACATCTTTTAGTAAAGGGAGAGAGCTAACGTCGCCAAATGGTAAGTGGGAATACTTGGAGCCTGGAGTTGACTAAAGGGTAGATTGCATTCAAAGTTTATATTCTAGACTTTTTTGAGGCTCTAGGGCATAAATGCCTCATTATAGAGTCCCGGGTAAAAGAATACCAACATGTAAAAACTTTGAGAGGCGGAGGACAGAGCGAAGATGGTGTCTCAGCCAAATACTGAGCCCTCTGAAGAGAATGAGAGTGCTTTAATGTTCTATTCCATTTTGTCGTCATGATGCATTCATGCAGCCTTGACAGGGCACTCACCTAGGCTGCATGAATGCATCACGCTGACCCCGCAGTGATGTTCCACTCTAAGGGCTGGGCTGATGCACCAATGCAGTGCCGGCGAGTGACTCACCTCGTGCATGGTGTAAAGACGGTTAGAGATGTTGATGCAGGACAGGCCTGCAGGGATGTAAAAGGGCACACAGTGCACTGAAAATCCATAGGTTGAAAGGGTTAGTCAGTACAAACTAACCTAGGTTGGGCATAAGAGTGTTAGTCACAATGGCAAAGTTATATTCCAAAATGACCAAGGTGTCAGTGGCTAACCTAGGTTCATCATTGGTGTGTTGTATTTGGATACCACTAGTTAGTGCCACCTGTAATGACCACCCAGGGGCTCCCCCTGGAAATAAAAAGACTAAGGTGGGTTGGTCAGTACTGACAACCTGACAATAATAACTAATCTAGGTTGGTCGTACAGGGAGCCAAACAATGACTAAGGTTAGGTACTAGTGACTGAGAGATTGGTCGCACATGGAGTCTAGGAATATCAGTGAAGTACACTGGACACTCGACTGGTCAGATGACACTGGCATATTCACATGGAAAGAATGTCAGCAATGAGTCGGCCGTAAAGTGCCGAGGCAAGCATCCATTAACCGCAATAGGAGCTCTCCGAACAGACACACAGAGGCATATTACATTTGTTCAATGGGAAAAGAAATACTTTCATTTCCAGTCAGGCAAATTGACTTCCCTTTTGATGCATACAGCAAAAATACCTTGGCTATGTGAGAGGTATCTAGACAGCAGGCACATCGCAAATTGTATGACTGCCGCTGATGTGGCTATTTACTTGGTAATCAGAGGGATGGAAATGACGTGATAACAACGTTGAGATGGGAGCATGGAAATGACGGCAGACCAACGTTGGTAAAAGAGCAGGAGTCCCTGTGCATAATTCGGGAAGGCTAGTGTACATAGGAGGTCTGGCAAAGTTGGAGGGCTTTATGCTGAATGTATGACACAGTAATGACCTCCTTTGTTGTCAATAAAAGATTATTATTATTATCATTATTATTATTATTATTATTATTATTATTATTATTATTATTATTATTATCATTATTATTATTATTATTATTATTATCATTGTTATTATTAATATTAATATTATTATTATCATTATCATTATCATTATTATTATTATCATTATTATTGTTATTATTATTTTTTTTTTTTATTATTTTTTTATTATTATTTTTATTATTATTTTTATTATTATTATTATCATCATCATCATCATCATCATCATCATCATTATTATTATTATTATTAATATTATTATTACTATTATTATTATTATTATTATCATTATTATTATTATCATTATTATTTTTATTATTATTATTTATAGTGTTTAATGCCTGATCAGGTAACTTGTCTGTGCTGCATTTAAGCACTATGCTCTTGTGAGTGATACACCCTCACGTGATCGGCATGCTGTATAAAGGCAGCACTGGTAGGAAGAGTCACCAGAGCTAAATCCATGCATCATGGCAGCAACAGCAATAGCATAATAGGATACAGGCCTGCAAAGGTGAAGAGAAATTACCAGCGTTACCTTAACAATGTCATATACATTTAAACGTTGGTTCAACGTCATTGCGTTTATAAGGAAGGCTACATTTCATGATAGCTCATGGATGGCATGAAACTGAAGCGGACGTGGGTACATTCCAACCCTTAGGACACATATGACTTTCATCTGTCACGATTCTGACAGTTATATGTGAGACGAGAGTGGGTGTTCTGTGTTTGGATCATATGCTTTTGCTGCAGGCCAATCAAACCACTGTATTTCCTAAAGGCTTGTCGCCTCAAGAGCTGGATAGAGCTTTATATCCTTAGTTGAAATGACGCATTTATAAATGAGGCCCTTGTGAGTATACTTGGCACAGCTAATGGGTTGATATACTCCCAAATGAGTTAAAGGAATGCACCCCTGGTGTGCCAATTCACGATGGCTACATTCATGCATCATGTCGACAGTTGGTCTGGCACATTTAAGCAGCATGCTGGCCTCAAAGGGCTGCCTCAAATGTATTAAGGTTCACCTGAAACCCACGATGGCCCCAGGTGTGCCAGGGATCATTCATCTGTTAGGATTATAGATATCACTGTAAAAAGATGTATGCCACACAAGATTGATGTTCTCTGCTGAGGTACACTGAACATCCATAGGTTGAAAGGGTTAGTCAATACAGACTATCCTAGGTTGGTCATATGTGTGTAAGACTAGTCATAATGGCAAAGTTATATTCAAAAATGACTGAGGGGTCAGTCAGTAGTGGCTAACCTAGGTTCATCATTGGTGTGTTGTATTTGTATGTATACCACTAGTTGGTGCCACCTGTAAGATACTATGATCACCACTCCGTGGCTCCCCCTGGAAATTACATGACTAAGGTGGGTTGGTCAGTACTGACCATTAATAACTTACCTAGGTCAGTCATATAGGGAGCCAAAAAATGACTAACTAAGTTAGGCACTAGTGACTGAGAGATTGGTCGTATAGGGAGCCTAGGAATATCAGTGTATGCCGGTCATCCTTTCTGTGTGGCTGCTCATTCCATTGAAACCCGATGGAAAGAAATTTCTTTAATTATTAAATATCGATTTGAGAGATGATTATTCTAGATGAAATTATTTTTCATGAATGAGAGAAACTCACAAGGCACACTATTTGAGATGGATATGGGACATATTACACGACACACGAACAAAAAAGAATGTGTTAATAAATCACAAATTGTCAAGATGTGAAGAATGAGTTTCATTTTGTCCTCATGAATCGTTCTCAATAATCTCTGCACACAGAGAAAAGAAGTAGAATCACGGTGACTCCTGAATGGGAGTCTCAACTTGATCACTGAGCTCTCCCCACGACTCTAAAGTGATTTCCAATCATTTGGCAGTCTTAGAATAGGAGCCATTATAGAATTATTATAGATTCCTGCTAAATGTTAGGGAGTCACTTTATAGTCCTGGAGAGAGTTACCTCAGTGATCAAGTCGGGAGTCACAGTGATTCTACTTCTTTTCTCTGTGTAACATGTTCCGTCAGTTTGTTTACTCAAAACTTCTGTACATTTCTCTCAGGCCATAACGAACGGGATCACTGCTTACAATGGATAATTATGACATCATAATGCTTTAATACACAACGCCATTTTATCCGTAGACATATCGCCCATAATCGTGTCAGCCATGAAGTATGGCACCATCTATAGTTACAGTATATCTAATTCCAGACACATCTATATGACACACATGAGTAATACCTCCAGGATCTAACCCTACTCCTGTGCATGAGATCCATAGAGTCTGAATGCGTTTCCTCCAGTAAGCCTGCAGGTTATACTGGCAACATTGTGTTTTGTCTGCAGAATGCGCCGATCGAAGGCAGAAATGGGATGGCGACCAGCCTAGACAGCCATGTAGAACTTATACTATGGATGGACTTATGCTTCATGAGAAACGTTCATGAGAATTCTGTTTTGCGCTAATATATTATGCTGAGGAATAGCCGAGGCAAAACAGAGGGTGTTATATAACATCAATGATTATTGAAATAATATATATTTGGATGAAATGGCAATACAATTCTTGCCTCTCAATGTATATTACTCATCTGCAATTCTGCCATCTATTTTATAAGGTTCTAGAGACTAGACATTTAAACATTTATATTTCATCAAGGCCCTGGTCCTAGCGTCTCCCTAATTAGTCAGAGATCCTCTGCTTGGCTCGCCTGCTTTGATCCTAAAGGGCATGGGGGTGGGTCGTGGTGCAAACAATTGCCAATGTTCTAGAGAAGGACAACCTTACGGATACAGAAATAGGTCAAGTCTAATTAATGTCGGTTAATCCCTGTCCACTTCCAGCTGCTATTATTACCTTTACATTAACCCTTTAAGGGCTGCAACATGCCCACATTCATGTTCCTTGGTCGTCATATAAATGCTCCGATTCAGCAGCGATGAGTAACTTGCTGGTGCTCCTCGTTCGGGAGTTCTTCCTGGAGCGACCCTAGCAAGTCGCTCGCATGCATGCATTATGGCCACACAGGGTATAGAGTATTAAAGCACCATGCTGCCCTCAGAGGGTTAATACAGAAGAGCAGGGCCTGCACTTTGAAGCAGTGCCCCACTTTGTGCTGGTGTGTAATGTCAGTAGGTCTTTGAGCCGGGCCGCCATTTACCCTGGGAGGAGGCTGGGAAGGATTAGTCCTGGCCGCATCCCGAAACAAGGTCAGGGTCCAGAGAAACAATAATGGATGCTAGATGGCCACACCATATTGGGGGTAGTGTGAGGCTGTTTGAGAAAATTTCTCTCAGGATCAATTCTTTCACAGAGGTGTCCCTCTTGGTTGAGTCTCAAGCCCAGTCACTAATAATAGTTTCATACAATAGCAGACAGTGTCTTATGATGGCTCCAGGCAACCGTACAGAGATGTATTTGGCTCCTTCATTGCCTAGTACATTCTACAGCAAAGCAGAGATCAGAAGACGTCTCAGTAGGGTTCCGTTCACGAAGCATAGGCGTTACTCTACGTGGTAGAGACTCAAATTCTAATGTATGAATTACCAGACATTATTAGAGGATACAGATCCCCGTATCCATACAAAGAGGGAATCAACATTGACAGCGTTATCTATGACTACAGACTGTGCCTCGAGTCGTTCCTACACTGTTAGATTTGAATGTAGCTGATCAGTAGATTCTACCGTAGTTTTGCAGTACATACTGTGGTATCAGTGCACATGGGCAGTAGAATATACTGTTGGCTCACAGTATAAAACCTTTTTTCTTTTTTTTTCACTATTTGCAGTTGATAGCGGCGAACAGGATGGTGCTGTTACAGCCTAGACCTTACGTACCACCAGCGGTACCTTAACTGCTGAAGGGTGCGTTCCCTGACTGAGAAGGGGTGAACTGCCTAAAAGGCTGCTACCTAATCCTACAGGCTGCCAATCTGGTACCCAGCTGGGACCAGCAACAAGGATTAACCCTGTAAGGCCAGCATACTGCTTTAGTAATCTATACCCTTTGTGGTCATGGTGCTTGCATGAAACCTGCCCAGGGCTATATTAATGCATTAAGCCAACAGTTCAGGAGTGCATTTGTAGAGTTGGTACAAATGTAACTCTGGTGAGTTGCTCGCCAGGGCTGCATACATGATTTATGCCGACAAAAGCCATCGTCATGACAGTTACCATGCTGTCCTTAAAGCAGCAGTAAGGAGTGGAGGCAGGCTGCTCACTGCTGGACATGTATATTTAAGGATCAAGGTAGCTTGGGGGAAAAGCTGCCGGACAACCAATATCCTGGGAGAGAGGACATATAGAAACAACCAGCCAGGCTACCAGAATAGAAGAAAGGGTTCAGTAGAAGTGTCAGCTATGTGGGTTAAAAGGGGGTATTGGTGGGACAAGGTGATGGACATGCATATTTTAGGATAGAGGGGGAAAAGGCTGGATGACAAGAAATATCCTACATAATAGTGGAGCGGATGTAGGTTTTGTACATGTATATATGCGGATAAAACCAGGATTGCCTCAACAGAAGTATTCTGTAATTGGGGCAGAGGGGTCTACATAGTTTTTATTTTTAATATAAAGGAAAATGACACTAACTCCGGTCTCTAGCAGGTCGTTGAAGCCGGGAATCCTTCAAGACAAAACTCAAATGGCCACATTTTGCAGACAGCAAATTGACATGTAGGTATATGTGTGTGTATTTCCACATTTTCAGCATTATTTTGCATAGCTAGAATTATTATGGTCCGCATTATGTTTCAATTGAGTACCGTCGACTCCTGCGCCGGGGTTGTGTTGCTGCCCCGTGATGCCAAATCTCTTTTTAATAAGGCAACATGCTGTCCTCAAAGGGTCAAGGGATTCTTGTAAAAAAACACACCAGAAATTCACGTCCAACCTTAATGTACTGGACAGCGAGGTACATTTTAACAACACTTTTAATTAAGACTGACTTCAGAGAGAGAGGCTGGGAACAATCAGACAAAAAGGCTACACAAACGCGGCACATCACGTACAGTGCTGGCCCCAGAGTGTGGTCAGCGCCGGGTCGTGACGGCACAGAGGCCCAGGGTAGCTGCCGCAAAGGACAAGGTGGCAGTACACCTTTAAGGACCGCAGAGTGCCTTAACACTTTAAGGGCGGATGTCGTCATAATGCACCAATGCAACCCATGCAGCGAGTATCTCACCAGTGCTGCATTGGTGCATCATGCCGACCCTTCGGGAGTGTCTCAACCCCATAGGGTCGGCACAATGCTTGAAGGCAGCACTGGCGAGTTACTCGCCAGGGCTGTATCTATGCATCATGATGACCAAGGACATGATGCATTAAGGCATCATGCTGTCCTTAAAGGGTTAATGTGCAATCTCCTTTGTGGTTCTGATGCTTGAATTCTATGCTGCATTCATGCATCATGCTGGTCAGGTTGGGTTGATACTCTCTCGAAAGGTTGGCATGATATACCAATGCAGTGCAAGCGAGTTGCTATAGTATATTGCTGCATCATGCATGCTGATAAATATTGTTTTAATGCATCATGTTGTCCATAAATGGTTAAAGAGGGAGTGGACCTGGTCCGTGTAGAAGTTCATTATTTTTCTACCAGGGTGTTGTGCAGGATAGGGTCTGGACTTGGCCAGCGCCATATTCTTTTATTTATTGATACAATTGGATAGAAGTGGTTTCTGGCCAGTATATATGTACGCTGACAAAAGTAGACCTTGTGGGAGGTTGACTCTGGCCTCGGAAGGGAGCCAGTTGAAGATGAATCATGTAGTGTGGGAGTTTGGCAAAATACCACTCCCTGATTAAAAGTGCGTAAACCTTGCACTAACTAGTTGTGGCCTAACCGATCCCGGAGCCAGAACTACTGACCAGCAACCAATATTATACTTTAGATGATATTGGTAATTGAATGGTATTTACACAGTTCTAATTAGTGGTAAAAATAGTAGGGGGTCTGGGAGCATGCCCCCCAGGAAATTTGTGAAAATCTCAAAGAGAAAGGGTCCATTCTAGTGCGTTTTATGGGGGAGGTGTCAATAATTGCTACTCTGATTTTCAGTTAAATAAACGGAGCCTTATAATAGGGAATGTATCATTCACAATTAGCTTTGTACACGGCACTTTCTATTGTATAGGCCTACAATTACACCCCCCTCCTCCAGGACCCTTACACATGGATTGCTGTTGGTGGAATGTTTAGGCTCCTATAATACGTTTAACATAGCCTTCCACAGGGTCTTTGAGGTAAGTTAATAACATGATGAAATGGAGAAAATGAGCAAGAATAAATTTCCTAAACAGGGCAAAAATGTTGGGGGGGGCCAAACCATATTCTGGCCCCCCCAACCTGAAAGTTGGGGGGCCGTGGCCCCCCTGGCCCCCGTGGTTCCGCCGCCCCTGAATGCCGATAACAATTAAAGGTAATTCATGGAATCATTCACCAGTTATCCCTTTGAGCTACCCTGGACCACAGGGAGAGAATATCGAAGAAAACATGACCATGCATAGCGAGAGTTTTATCCCTGATGTGTGCAAGTGCCACATAGCTACCGTATAGCGATAAATCGGGTGGATTCGTGTGCACAGCAATGTTAGTTCTGAGCTCAGAATCTCTCATGGGACTTAGGCATTGACCAAACAGCCACACATCATAGCTTGCCGGGAACAAGCTACATTGTGAGAGTAGAAGCAAGGTCTCAGGAGATTGCTGGTTTAAGTGTAAACGTTGTGGTCACAAGTCCCAGCCCGGGAATCCGGGGTGGACTAAACACACTAGCCCAGCTTGAACAGTGCACAAAACTCCTGCCATGATCAACTTTCCAGTAGAAATGCAGTCTTTGCGAAAACATGCAGGACAGTGGCAATGTCCTCCTAAAGTGCCGCTGGTCCAGCAGTTTCACAAGTGTAGCTGGACCGAATGTCTAGTCGCATGTTAGGCTTTTCTGAAGTAAAAACATTCTTTTCTCATGCTGAAATATGTTTGTCAATATCCTGTTTATTATTTATCTATCCCGATTTGGTCATAAATCACACAATTATTATGTATTTTTAGTGTGCAATACTATTTTGTACTGAAAATGGATAAATAGTCAGATATGTGGCTATCCGGTCCTTCAAAGATGTAGCCGATCCTGCAATATTGAAAATTTGCAGGACCGAATGTCCTGCAGGATGAAAAAGTTTTCGCAAACACTGGATGCGTGTACTCAGGACCCTAGTGGTGCTGTGGGTGCGGGTCTGTCCTGGACTGGACTGTAGACCTTGTTTACTGCTCACACTGAGCATCTATCAGCTGCCCCCCCCCCCCCCCCCACCTACTCCTGCTGCAGAAGGGCATCCTCAGTAAAATAAAAACACAGTGTCCTGCAACCTGGTCACTGGGGGTCAGACATGTGCTGGGTTAAAGGGAGAACCTTTGCAGCATGTTATCCAAGAAAACAAGGGAAATGGGGGAGAGGGTAGCAAGAATTGCAGGTTTTGAATGCATTTAAGAATGCTACTCTTTATCTACGAAATCTAGCTGTAGGTATGCTGAATGCATCCTATTTTAACGACACATATCATCATTCATCACCACTGAAATGACCCAAATCATTGACATGAATTTAATCCCCCGACAATTGGAAGAGATCCCAACTTTAACACAAGTCAGTCTCCCCAGCATGCACCTCTGTCCTAACCTTAACAAGACCCCAATAAAGGGACATGTCATGAAGTCAGACTCATTCATAAGAACCTGCACACAGCTAGTCCGGCACTTTACACTAGCTCTACGCACTAGTAACACACAGCAATGAGAAAGAAAAAGAAACAGTGAAAGAACCTAGTAGCAGTTTTTTCTTCTCAATTTGATCTTTTGGTTTTGATCAATTGTTCAACTAGATTTCTTACCTTCGTCCACCACAGGTCTGGAATTGAGGAGATTATTTCTTTAAAAGCAGGGGTGGGGGGAGGAACGTTCCGTTTGATTTTTAATTAATAATGTGGAGATACTCGTGGTTTTGCTCGGTGATATCAAAGGTTACTTTTTGACGGTCAAAACTATTTCAGTTGCTATTAAAAAAACGGCGACCTTTTCGACAGCGGTATCATCAATTAGGTAAATGTTAATGGATAGAAATTACAACTATTGAGACCGTCCCAAGAAAGAGTGAGCAGGGGAGGAGGTGGGGGTTACAATTAGGCGTAGTTCTGGGGAGGCGTATAAATAGCAGCTAGTCACCGAGTAATGGGAAAAAGTCCCAGTCCGATTGTTAAATTACGGGCGTAGTCGCGGTGAGGAAGGCGCTTTGTTTTAGTTTAATTGGTGTTTAAAAGCCGAGCTGAAATAGCTACGTTTGCTTCATTAGGAACGATGAGGCTGGAGCCCCACAAGGCCCTGTTTGGCATGCCAGTGTCTCACCACTCTGAATGGCCATTCTCTCTCTCACCACAAAAAGAGCACGTGATCTTGACGGACCAATCAGCAAGCTTGTACCATCTGTGCGCGTGACCCGCCGCTTCTGGCTCTAGCGGCGTCAATGGGAACTAGGCTGCACCACTCGACTGGTATTACTCCCCTCCTGCGACGCTCGACCCCCTCCGTCGGCGGGTAGAGAGCCGGGCAAATGGCACGTAGCCCTCCTGTTGAGAAATCAGATTGGATCATTTGGGCGTGGTAGGGGGGTCTGGAGGCGGACATGGAGGTATGGTGGGGTATGGCGGCCTGGGGAGGGGCACATCTAGACCCAGGTCAGGACCAACATAGCACTGTAACCGGTCCACTATGAGCGCCATCACTGCACCAACATTGGGATTTAAGGTGTATAAACTGCACAGATGTCGGTATTTATATTACTGGCATTGAAGTACACCAGATTTGGTATTTCCTGTCATTTAACTGCAAGATGCGCCAGACTGGTTTAGACTTGTAAAGAAAACATGTTTTACTGGGTACTTACTGGTCAAAGCTTGGTATTTACCAGGTTGAAAGTACACAAACATTGACAAACTTACTGGTGTTAAATTGATAAATGATTGTGGTTGTTGAGATTTACTTATGATGTAAACTCCAGTGAAATCAACGTCTCCAAATCATTATAGTCAGCAACGTCTAGATAAATTGACATAAGTGAGTCAAATCCCGAAATTTGCAATGCATCTTCCATTTAGCCTTGATAGCACCACAGTTAAGATGGCGACTAACTAGTTTGACCAGTTACAAAACAGTTACCTCAGTGTTGGAGAGGAGACCGCCCATGGTTTGCCCAGCTCTAACCCCCCCCCCTACCCCCCCCCCTACCCCCCCCCCCACTCCCCCTAACCTCCCCCCTCCCTTTCCCCTCCGCCCTTGTTCTGATTGCCTCTTGCCCCTGTACCCCCCCCCCCCGACTCTTCCTCCACCACGTGGATCTCGTCCTGTAAGCAGACACGGTTTTCTATGGTAACCAGACTTTTTGTGTGAGTGGATTCAGAGACTGTTACCGGTAGGGTGACCTTTATGTCTTATCGTCTGTTGGGTAGATCTCAACTGACAGTGAATCATGATGAATAAGGCAAAAAAGGTCTTTCAAGACCAGGAACCCTAGCCTTCTATAGATGCAATATAGAGACATTGTTCACAATCTTAACTGAAGATATTGGTGTTAACCCCAGAAAGACTGGTTGTATCATTTGGACTAATGTAGGTGAAATTTGGCCTGAGAATGAATGTGAGCCGCCAAGCGGAAACCATGCTCAACGTGTTGACGCACAGATCATCCTTTCTGCTTGGCTGCTCAGTAGGCCCCCTATGTCTTCATGAAATACACCACATGGTGTACCCTTTCTCCGTGTCTGTTTATTACATCTGTGCTATAAAGAAGCCCGGTATAGGAAGGTGATCCTGTGCACGATCGGAACTTTCACCCTAAATTTATCCGGCTTCTATCGCCCTCTCTGTAACCAGTAATATAAAGACCAGACCCTCACCATAGGTACCCCGCCTCGTGAACTACACACCATGAGCTGCTCCTGCCCCTGAGCTGCTCCTCACCATGAGCTGCTCCCTCCAGGTGGAGGGAGTCCCTCTTGTAGCCGACTAATGGCCTATTGGAGAGCCTTGTCCGACCACTCGTTGCTCTATACTCAACTACGTGTATCACTGATATGGAGATATAGGCCCCGAGCTGGTGTTTGAGCTGGTCTCTGATTTGCTCTGTGAGCTGGTCTGTGAGCTGGTGTGCGAGTTACTCTTGGGGCTGGTCTGTGAGTTGCTCTGTGAGCTGGTCTAGGAGTTGCTCCGTGAGTCGGTGTGTGAACTGATGTGTGAGCTGGTGTGTGAGCTAGTCTGTGTGTTGCTCTGTGAGCTGTTCTGTGAGTTGCTCTGTGAGCTGCTCTGTGAGCTGTTGCTCTGTGAGCTGCTCTGTGAGCTGCTCTATGTGCTGCTCTATGAGCTGCACTTTAATCACAGTGAAGCATCTGAGCAATAATTCACCAGGTGTGTTGCTATTGCAGCTTTGGCCTGCACCTGGTATTAAGTCCATGTTTATTTAGGATCACCTTCAGTTCACCAGAAGCACACTTTGGGAAGATCTGACCTTTTTGCATTAGATAACACTTACCAGCTCTTTCCTTCTTTACACATATGTATACACGTTTTTCGAATTTGACCCCCATTAAAGTATGCTCTATGGCCAAAATCATCCATCATTCCTGTTTAAGTTGGACATCACTATATACTGACATTCCCTCATGCACACGCAAATAGCTTTGAATTTCAGACATACCAAGACCAATACTAACTGACTACTGCCCAGAACACGGCAGGTCTGGCCTGGGAGGGTGTCTGTGACCGGTAGCGTGTACAGGGTAGGCTGTGCCACCTTGGCAGGGGTTCTGTGCGGCCCTAAGGCGTCAGTCATCATCCAAACCTAGATGTATTCAGTCTGACAGATACTGCGCCTTCACCAGCCCTTCCCAATACATTGCTCTCCTCCACTGTCACTTCATTGCACTTAGAATTCATACAGTGCCCATGGCCTCCCAGTGTATCTACATCCATGTGGATATCAAGGACTGTACATGCAAAGCCATGATACATAGTTAGGCTGTAAAGTACGCCTTTATTTCAGTCAGCTCCCCTGCTAACGGCCACCCACCTAATGCAACCACTTCTTCATACTTCTACTTACTCTAGAATTATAGAAAATGAGTCGGGTCATCGACTCCTTCTAATGTAGTTAACTTTAGTGATCAGCCCCGTATTTTATGTAAAGTGAACTTACGAAAGATGAAGCGAGTTCTCACAAAGAGCAGACATCATATAATATTTTCTAGCACAAAGTTGAATGCATCGGTACGGCTCCTCCTCGACACTCGCATCCATCAACTCTTTTAATCGATTCCAACCACACCCTTTTGCTTTTTATTGTACATACTACACATACATACTTATACTTATACCAAAACTGGCCTTGAGAACAAAGCATAACTGCCTGTCTGTATAACACATACAAACCCATCACTGGGTATAAGTCTGATATCGATACGTGTGAGTAGCTGCATAATTTTTATACACCTTGAATGATGGTAATCGTCCTCAACTGGCGCTTGAACGATTACCCTGTCCTTGACTTATAGCACGTATACAACAACTCACTTGTACCATATCTACCACATACAATGCAGAATTAACCTGAAACAGTGAAAGAGGCTGATCTAAGAGGACCCAGCAAACCTTGCCATGTATCATGTGGACAAAGGGTAAAGCACATTGAATCATTAAGGACTCTTTTTTTGTGGTGAAGCAGGCAGGACCACCACTGTACCCACTGTATACAACCAGCAGCCCTACTACCCGCCCCCCCCTCACCCCAACACCTTCCCACACCCCGGGCCACACCTCAGCCCCAGGCCAAGCACCTGGTAATCCGAGTTAAGTTCCTAAATTCTATTTCCCTACAGACCCATAAATGTCTGTTTGTGATTTAGGAGTTAGGAGTCCGGCCTGCCCTCTACCTGAGGCTGGAGGCGGGGTGTCTGTAGTTAATGTAAGGGTCTACACCGCTAAATTCAACATGGGTATTTCTTAAATGTAACCTGATGAGTTTACATTTAATATAAATTCTTTCAATGTGAAAATCAGTATTCAACTTGCTCATTGTGTTAAAGGCAGGAACGACACAACTATACCATGTGTGTGTAATGGGACATCGAGGAGAGAGGCTAACTGCTGCCTTTACAGGTGAAACATTCTCAATTGACCAGGCTGAAATATTTCTAGAATGTGAAAGCTTTATCCTCGCAATAGAATTCATTTAAGGAAAGTAATGAGATCACCCCCTTGGCCCTCTTAGAGTATTGACCATGTCAGTACAACTATTCAACTGGAGGCCATTGTGTGCGCACGCACATTAACCCTTTGAAGACAGCATGATGCATGGCTTCATGTTCATTTGTTGTCATGATACACTAAATGAGATCTGATGAGTGACTCGCAATCACTTCATTGAAGCATCATTTAGATTCAGCTTTGTATTAACCCTGTTGTATCGGCATGCTGCATTAATGAATCTCTGGCACCAGCATTTATGCATCATAACGTAGGTGCATTCAAGAATCATGCTCCCCTGAGAGGATTAAATCAAAAGTCATGAATTAAGACTGAAAGCCCTCCTGCATGCCTAACGACCGCCATTTTCCAGTACATTTACAATAACCACTGAGCAGAAGCCAACCCTAGTTTAATATTCATTTTAATCAACTCAGATTCACGCCGCAACCATTGAATTTAAGCTGCACAATAAGATCCTTGTGAGCAGTTATGAAAGTTTAAAATTAGATTTGGCCGCAGGGAGGGATTCTCTGGCACCTTTTAGGCGGCAGACGCTGGCGTGTTGTCAGAGGCTGACAGGGGGGATTAACCCTTTAAGGAGAGCATCATATCTTAATAATCATCTCAGCAGGCTGCATGATGCACCAATGCAGCTCCGGCGGACAATATGCCGATGCTGAATTGTCCGCGGCGGATCAAGCCGACCCTTCGGGAGTGTATCAAGGCACGACATGATGCGTGAGTTACTCGCCTAGTCTGCATTCATGCATCATGCCGACAAAGGTCGCACAGTACACATTAAAGTACTAAGCTGACAGGAGGGATTAAGAGTGAGACCATGTGCTGGCAGGCAGGAGACCCGTGGGATTAAACCTAACCTGGCTATATACTCATGGCCACCAGGGGGCAGGAGGTATGGGAGGAGGTGTGCTGGCGTCTAGATGATATTAGTAAGGATATGTATATAGGCTGTGTCTATACACTTAGTTTTGTCTATATATAGACAAAACTATATATTGTACAGTACAGTATACAGTAAAGTAAAAAGTATAGTATACAGTACAGTAGAGTAAAAAGCCAAGAGAGGAGGCAGAGGGCTGTATCATCACCTGATATCAAGTGTCTAAAAAGGCTGTGCATTATCTAAGTTTTCCCTGTGCTGTATATATGAGCAGTAGTAATCCACAGTAGGGGCTACATTATCTTATCTGTATAATGTTAGTTACACATACCTACATTGGCTATGTCTATGCTATATATTGTCAGTCAGCAAGGACAGGACGTGTTGATGACGTCATTGATGGGTCGGAACAGTGCCTCTGCCTACGCCCCCGCCTATGTCCTTATAACATCAAATCTTAAAGCTGTCACTTCTTCTGGGGATATAGGGACATTACTGAAACTTGCACTTAGATTTCTTGTCGCAAATTTATTCACTATAATCATCTGAGTCAGCGAATTCATGTGTATTGGACCTGCAGAATCCGAGTATTCATTATCACGAACCCCTTATGAAGGCCAGTGCATCCAAAGGTTGGTTGAACTATGCACACAGCTACATTTGTTAGGACATTTTCTCTTGAAATATGTTTCACAACAAAAGATGGAGTAGCTATGGGTCTCCCACTCCCAAAGTGCACACAAACTCATCTCGTACCCGAGTTAGTCATGACCAGGCCATTCTTTATGGCAGGTTATTTGACATCTTGTTGAAGGTTTCTGGACAGCTAACCATTTAAGGGTAGAATACTGCTTCTCAATGTACACACTCAGGAAGATAGTAGCTCAAAATGGTACAACATTTCTGGTAAAGAATTAATAGTTCATGTAGATGAGCAGTATAATAATACTGTTTATAGTTTACAGTAGAAAAGATGTATTTTTTTGGTTCACTATTTATTGTGTTATACACCCCTTCGTCAGCATTACTGAGAGACAGAGTATATTTTCTAGAGGCTGTGAAGTGAGGGAAAGTAGGTGTGTGTGTCTGGGGGGGGGGGGGGCAGGGGTTGAATGCCAGCTGGCAAACCCCAGATGTAGCCCAGGCAGTAAACTTATAAACTGACTGGGGTTGGCCGTGTTGGTATACAGTATATACAGTATATATACAGGGTGGGATGGGTACAAAGTGGGTTGTGCCCCTCACGCTTAACCAAGCTCTGATACAAAGTGGCCGAGGACATATATATATATATATATATATATATATATATATATATATATATATATATATATATATATATATATATATATACAGTCAGCCCTCACTTCCTTGAAGAAAATAAGTCAACATAGAATAGGGCATAGACGGCCAGTTTCATGAATCATGGCCAGAAATCTGAAGTGAAAAGTTAAAAAAAAAAGCAAGGTGTATTTCTAGATGCCACTTAAACTTAGAAAAATAGTTTTGCAACGTTCAGATATTCTCTGTCACTCGGAAATTTCCGCCAATTGTTCTTTCTGGATGTCAGTCCTGTTAAGTAACCCGAAACACAGGGTGTCCTTGTCCTCTTAGTCACACTGTTCACAACAGTCTCATCGTCCTTATTTATGACCACCAGAATGGCAATTACCACATCCCCAGGCTAATTTCCAAGTTGGTGTCAGGGGCCTAAAATCCAAAATGGCGGTCCTCCTGTCCCAACAACGCCATGCACTATACCCAGTACCAATCCTGCCACTGTAATACTAGTACTCTCCCTTTTGTACCCATTTCAAAGATCAAAGGGGAGCAGATACTAAACTATGTTTTTTCCTCTCGAGCCGGGGACCTTTGCTGGGCTCTATAAACATGGTTTACGGAAATGGACTCTATAGCTCAAATAAAATACCGGGACTGTGTTCTGTTACTGTCCATAATGGTGAATGGATGTGCACTTTCTGTAGACCTTTAAGGGCAGCAGAGTGCTTTAATGCATTATGCCCTGATGTCATGATGCTGACTCACCAGTGCTGCATTCATGCATTTGTGCATCAGGCTGATGCAATCATGGAGGGTGAGCATGATTCAAGAATGATGCACTGGCCATGGCTGCATTTGTGTATCATGTTGAATAATAAGGGGCATGGTGCACTAACTCACTTTGCTGTTGTTAAAGACACAGAGAGATTCTCAGAAGCTGATCTTGATAAGGACTCAAAGGACAAGGCAGGACCCATTAAGCAAGATGTATTCTGCCATTGAAAATGTTATTTGAACAAGGAGATTCTTTCTTTTCCTCAGTTGTCTCTATATACAATCGGCTTTAACTCTTTCAGGGTGACATGGTGCTTCAATGTCCATATTCATTTATCGTCATGATGCACAAATGCAGCACTGAAGCGTACTACACGAACTTACTGCATTGGTGCATCATACTGGCCCTTTCACAGCGTATCAACCACGTACGGTTGACATGGTACATCAATGCATCAATGGCGAGTTACTCACCAGTGCATGATGATGACAGAAGAGCATGAAGCATCAAATCACTACTCTACCCTTAAGGGATTAATTAATCTGCTAGTGACCGAGGATCTCCAGGCAGGATATCACCATATTAGGAGTATTCGCACACAGTATGGGGTGACTTTAATATCTAAATGGGGAAGGATGAAGTGCCTTTATTTGTCATCATGGACGGTTATTTGATCGTATCCAGGTTGGCTGCCAGTCGTAAAGCAATACAATATGTCACAGAGGGCAGGCCTACTGTGTGTTAATATGACTCTGCTGTCAGGGCATATTAACCCTTTAAGGGCAGCATGGTGCGTTAATGCACCCCGAGCTTTGTGGGAATAATGCATGAACACATGTAGAGGCATTCCCCCTGCATCATGCCAACTTCATTGGGTTGAAACACTCTGAGGGGGTCTACCTGATGCACCAATGCAGCAACAGTGAGTATGGCTCGCTGGTGCTGCATTGATGCATCATGGCAGCAAATAAACATGGAGCCTTGAGGTATCACGCCATCTCAATAGGTTTAAGCTTTGTTATAGATTTCTGTTTCTTGGCGTACAAATTTACGATGCAAAAGCTATATATAAATATATCAGTTACATGTACATACATAATAGAGTTGTGTGTTTTTTACAACTCAAAGCTTTGTTGAAAGTCGTGTGTGTGTATGTATAGATGATAAGTAACAGAAACTTTGTCGTACACATAGTGTACATACATGCACGCCTTTGTAATGTAGCTCATATAAGGAGTCTACCCTTTAGTACAGTGACATCGTTTTTGATGATACAGCTTTCACCCTATCATTTTCATTTCGGTAGAGACATAATAGACGTAATCTCTTCTTCTCAACATGCAAGTAATCGCAAATATTTCAAACTCTGTATAGAAGTGGTAAGGGTGGATGAGCACATGTAGCGAAAAACTATGCCATACATCTTTACTTTTTTGTTCCAATGAGCTCTATTAAAGTGAGCTTGTTTATTAACATAAATCACGTTTGAATCGCGGTATATTTTATGTCTTCATATGAGACAAAAGCAATATTCATACACGAGTATGCAGGCATGTGCTAGTTTGCTGAATACAATTTTCATCTAGAACACACATCTATATAGTAACACAACATTTGGATGGATGAATGAATTAGTAGAGTAAGAAGATGTTCATAGAGATTAAAGAAAGAGTTAGTATAGAAAATACCAGCAATACAATATGATAATACAGTCATTTTGATACAGTGAGAGCAGACACGCAAAGAACGATTACGGATATTCTATTTAAAAAAAAAAAATTGTTTAAATGTAAGGGAAAAACTTAACAGAATTGTTTTGCACATCCCTCCATTACATGAAAGATATGTGATAAGAAATTTAAAGTGAAGAAAGTCAAATAAAATAGAGCACCTTTAAGTCCCCTCCCCCCCAGCGCCCGCACTGAGTGACCTTTTTGCGCGCCTGCTCATCTCATCTCACCCTGCCTGAAACCAAAGGACGTGGACATTGATGATTACTCGGTACCCTTTGAAATTTAATAATCTCAGCCCAAATGATTCAATCTCAGATATAATAATGCATTTAAAGTCGGGCAAATCATGAGCAAATTGAAAGTGCCTCAGTTTAAAAGGGCAATGAAGGTATTGAATAACAAACTGTTTCAGACTCTGCTGATGAGGGATGCATTTTAAGTTGACTTCAGACAAGTTTGATTCATATCCACAAGCCTCCCCCACTGGTCAACCTTGTCATTCATCTGTAAAGGGACTTGGAGTGTGGTACGTGAGGAGAGTGTAGAGCAATGATATAGGCACTCCCAGGTTTCCTTAACCCTTTAAGGCCAGCATCATGCCTTAAGATACTATTTCTGGTCATGATGCACCAACGCAGCACAGACGAGGGCTTCATTGGTGCATCAATCCGACAGTTTGAATATGTATCAACCGGGAAGGTTCGGTATGATGCATGCGGGCAACCCTGGTGAGTTACGCGCCAAGGCTGCACTGATGCATCATGACCACAGAGTGGACAGAAGATTAAAACACTCTGCTCTTTTTAAGGAGCTACTCAAACACCAAGGGGCATGTAGGAGTAGACTGATCACACCCAGGGGGACAACACGATATGATATAAGAACACATTCTGATCTCTGAGGAAGAGTCGGCATAAAACCAAGACAGTTATATGTCCCTTTTTACTGTGTAGGGAGTGAGATACATTGTAGTCGGCCCGTCAGGGTATTGGAGTGGAGGGGAGGGGGGTGATGGTTAGATCTGACAGCAGTAGTGTAGATGGGACAGTCAGGTCCTATGGGGGCAGCCTGAACTGCATCTTAATGTTTTATTGTTTTAAATGTTGTGAGAGGGGCTTTAAATGGAGAGCCATTTTAGATTCTGAATCATAGTTTTGCCTAGTTTCTGGAATATAAGAATTGTAAGAGTGTAAAGATTTTTCCTTTTTAATTAAACTGTTGACTCTAAATGATGATTGATTTTATAGCACTATCCACTTTTGCTGTTACGACACATGAATGCAGCCAGTGCTGCATTCATGCATCATGACACACTTATAACATTGACATACTACAGAAGGGCCCACATGATGCACCGATGCAGTGTTGGTATGCACCAATGCAGTGTTTGGTATGCACCGATGCAGTGTTGGTATACACCAATGCAGTGTTGGTATGCACCAATGCAGTGTTGGTGGGTTACTCACCAGAGCTCAATTGGTGCATCATGTTGACAAATTAGCATTAAGCCTTTGAGACGTTATGCCATTATTTTAGGGTTAGACAGAATTTAGGCGGCAATTAGATGTACTTGCTTTTACAAGGTGTTAAGTAGTATAGTCTTAACGTGTCTACAACCATTACACAGAGCCACACCTGTCTACACTAAAACCCTGCCACATCTCACACCTTGTACAGTAACATATGGCATCCACACATGACACCATGCCCTTAGACACATTCACCACCTTTTGTTTATATTGATTTTAAGACTGTTCGACACCTGTGGTCCCTATACCTGGTTTTAATGCATTTCCCTTTGTCAACAGGTGCCACTTTGTTGCAGTCCATATGTAGCAGGGTTGTTTGCCGACATAATGCAGCTTAATGCTGTGCCGCTTGTGCTGTACTGTTTTATCACATACTGGCATGTGACGGCTGTTTAAGTGATCGAATCTGTCTCCAATATGGCAGAGAACAGCATTTATCTTAACACTTCATGTGGTGGCGTCATATCATCCTTAAAACTGTATCTGCCAGTAAACTGGGTTAAGTAGTATGATGTGTTAATAGCCATTTCCCAGGGCCACACCTAAATACACAACAACTCTAACATATTCTGCTGTAACATATGGCAAACACACATAAAAATGTGCTGGAAAGCTCTTCTGCCTCACTTTGTCCAATATTTGGTCTGCCGACATAGTGGTCGATGGCAACTAATGCCGAACTGGTAATAGAATTATCAGCAGGATGTGTGCCTTTAGCGTCTCCAAAAGAAACCACACCTCTTTCACTATTTGGATCTGTCTGATATAATTATTCTGTTGACTACTAAGGAGGCGTATACGAAGGTCATCAGCACAGAGTCAAATGACGTTCTGTCACGAGAACAGTGCTGGCACCACCCATGATGGTCAGTTACTTCTCTGTATAGATATGTCCATCTTTATCCACCTCTAGATATTGTATGCTTATGTAGTTGGTTTTTGAATCTGGACCAATATCTGCTTGGAGACTGACCCCTCTATTATTGATTTGAACCTCGCAGAGAGGCCTTCTGATCACTCCTTCTGTGGCAGAAAGGTAGGCAGATTAAGCTGCCCATCAGAGTAAGGGTCTCTTTGTCTAACACTATGCCCCAGTGCTTGAGGAGGAGGTTATCTGCCCTCCTGATACTGGATCTTAGTCAGGGTAGCATTGAAGCAGGATGGTGGGTTTGGGCTGGTTTCTTGCCTCATTGACTCCCTGTGTGTTAGATGAGTAGCCCTTTAAGGACAGGATGTTGCTAAAATATGAACTTTGTCGTCATGATGCATCAATTCAGTCCCAGTGAGTAATTGGTAAGATTGGTACATCATTCCCGTCCTTTGGGAGAGTCTTAACCCTGTTTGATAAACATGACGCTTGAATGCAGCTGGCGAATCACTGACTGGGCTGCATTCATGCATCATGACAGCCAAGGGCATGATACATCATTACATGATGCCGTCCTTAAAGGGGCAGTTTAGTGGGTGGTTGTGGGGTCACTCAGTGCTGGGTGCATCTACATTGTGTTCCGGTGACATGATGGCGGGGGGGGGGGGGGGTCAGATGGGGGGGGGGGGGGTCAGATGCTGTGATGCCAGGGCAATGTTGCACTTTGGACTTTACCAAAACAGACAGGGGTGTACTACCGTCAACTGATAATCATTCTGAACTGAGTCCTCAATTCTTCAATTCCTGAAAAACTTATCCGAGTCGGGCATGTTCTCTTCCAAAGATATTTAAGAAATTTTCTTTTCATATGCTCTGTAGCCTACATTAGTGTTGAGTACCAACATGTCCCTAGGCACCAAAACTACACTGTTACCAGGGTCAGCCCTCTCAATTAGAGTCAGGCAATGCTGGACACTCCTGATAAGAGTGTCTGTATTTTATGGCTTCAAGAGTTCAGAAAAAGGGATGTTCAGGTAGTTTATTTTCTGCCGCTAACCCTATCATGTACCACCCCTAGTTAAGTCGTAGAGAGGAGGGTTTCATCCGTCGCCATGGTCCCCTGACTCCGGACGACACTAGCGGACTGATGAACAGACAGACACATACACCGATAACATCTTTTTTACGTCCAGCCTCGTTTTCATGTCCATCCCATAATTCACGCCGCCCGACCCCTGCTTCCTACTCCCACTGCGGCATTCTGGGTAATTCCGACACAGCCTCGTTCTAACATCAGCCCTTGTGTGCCATGCATGGATAGTACGCCACTGCTGATTGGCTAACCCCATCGGTCCTGATGCTGGCTCCAAGTGACGGCTGTCTACCCTTTAAGGATGGCATGATACCTCAAGGTGACTTTTACCATCATGATGCTTTAATGCAGCGCTGGCGAGTAACTCGCCCTTCCTGATATGGTGCCTTAAACCGACCCTTTAGTGATGCTTTGGTATGGTTGACATGGTACATGAATGTACCCCTGGTGAGTTACTCACCACAGCTGCATTAATGCATCATGACGGCAACGGGTATATTGTATTGAAGCTTCATGCTGTCCGTAAAGGGTTATGGCCAGGAAAAAGAGACCTGTCGGAGGTCCTGACATTATGTCGCCGCCGGGGACTAATCATTATTCATCCACTGTTTTACATCAACAATCGCCAAAAATTTAATTAGGCCCGCAGCTCATAGGGGGCGCACCCTGACCTTGACCTTGACTAGGACTTTGACCGGAAGTCACCATCACAGTGAATGTGGCGAGATGAGGCCAGGTCCCCTGGGGGCAGTGGAACTCTCCTGTGTGGAGGTTAATAGTGGTTGTGGAAGTGGAACTCTTCTGTGTGGAGGTACTGCCGTTGGGGTGAAAGCGGTCTGTATGGAGCCATAACCACAAATTACTAGGTGTTCATATTACCTCAACACCGTCTAATTAGCCCTAGCTAAGGTTCAGTAATGAATGTGCATATGCTGTTTGTTTAGAGGTCTTCCCAAAGCTAAATTACATTTTTGATAGTGCGGGTAATTACCCAGGTTCTATACCGCCCCTAGTGAGAAGTCATCTCTATTGGGGTGTTGTTTTAAAACAGGACAGGTGGTGTGGACAAGTTGTATTGGATGATAATTCTCAAATTACTGAATTGGGTTAATTAGTTCATACACTGTGGTGCCATACTCAGATACTATGCCCATACGGAGATTCGATTACAGCAATATTCGTCAGAAATAGGTGCACTGCTATGAACTTTACCATTTAAAAAGGACGGCATATCCCTAAAGGTCGGCATGATGCACCAATACAGCCCTGACGAGTTACTCACTAGAGCTGTGTCTTTGACATTGTCTCGACCCCGTGGGGTCGGCATGGCGCTTGGATATGGCACTGGCGAGTGACATCGGCTACCTGGACTGCATTCATGCATCATGACTGCCATGGGCAATGAAAATAGTCTGCTTGGCTCCTCAATCTGTCCTGAGGTGGATCTCCCCTATAGTTTACATTGGGAATAGCCAAGCAGAGTGAATTAGAGCACCCTTTCCACTTGGCTGCAGCTCATACAAGTCATATGCAGCAATATATAGATAATTCTCATTGAAGTGGTAAAGGTGTTCACTGCAAAATATTAAGACTTCTTCTCAAATCCACCAGGCTATGTTAGTGATCCAGAAAGGTGCAGGCTTTTCACATACAAAATTGCTCTCGCCCATCTCTGGTTAGTACCCATATTGTGGCAGCTCGCCCGAAGGCACAATTATCGATTAGCTTAGATCCTTCCTCCCGACACCCAATATACCTCTAGTCTGAAACTCATTAAAGTGGGCGGCGTAATTAGGCCTAATTGCAGATTATTTGATCTACATTGCCGTCGCGATAGATCAGGCCTTACATCTAGTGCCGACAAATATAGCGTTCGGGGAATCGCTCTGTATAGGATTAAAACTGCCTGCAAGACCACTGCAACAACTACCCTTTACCTAAGGGAGATATTGTTGTACAAACACCATGTTTTACCCTAGAAATGATTAGCATTGGTATCTGGGCCCTATAGTTATTCGTTAAATCAGACTAATTCATACGCCGCTTGAAAGTGAATGCTTTGCAGAGATTTAGACCCATTAATCACAATTAACCCTTTAAGGGGAGCATAATGCTTTAATCCACTCTGCCCTGTTTTATCTTTTATGATGCATGAATGAGTACCCCAAGCATCATCCCAAACCTGAGGGACATATGCACTCCAAGGGAATCAACATGGTGCAGCAACTCACCCGCCCATGAGCTCACTCTCTATTGCTAAATGTATTAATCTTAATTTCCAACCATATTAAAGCAGTACACTACCCGTAAAGGGTTGAAGTGAGCTACTCAGAATGCCTGTGCTTAATTAAGTACTCAGGGAGGAGCAGGAGGAGCTTAGGGCCGTGCAACCAGCAGCTGCTCCCCCCCCCCCCCTGCACCCTTAGCACTGTCTCATGACAAGGGGCTGTCACTGCAGCCATGTGCTTAGCAGTCTCAATCATTCATAAGGCCTTGTGCCGTATGTGTACAATATAAAGTGGTGTTTTGCCTTCACAGGTGCCTACTGGGACTGGCTATACAATGGGTAGGAGGGTATAGCATGCATTCTTGTGTGAGAGTATCTCCCACCCTTAATTCCGAACCGTGAAGGGCAAAGGGGAAATCAAAATACATCCTTTATATTGTAATCTGAAGGTATAATCCTACTGCCCATGTACACTAATACCGTAGTATATACTGTAAAACTACAGTAGATTCTACTGCTCAGCTATACATCAACTTCTAACAGGGTTTTGTTTCACACTTGGATAACAATGGGGAATGTTCCCTGTTGTTCTAAAAAGCTTCCATTATGATACTCAAGGAATCACAAAACATTAAGCAATATCACACAGGAGTTTGTTTAGCTAATAATGCTACGAACCCGCGGGAATGAAATACACTTAACATATTATCACTAATAAGAAGACTAATTTGCTGGGTAGAGACTGCTTGTACCATGTATACACAAGGGATAGACAACCTCTATGAAGGCAATGTTAGTGCATGCTATACATATATTATGGATGTATTATTAACTAGACTGCACTCGAAACATGTTATCAGCAGGCCCTCCATAGTTTAGAAGGTTTGTCTAGAACCTCCTTTGTCAAAGAGCATATTAAATGCCATAATATGATGGCACATTTAACCCTTATGGGGCCATGGACAGCCTGGCGAGTAACTCGCCAAAGTTATTTCTATGCATCCTGCAGGGTTGATGGTTATTATAGTTTTATAAGGTTGGCAAGATGAATGAATGAATACTAATGTATGGCTGCAGCTCAGGTGAGTACACTCTCAAAGCATCATGATAGCAAGGGGCATGTAACAATAAAGCAATATGCAGCCTATAAAGGGCTAGTATTTGAAGGCCACGTAAAGCACATACATCATTCACAGCGTCTCATCGTTAGAACTGCGTCATTAAACTTTGACAGGGTCTGCCGCACACACTTAGAAAAGTCAGCGTCATTGTCGCTAAAACCACTCTCACATGAAAGTCAGGCAGTGTCTGACTTTCATATGAGAGTGATTTTAGCGACAATGACGCTGACCTTTTTGAGTGTGCAGACTCTGGCGGTCTGCATTCTCTTATCACTACTACAAGACTTGTACAGCTCATCATGATTATCAACCCTTTAAAGTGGCATAACCACCAAGCGTATCCCACTCACATTCTAGTACTGTTCTAGTCAACTATGTGGTTAAGTGCGAGTGGTAAGAATGCCCCTTTAAGGCCTCATTAATAGATTGTGCCACCAAAATGCATAAATGCAACCCTGGCGACAAAGGACATAGCGCCCCAGAGCAATATGTGGTCTAAAGTCAATTATGAAATTGAACTGACTTGGTCTGCGATATATATTTTGGACAAATATATGAAAATACTGCTACATCTTTATGACAGCTTATTTGACTGTGATGGCCCCATAAAGCCCCAGAATGCCAGAGAAGCATTTCAAATATGTGGCAATATGGAATTACCTACGGTATGGAATACGTGCCTGGGATATGCTTGAAGTGGGTATGAAATGAGATTCCCACTATAAAAAGCTCTATAGTAAACATAGATATCCAATAGCCATTTTTATAGTATCTATACAGTTTTCTTTCATTCTTATATGTCAAGCTGAGATCATGTTACGTGCGAAACTTGTTCAATCTATCGGATAGAGACGAACTACAATTCTTTGAACTACCTGCTTTTCTGTATATATATGAATCTACAATAGGGTTTAGTTGGAATGTCCATGCATGACATCGGTTGGGTACCCGTTAGGTATACGTAGGGCATGCAGTGTGCATTAGTTTGATACATATTGGGTATGGTAGGGAGTGAATAGCACCTGAAAGGGATCATTGAAGTCTCCATATGATGCCGAGCCACCAAAGATCAAATCCTTAGTCTAATGGTCAGGTTTGGGCAAAAAAGGACAATAACATCCTAAAGAAGAAGTAAATACAATCTCTCCCCTACTTAGATATTGCCCTGTGTTCACTTCCTTCCAACCTCCCCCTTCACCCGTTGACAGTCACCTACCCATAAGCCCTTGCGCTAATGGCGTTTTTGCGCCAGTGCTGCCGCATAGTGTGAGCGGCAGGCGGAGACGCCGTATTATCAAGCCGCCCCAACTGTTGATTGAATGAGCCAAAGAAACACTTTCATGGCCGATAAGATCCATAGTCCTCCATCATAATTAATCGGCCACAATTGAAATACGGAGTCATGGCAGGCAGTGGGACAGCCGACCACGGGGAGAATGAGCGATTGGTGCGGGGGTGTATTGGTGCAGAGCTATTGTTGTTAAATGTGGGCAATAGAGTAGAGCGATGAGGCCACTCTACAAGGAGCTAATTGTTCTGGTAACTCGTCCACTATGCCTCTGCTCCAAATTGTTAAATCGAAATCTCCATTAGGGAGGTGAGAAAAGGGGCATATTGCATGTTACCTTTCCTACTTCCACACTGGTGTCATCTCAATCTCATAATCAGTCTATACGAAAAGTTTTTCGTCTTGCAGGACATTCGGTCCTGCAGATTTGTTATTCTGCAAGCCCGGCTAAATGTTTGCAGGCCCAGATACCCAGAGGAAATGATTGTATTAAGAAAAATTATCATAAAGCTAGAATTTACATAGGAATTGATCATGAATAGAGGTTACTGGTATATTCAAATCATTTGGATGGTTACAATTGTCTGGTTTTGGGTAACTTTCTACAAAATATCCAGGCTTTCTAGTTTACTGTCTAGAAACCTTAATAATGGTCCGATTTAAAAGTCGTAAAAACTGGCATGTAGACAAGGATCATAGCCAGCCATTGGGGCAGATACAGAATCTCTGCCGGACCAGCAGGCTTTTAGCCGGCTATAGCCGTTGTCCGGCAGGTTTTCGTATAGACTGTGATTGAATCATAACCAAGCGTCATCACTGATATGTGAGAATCATGGGTAAACTACTCATTTTTGCACAGTCCATTCATATCTTGTATAGCAAAGTTGAGACAGAGATCCAAATCACACAGCCAACAGTTGAACACTGTGTTCTCAGCATAGGGCAGAGAGGCTTAAAGAAAATAATGGAGTAGAATGAGTGAGAGAGGGGGTGAGGTGTTATGTGTGAATGTAATTAAAAGCTGCCTTGGAAGGCGGGATAAATCATATCAGACAAACCTCACTTTTATTATAGCGTGTCTTTAATTGGTGAGGCGCTAGGATGGGGAAGAAGTGGGGCGGTTTTCTGTGAGTTTTTTTTGTCGTCTGCTCAGAAGCAGTTTTTTCCCGGGGAGTCACAAAGCTCTATGTTATAAAGCACCGGGTACTGTCATCTGCTACGCGGCTTACTACAACACATACCAGTGCATTGCATAGCAGTATAATATAATGATAAAGTTGTGCCCTTTTGTCAGCATGATGCATGAAAAGAGTGTCCTGCATTTATGTATCATGCAGAGCAAAGTTCTCTCCAGTATTGTGGTTGAAGCCGAAGTGCTAATGCTGTCTTTAAAGGCTTTAAGAAGTGTAGTAAGTTCTTTTATTTGATGTTTCTCTTATTACAAACAATCAGATATATTTGCTTCAAACAGTGAGTACCTCCCAAGGTTGTATTTCAGTGCGCCTCACCTAAAAGCCCAATTCCTAATACCCGTTTGGTAACAGTTGGAGTGGACCATTGACATTCTGGGCCATAATGATGGAGGTGGGGGAGTGCAGAGTCAGAAAAGATCGTACGAATAATATAAAATCTGACCAGCCTCACAGTATCAAATACAATATTTATAAGTGAACTTTTTCAGCTCGGTTATCTTCATTTCAAGTCTATGCTGATGTCATGTCTTCGCCACTGTTCAGTAATGAGAGATGGCACCAGCTGAGACCGATACCTCTCTGTGTGGATACAGCCATCTTTATCACCCATTGTACTGTATAGAACTGAGTGGGAGTCTATAGGAGAATGACACCTCTGCCATAAAACCTACCTGCTCAGAGAGGGAATTACCTTGTAGACCTCTCTCCCAGAATGCCACTCCACCTCAGGGGTACACCAGAAGTACCACCCCACCCAACACACAAACAAACACTGGTTTCTATCTACCATTCCCAGGGAGTTCTCTACCCTTCTTCCACTTGAGGACTGGCTATATTTAGTGACAAGGATGATTTGAAATCCCATGTCAAAATACAGAGCGACGTCTGGCCCCAGTACGGCTGAGGCCGATAACTTTTTGAGGCCGATTGTTTGTTGGTGTTTGAGTGTGGCTCGCTGGAACCTGCCGAAAAAAAAGATGGCCGCCATGGCGTCGATAAGACTGGGATAATAGAGGCTCATCCGGGATGCGCTCCAGTCATCCAACACCCCGTTCTAGAGAAGTTCAAATAAAGCCATTCACTAGGAGTGAGGGGCAGCTATCATCATGGGCTAGGGTAATTCTAGTCTATGCTATTCAAGAGGCATATCATATTTTCCGCTTGAAAAAGAGATTGGAGTATTTTTAGTTGATTTTTGTTTGATAGTTTTTTTAAGGAAAACTGTGAATTAACCCTTCAAAAATGGAATGATGCCCCAAGGCTTTATGTTCAACTTCGTTTCAGTGGGCATCCTGTATTTTTGAGTGTCAAACATGTTATGTATATTTAATATGGTTTATGGAATTAGCGTTGGTGAGTTACTTGCCATCCAATGCTGCATTCAAAAGGGCAAGATTTGATTCAATTTAAAGAACTAGCCTCAATGCACTATGACTATGAACGAAATCCCTTCAGTACAATATCTTGATTAAGTTATTCTGCCATGAATTTCCTAGAATAGTGTGCCATCCAACGATCTATTCTTCTCCCCCTCACTTGTAAATCACTTACAGACTCCACATATGGGATGGGAAGCACTTTCCACTGTAGTAAGACCGCCTATATTCAATAATGTACATTTACTGCCTTCCAACACACTTAGAGCCCCCATTTTCTACCTATGGATATACCCAAACAACCCCCACATACTGCACAGTACCATATAACCCTTTAGAGACGGTATCATGCCTTAATGCATCATGTCCTTGGTTGTCACGATGCTTGAATGCAGCCCTGGCGAGTAACTCGCCACTGCTGCATTAAAGCATCATGCCAACTCTACAGGGTTGCAACACTTCTAAAGGGTTGATATGATGCACCAATGCATTACTAGCCAGTTACTCACCAGGGCTGCATTGGTGCATCATGACAACAAATCAATATTTTAGTGGCATGCTGTCCTTAAAGAGTTAAGCAGCCTGGCACTTATAGATTTGGATGATTTAAGTAATGCCAGTGCTTATGGAGAACAGCAACTATTTCAGACCATATTTGAGTGAAAAATGGATATATAAATACCCCTATACCCCCTATGTCAATACAGGATACTCATTTGAGACCACTCACTTAAATCTGATGTTAAGGTATTAGATAAATCCATCGTCCTACCCTGACTCTTCCCCTGGGACTGCCCCAAGCCTTTACCTTCCACCCTACTGCCTTCTTCAAACCTGCTTGACCCTAAAATACATCATCACAATGTCTCCACCTCCTTCCCATCCTTCCCTTTTTAGCTGACTGCAGCAATATTCAATTCCTTAAGTACCCCCTACTAAGGCTTCCAGTGCCCATCCATAATGTTGGAGGCCATTTTCATTTTTTAAATGTGAGTCAATGTTTGAAGGCCTCCCTGGCTCATTGTCTCCTCTCGCTTTCCGGCCGCCTGGACACTTCGACTTGTTTGCCAATATTCCTGATTCACAAATATCCATTTAGTTTGTGAAAGCTGTTCATAATGCAAGGCTTTCGAAGTGTTCTTTTAGTTCAATTTTTATTTTTGCTTCATCGAAGCTGATATTCACTCTCTACAAATCCCAGGGCGTTCACCGAGGGTAAGAGGAGGCCCGTTATTGTCGCGGCATCCCCACCTCCTCCCCTTTCACGCCCCTGATTGCTCCAAGTTAAATAAACATAAAAGCATTTCCTTGTTTTTCAGCAATCATTGTAGTTCTAACTGAACTTTATCTTCAGTTCTGCTGGAAAAAAGTCTAGTATTAATCTGGCCACCTTAGATGGTCTGCTGCAGCCTCTGTGTAGGTCCGTGCAGCACTCGGGTGTCTAACGCAAAGGCCAACACCCAAAGTTCACCAAATAAAGCCTGCTCATCAGATGTTTTAACCTTTAATGGAGGGCATAGTGCTTTAATGCACTATGCCATTTTGTATTCATGATGTTTGAATGCACCCCTGGATTATAAATCACCAGGCCTGAATTCATGCATCATGCTGGCACAACCGGGTTGATACACTCGAAACGCTTTATCATCATGCACCTTTGCAGCACCAGCGAGTTACTCGCTGTGCTACTTTAGCTGACAATGACAACAAACGCTGCATCCCTGACAGGGTCTATGGCGATTCTGTACCGTTGGGGGATTAGAACTTGAATGTCAATCAGGAACACTAACCACGCTCACTGTGTGTTCCTCGTGTACTTTTTTATCATCGGATTTGTCATAAAGGTGAAATACAAGCGGAGAGCAGTATTTTCACCTGTTCTGGGGATAAGAGAGAAAACAGAGATGAGGGCGATAATAGAGAAGGTTGTATTTCAATCAGCAGCTCACAAAGGGCCTAGTCCCCTGGCAGTTTTACCCAGGCTGCTCATACAATGGGGATCAGCAGGGGAAGGTAATTAAGAGGTTTAGTGTTATCCAAGCTTAAGGCTCTTTTTTGATGATAAATATGCACATATTTAAGAGAAAACAAGTATCATGCATTAAGGGAGGATTAGTACATTAGTATCTGTACTATGAGGGGTTGTATTTTATGTCACCATGTTATTTATGAATAGTATCAGCAGTTTCTTTTAAATTTACGACACCGCACCTTACGTTCTATATCGAACGTTAAGTGAATACTGATGAAAAATACCACAATAATTTGAGGCAGTTTCCAAGAAACATGGATATTGTATCAGAGGAGAAAACTCAGTGAGATAAAACACCTTTTCTAATTGAGTTGGAACATGGGCTTGGACCATCCACTAATTAATGTAAATTCTTTGAAAATTAATACCTCTGTCTCTCTTCTAAAGCTCCCGATAAAAAACGATTGAAATACCATTGGATGAGACTTCGGCTTAGTGCACGTTCAGCCTAATGCTTGCATATCTCGCACAGTTTCATGCGTCTCTATCAGGATATTTCTATACAGGATATTAGTATTATGTGCTCCTGCTCTGACCCTTAGCCTCATAAATAGCAACACTCCACAGGGGCCTTCTCCTGCTCCCCTGGTACCATTAGTCACTATAGGGTGTGTCAGGGTGTGTCAGGGGAGTAAGTGCTACATGTGCCAATCAGTATAATGCCCACTTTGATGCTGTCTCATACATATTGTATACTAACTGACTTAATTATAGCAACTTTTTACATTTGGTTTTATTTCTGTTATACTGACCATTGACCACTGACGTATGAATGATATGAGTGGAAAACTGAAATAACAATCATCATGGGGTAGAACAGAAACTCGGTTGATGAAAAAAGGGTAATAATTATTACACTGAAAGACATTCTCATGTTTTTACATAATTATATCAACCATTGGATAACCTGCGTAAGGTTGACAAAATAGTTTTTTTTTGATAATGGCAGGTGCAAATTGACTCTGGTCATTGAAGGAACAGTTCATTACCTTTTGACATTTAGCCCTTGTAGGGCCACATGGCTCCATGTTCATTTGTGGCCATGATCCGCCAATGAAGCAGTGGTGAACAGTGCACCAGCTATGCATCATGCCAATGCATTAGGAGGGTATCAACTTGGCATAATGCATGAGGTACTCACTGAGACTATATTCGTGCATCGTTCATACATGACCCATCAAGCCCATTGTTCATCAATGCACTACCCTTCCTTAAAGGTAAGGTAAAACATTTAAAAAGAAAGAAAAAAAGCGTAATGCAGTTGATCTTCTGTGATGAATTCATTTTGTTGCGGGGGAAGTGATAATGTAAAAGTGTAATACGATACAGGAACAATGACCAGGCAAATAGGGGGAGGAGGTTTGGCCTGGAAACCCACAGGAGAGCAAATACATAACAATGAGAGGGGAACACAGTCTGAAATTTGAAGTGATGACACAAAGAGTGAATGAGTAAGGAGTTGCGTGGGAAGAAAGACAGAGGAAGAGAGGGAGAGAGGGAGAGAGAGAGGGAGAGAGAAAGGGAGAAAATTCTGTGTGAACAACTCTCTATGCTGCTCCATGTACTGCTCTATGTCCTGCTGTTTGAGCTGTTGTGTGTGCTGCTGTGTGCACACTACTACATACTAAAGTATGCACTATTGTGTGTGCTACTCATTATGGTCAACTGTGTGAGCTGCATTATGACCAATGTGAGCTGCTCGGTGAGATGTTGGGTGAGATGCTATAACTACTCTGTGAGCTACATTATGACCAATATGAGCTGCTTTGTGAGATGCTGGGGGAGATGCTATATCTGTGAGCTACATTATGACCAATGTGAGCTGCTCTGGAAGATGCTGGGGGAGAAGCTCTAACTACTCTGTGAGCTGCATTATGACCAATGTGAGCTGCTCTGTGAGATGTTGGGGGAGATGCTCTAACTACTCTGTGAGCTGCACTATGACCAATATGAGCTGCTCGGTGAGATGTTGGAAGATTCTCTAACTACTCTGTGAGCTGCATTATGACCAATGTGAGCTGCTCGGTGAGCCGCTTGGTGAGATGCTCGTGGGCAGACGGGGTCAGATACTCGGGGCCCATCCATCACACAAAATGGCCGCCCGGGACCTGGATGTTGGAATCAATGTAACTTTGATCCGTCCTGACTGTGTGGCATGCTCGGCCGGCCATGGACCCGACCCTCCCTCACTCACATGAAGTGGTCATTTTTTTAAAGCAGGGGTGGGGGGGTCAGTGCCAACAGTTGTTTCCCGGTGTACCTACAATAGGGGTCCACGTTTTACTGTCAACCCTACCAGCGGGGTAAAAATATGTCTCAGCCAAAGGTTTTTTAGCTATAGAAGCATATTCACTCCCCCCCCCCCCACAAAAAAACCCAAGGGGTCCAACCCCTTTTAGTTCCCCCCAAAATCAGCAGCCCCCTATCCTGTTTATATATGACCACTCCCTAACCCCTGCTCATGGACACACAAACGTACACACAGCATTTGCACCCTCCTAACTACCTCGCTCCATGCCTCCATACAGTCTCCCTTGGCTGGATAGGCTACTGCAGGCACACCATGATGGAGGGTGTTAGGGTTGATGTGGGTAACCTATATCTAGGACTATGAATTATTGTCCTCAGCATATGTGAATAGCAATGCCATGAGGTTTTCAGAATAACGCAGTGCTCAGTGTACTAAGCTGCTAACTTTGAATTGGTAATCTGAAAATGTAACTGTCAATGACTACTAGTAGATTCAGGAAAGCTACCACTCTATTTTCTGAAATATGAGAAGAAATGTTGTGTATTCCGGCCTAATAATTCGATTAGATCATACAAATCTTTTGAAATCTGTGTAAAAGTTGTTGAACTTTTCTATGACTCTTCTAGCTAGGGCTTTAATAACATGCTTTGATCACATGACCGGTTATAAGAGATGAATCGTCATTATTGGAATCCATTTCTATTCGTACTCTAAAATGCAAGGTTCTGAAGTTTCACTGCAAGGAATCCGAACCAGAAACTCATTAATAACAGCTACAGTATCTGTTTGCTACCCAGCCCACAAATAGCTTCTAATAGCTCTTTCAGGATAGTATGATGCTTCAAGATTCCATGTTCATGTTTCTTCTTGATGTGCCAATGGAGTTCCAGTGAGAACTCGATGGCACTCATTGGTGTATCAAACCTATAGGCATCATTGCAGCCCTGGCGATTCACTCAGCAGTGCTGGAGGATGACCACCAAAGGACATGTTTTATTAAAGCCCTTTACAACCCTTAAAGGGTTACTAGATTCTCCAATATTCTGCCAGGAGGAGGTTACAAACCCCCCAGTCCTCATAACAACCAGCGCTGGTCCTTCTGCACACAAACACAGGCATCAGATGCTGTAGTGCTCTGTACACATTGGGGTTTTGTGGAAAAAAAGGTGTTTTATATTGAATCTTGACCAAATTTAAATATCAAATACTCCAACGTCAATGAGAATTGAAGAAGACAAATATTGTGTTTTTGAAAATTTGCATTGCAGGGTTTTCTGCCATTTGTAAATAACTCCAAAAGGTGCACACAAAAAAGAGTCAATACAACATATTTTTCTGCACTGCACACAGAAACAAAATAAAGAAAAACAATTGACTCGATAATCATGGATTCAAATCAGTTTTTCAAGTAAATGCTATACATGAATTTCGATTTATCATGTTGAAGGTCCACCGCTTGCATACTGTACCAGATTCCAGATATAACAAAGTCTATTGTTGAGGGCCCCATTCAAATTCCCTCTGCCACAATCTTCACACAATCAACTTGAACAGAAAAAAGGTAGAAATTCAAATCCAATCATTTTATATGAGATTTCCTTTACTTGAAGTCCCATCTATTTAATCTGCACCTGATTGAGACAAACATCTCCAAGACAGGCTTGGGGAATAACCGGGTTGTAACTTGGTTTACGCCATCACATTTATTGACACTCATTGTCCCTGTCCCTGATGCCAATAGTGTAGGTGCCAATCACCAGATTCACATCAAAGAGCAAATAAAAACTTCAGAAGTCAGTTCTTATAGTTTCCTCTGTCAGGGAAGAATACTTTGTAGCTTGTAGATTTTACCTGGCTTGTGCCATCTACTGTGATTTGATGAATATTGAAAAGGAAAAACTGGTGTCACACTGAGTTGCAGCCCTATTAACCCTTGAGGCATTGCATGATGCCTCAAGACAGGCATCAGCATCATTTGGGGTCATGATGCATAAACATGGTGCGTATCAGCTTAACTTGCATATAAGCTGCACCTAGACTTTGTGCCCATCCTATAAGTTGCACCAGCGATCTGATTATGGTGCATATTAGTACTGTACGATAGTAGCAAAAACCCTCATATAAGCCGCACCCCGACTGGGCAGATCTTATAAGCCGCACCAGCGATCTGATTCGCATCCTAGCCGCGGCTTATATGGCCAGGGTGTGATAGAGTGCAGAAACATCCCTTGTCAAAGGTTCACTCAGTGTGCTGTGTGTTGTGAGCTGCTCTGTTCTGTATGAACTACTCCTCTGTGAGCTATCCCCTCACAACCTTAATTAACCATAACAGGGTTCCACTTTAGAAAACAACCCACTTCTAGTTGAAGAGCTCATCAATAGACCTACAATCTATGTGAAGTATTGTACAATAGCCCTAACACATCGTGATGAGGGATACAGGGGCCCTTAATGTTGAATAATGCAATATCTGTAATTTTCTCAATCCTTTGTCAGTTCATCCATCTTGATGTTTTGTGTGCGAGGATGAAGGTAATCTGTGTGTCACTAGCGTGATCTTGATAGGAGAGGAGGGGGATGGGGTACTTTGTAGTGAAGGCCCCACAGGGGGTTTGTCATCAAGCATTAAGCTGTGATGCACTTACCTCTCTAACAATGCTTATCTACTACAGATGCAGGTCAACATCCTGTAGTATAATATGTACCTCCAGCCTACAGCCACATGACATAAAATGACAATGTAGAAAATAGCAAGATTTACCTGTACATTTTCTCTTGCACTGAGCAGATGATAAGACAACTTCCATCTCTTCCATGCAGTAAGTCAATTGCACAAAATTGCATTGAGTTACAAGAAATACAGTGGTGAAGGGGTTAATTGCTAGGTAGGTAATTATAGATATGGCTACAATTCATTAGGACCCAAAGGACACTCCTAAAGTTGGGGTATAGTCTGTAGTACCCTGTATTGGATAGTATTAGGCCAGACCTCATTGCTCTTAAAATGATCATGTGCATGACTTAAAAAGTTAAAGTCAAAAAAAGATCTTGGTAGCAAATATAGCATAGTCAAGGATATTTTGAACAAAGCATATTACAAAATCAGAAGGAGAAGAAATCACAAAGCATTCACAAATCCTTTTGGTATTACATTTAGAGCTTTGCCTTCTGTCCCCAGTTGACAAATCCCTCACACAGCTGCCGTAGCAGAGAGCATATGTGAGTGGGTTGGGGTAGCTGTGAATAAGAGAAGATCGACCAATGGTTATACATCATACAGCAATTCGTGTTCATAAGAGCTATATTTTTGTTTCCTTGTAAATGGCTATAAGAAGACAACACAAAGGTATTCATTTAGATTTGTATCTTCTCAAACACTGCTATTCCTGTGATGAGTAATGCATCATGACACATATAAAAATGTATTATGGTTCAAGATTGACAGTATTAACAACACTAAGTACTGAATTGAGATTGTAATTAAATGATAATCAAACAGACAGCTGGTTATGAATGGTCATCCTGAAAATGTCAGTTACTACCTCACTCATTTCCGCAAGCTGGGTTAAACAGAAGATTGTTGTTATACTCTAGTGTAGTCAGTGATGGGTTCTGCAGCTTGTGACAACTTGTCATCAGCAATACTTCAACGCCACACCCGCTCCCACTTAGGCATCAATACCAAACTACCTTCAGGTTGCCATTTCTTCCATTTCTTTCCTTAAGGAGAGACACCAATGTAATTTCACACAGCCTCCAGGCAAAGGATCTCGAGACTCTGTAGACAGCAATCCATCCCTAATTGCCTCTTTAACAGTGTGTTCCTGATGATATCAATATTATATTTTAGCTGGCAAAATATTTTTAGGGTTGTTGACAAGTGTCAGAATCAGCTGATAATGTGTGACAGCAGCATGTCTGTGAGTGACAGTAAGACAGCGTCAGTGTTTTATAGTCTCCTCTCTCTTTGTGTCTTTTTACACTACTTCCATTTACATGAGGATTTCTGGCTGAGATGACAGGGATTCTTGTCATGCCCTTTCATTATCTCTGCATGGACTTTCTGTTATTGGAAAGAAAGCAGGAATTGCTGACATTGCTTTCCTGTGTGTGATGACAGACTTCCCTTAGGCTGGCACATCTTTCCCTGCCATCGCTGTGTTTCATTCACAGAGATAAGAGGATCTAACAGATAGGTAGAGATAATGCCCCCTAAGGTTTTAACAAAGGCTGTAAGGCTATAGCATTTGAGCTTGCACTGTAATTACACTTATAGAATACAATTCTAGGGAAAAGCCATTCTCATCAGATGTAGACTGTAAGATAGGGGCCCCACATCCCCTCCCCTCTCAGCACCCTATGTATATCAAATGCTCAAACTTTTTCCACATTAGGAATCTTCCTTGCCATTATCACATTTCACGCTGATGTGCGTGACCCTTGTAGGATCTTTGAAATGTCAATGCTCAGGCCTCTATGACACCCTACAGTCTTCTTAAAAACCCTGACTGAGCTGTGCTATATGTCAATAATGAGGTCAGTACCGAGCAGCAGTAAACCAGGTCACTTGTATGCTCTATCTACAGCCCACATACATGCGGTGTTTCGCAGAGGCATATTGGAGGACTATCAAAATGCTGTGTGACAAACATTATAATTATTGTGAGATATTCTTGTGTAGAAAGAGTACAATATAGATGGTAGCAATATTGTGTCATCATCCTATATCTAATAATCTTTTTTTTTTCTATAAATCATATCAAATATTATATGACTGTCTCAAATAGAATTCATGCAAAATAGTATCTGTATGCAAGGTTAGGCGGTTCCAAGGCCGGGAATGAGACCAACAAATTAATTAATATCAGTTCTGCTACAGTATCTGTTTGCTACTCAGCCCACACACTGCCTCTAGATTCTCCAATATTCTATCTAGAGGAGACCACAAACGTCCCCTACTCATGACTACCAGCGCCAAGTTTCCTGCACACAAAAAAAATATCAGATGCTGTAGTGCTCTGCATATAATGTTGAGGCGTTGTGGCAAAAATTCATTATGTGTGAACTTGGATCAAATTGTAATGAAGAAAAAAGTATTGTGGTTTTAATTTGCATCGCAGTGTTTTCTACCATGTATAAATATTTTCTCTTCCAAGAGGTTGGTGCATCAAAAACTACATTTTTGAATTGAGCACAAGAAACAGAAGTTGGGTAATAAAAATCAACAGTCTTGATAATCAGAGTTAAATAAGTTTTTGTGATGAATGTAGCATCTTACAAGAAAAAGTTAAATCTGAAAGCTAATGATTTCTTATGAGATGTATTTTACTTATTGTCCCATCTATGTAATCAGCACCAGAACCAGACAAACGTTTCCAAGCAGAGGTACTGGGAATAAATAGGTAATAGCCTGGTCTACTCTGTCAAGTTCTTTGACACATATTGCCTCAGCTTCTGATGCCACCAATAAAAGAGAAATAAGAAACATACGAGTTGGCTTAATATAGTACCCAATGTTCCATTTCTCAGTAAGGAATGGGCTGTTATCGGTCATGGTGATTTCATGAATATCACATGGGAAATGTATATTTTACTGACTTATGCCACCTTATATCTATTAATCGTGATGTTTGATTGTTCATTTGCTGGCTTGATGCACCAACATAAGGCTAGGAGAATTTGTGGCACTGAGCATCATGCTTCACAAGGGCAGCATCATACATGCATGCAGAACTTGCAAGTAGATCAACGGGCCAGTATTCAAGCTGATTCAATCCTAATTCTTTGCACCTATATATGTCCTACTACTAGCTTTACTGTCTTCTGAAGTGCACATATCCCTATAACATCTTCTACCAGATAGGATATTATTTTGCCATTGGCGTGGGTGTGGTAGAGTGCAGAAACATCTCTTGTGGAAAAGCTTAATCAGCATGTTTTGCGTTGAGAGCACTTGGTCTAGAAACTTCTCTATGAGCTACTCTGTAAGCTATCCCCCTCAGAACCTACATTAACCATGATTAATAGCCTTGACAGGGACCTGCTTTACTAAATAAAAATATTCTAGTTGAAATGCTCATCGATAGGCCTACAGTCTATCAGTAACAACCTCTGCACGTGCTCTCCCTACACAGCCTTGGATGGTGATTAATGCATTTCTGAATATTTCTCAATGCTCCATGAGTTCATCAATGTTATTGTCAAAGTGCACGGGAGTGGGTGATGGCAATTTGAGTCAACAAGTAGATCGCTGCAAAACAAGATGAAGGTACTTAGTAGTGAAGGTCCCATGGGTTTTTTTCATCAAATATTAATATGTGATACACTTAGCCCTCTAACAAAGCAAGACACTTAGGTCTCCCACAATACCTATTTTGTAGACAGATGCACATCATCTAATAATGCATAGTAAGTAATAATTTTAATTGCGGGGTCATATTGCAAAATCAGAGGAAGTATAGAAGAACAAGCCATTCTCAAGTTGGTAAGGTAGTGTATTTCGAGCTATGCTTTCTATCATCAGTTGACAAATCCATCACGCAGCTTTGGCAGCTGTGACAGCATTAGGGTTGAGGTGGGAGTGAGGCTTTTATCCAATGTCATAATCCTACACAGGACTGAGGCTGTGAACATGAAATGATTGAGAAATGGTTATACACTATACACCAGTTCATGGTTATGGATGCTATATCTTTTTTCTTTTTTTTTAAATGCTTGGGCTAAGGTTTTCTGGTCTTTATTGTCTATTCTGCTGTTCAAAATCATCATGTAAGGGCCTGAACTGGTCGTCAGCCTAGGTAGGCAATGATAAGACACCAGATGGTCAGATACTTTGTATAGTTAGTGTGGTGTTAATATTGTGGCTTAAGGAAAAGCAAATAGAAGGCCACTTTTGAATGATTTGCTGCTCATTTACTCATACTTTATTAACCAGACGGTTGTTGTTGTACTCTAGTTGAATAAGTGATAGTTGGCACAGGTCATGACAACTTATCTTCAGCAATACTTAAGTGCCATACCCACCCCTACTCACACTACAAGACGCAACTACTTACAATTTCCTTTCTTAAGGAGAGACACCAATGTACTTTCTAACAGCCCCCAGGCAGAGGGATGCAATACTCTGTAGACAGCAATCCATCCTTAATTGCCTCTTTAACAGTGTGTTCCTGATAATATCAATATTACATGTTCTACTATGAAGTATATTCACATTTGGGTTTCCGTTTGCAGTGGTTGACATTAAGGTAGTTGACAGGTGTCAGAGTCAGCTGTCAATGTGTGACGGCAGCACGTCTGTGGGTGACAGTAAGACGGTGTCAGTGTTTTACAGTCTATCTACATGTCTTTTTACACCACTTTCATTTCACATTTACATGAGGATCACTGGCAGGGATGACAGGGATTCTTGTCATTCCCTTTCATCATCTCTAAATGGACCTTCTGCTATCACAAAGGAAGCTGACATTGCTGACATTGCTGTCCTGTGTGTGATAACATACTTCCCTTGGGCAGGCACATCTCTCCGTGTCCTACTTTTATTTTATTGCCATCTATAAAGATCGGAGAATCTGACAAATAGGTATAGATAATGCATGCACAAGCTTTAACAATGGCCATGACGATATAGTATTTGAGCTTGTATTGTAGTTATACCTCTATGGGGAACACCTAATTATACTATCATCAGATACAGCAATACCCATATATTCAATCCTTTGTGGCTCCTTTAAGACTCACTATTTCTCTCAGTGCACTCGTGAGATAAATGTACCAACTTAATCTATCAACTGCACACTCCATCTAATTGTCAGAAAATGTATATGTCGCAGTCTTCATAGAAATCTGCACAATTGACTTCATATTTTGCTACTGAGTTACAGAATGTATAATGTGGTCAAATATATATACAGAAACATATCATTCTTGCACGAGGCTTTACTTATCTAAAATAAGCACACCTTTCCCACATTAGTAATCTTGCTGCCATTATCACATTTCACGCTGATATAGTTCCCCCTTGTAGGAGCTATGAAATGTCAATGCTCAGGCCTCTATGAAACCCTACAGTCTTCTTAAAACCCCTGACTGAGCACTTCTAGCTGTGCTTCATGTCAATAAGGAGGTCATCACTAGGCTGCAGTAAACTATGTCACCGCTATGCTGTATTAACAGCCCACATACATAAGTTTATTGTAGACACACATTGGAGGAGTAGCAACACTAACATGTAAAATATTCTATGTGTTTATGAATGTTTTTGTGCATCAATGGTTCTTTGCATGTTTGTTTCATGTTAAAAACAGATCCATTTAAATTTTAAATCGAATGTGCACTGATATTATCAAAAGAAAACATCAGACCACCAAAATTGTCTTTGGGTGGAATTATGCTAAATAGTGTTCTTTTTAAAAGTTCTGTAGTATCTGTTTGCCACCCAGCTGACCAACAGCCTCTAGATTCTTCAATATCCTGTCAGTAGGAGAACACACACCTCCCCATACTCATAACTGCTAGCTCCTAGTCCTGCACTGAAACAGTCAACAGATGCTGTAGTGCTGTGCACATGTCGAGGCATTGTGGCAAAAATTCATTATGAGTTATATCATGGCCTCTGGGCAAAGGAGATTGGAGAAGACAAATATTGTGTTTTTAATTTGCACTGTAGTGTTTTCTGCCATGTGTAAATATTTATTGTTACAAGAAGTGGGTGCAACAAAAAATGTGGTCGATACAAAAATTTTGAAATAAACACAAGAATCAATAGTCAGGTAATGAAAATGAAGTTTTGATAATCACGGATTCAAATCTGTTTTTCAAATGAATATTCCACATATTAATCTAGACAATGCTATGGCATTGTATGCTTGATTTGTTATCCATTGTTTTAGCAATTATATGAGCTAAAGCTCCAATGCTTTCATAGGGTACCAAATTCTGATTAAAAATATTACCTGACCCTATCCTTGGGAGAACTATGTATTGGCCCCATCCTTCACAGAATCATGTTGAATATAAGCAAGTTGAATTAGAAAATTAATCATCTTATGTGATTTCCTTTACTTATAGTCCCATCTATTCAATCAGCGCTAGATTGAGAAAAAAATTCCAAGACAGGCACTGATGCCACCAGTATAGATGCCAATCACCAGAAACAAATTCGGTCTCCCTTGTGACAGCTATAGTGATCTCATGAATATTATACGGAAAAATGTCATTATACTGGCCTTTCCCCTCTTAATCCCTTAAGCATAGCATGATGCTTCAATTATTTATGTTTGTTTGCTGAACACTAACAATAAAAAATTGTCCGGTAGTATTCATGCTGTACTGGTGAGTAAATGGTGATGTAACATTAATGCATTTAGCACTGGTGGGTTACTCATCAGGGCTGCATTCATGTACTATAAAAACCAAAAATGTAATATGAAAAGCACTATGCTGCTCTTCAAGGGTTAATTGACCTCCTTGATTCTGCAATAGCCATCATGGTACCATGATCCAAATCCATTGGTGTAAGTCAGAGATAGTGTGTCTTTATTGCTGCACAATCCTAATTCAATGTCTCTATATGTGTCCTACTACATTACTCACTGTCTGCTGAAGTGCCCATAACCCTGCAACATGTCCTACAAGTGGGAAATTATTTGGCCAATAGCATGGGTGTGATAGAGTGCAGAAACACCCCCCATGAAAAAACTCACTGAGCATGTATTGTGTTGAGAGGTGCTCCTTTACCAACCTCTATATCAGCTACTCTGTGAGCTACTCCCCTCAGAACCTACATTAACCATTATTAATGGCCTTGACAGGGATCTTCTTCACAAAACAACCCACTTCCAGTTGAAGTGCTCATCAATAGGCCTACAATCTGTAAGTAGCCTCATACAACAACCCCAAGCACTCCTCTCCATCCCTACATACACAACCCTTGATGCTGATTAATGCATATCTGTAATTTTCTCAATGCTCCATGACTTCATCAATATTAATATCTATGCATATGGGAGGGGATGAAGGTAATTTGTGTCAATAAGTCGATCTGTACGGAACGAGGTAGGGGTATATTATAGTGAAGGCCCCACAGGGGGTTTGTCATCAAGTATTAATCTGTGATACACTTAGCTCTCTAACAATGCTTATTTAGTAGACAGATGCAGGTCAACAACTCCTCCTCTATAGTGTATCTACAGCCATCTGGCACAACTAAAACTGTAGGAAGGATACAAATTATGTAAAATGTGATAGGATGATATCCCCTCAGTGTGAACAGGTTGTAACCAATTTGCAAAAGACCCTTTTTTTACAATCATGATGGAGCATATAAGCAGTGATAATTGTAATAGAGAAACCTTATTGAAAAGCAGAGGGAGAATAGAAGAACATGTTTTTCACAAATCCTCTTGGTACTGCATTTGGAGCTTTGCCTTCTGCAGTTCTGTCCACAGTTGACAAATCCCTCACACAGCTTTGGTAGCGAGAGCGGCCATGAGTGTGTTGGGGTTGAGATCAGAGTGAGTCTTTTTTGCAATGCCATAATCCTACAGAGTATTGAGGCTGTAATATAAGATGATTGGCAAATGATTATACACTCTATACCACTTCATGATCATGGGTTCTATATTTTTCTTTGTTTTTGAAAGCGTTTTTAGCCACCACAGCAGTAGTTTCTCAGTTCTGTTATTTCTGATGTTCTTATGTTCCTAAGATGAGTTATGATTCATAACAACAGAGAAAGGGTTCATTGTGATTTAGGATAAGTGATGGCCAGTGCAGCTTATGACAGCTAGTCATCAGCAATACTTTAACATTACATTCGCTGCTACACATCAATATACACGGCCCCCAGGCACAGGGACTTGAGACTGTAGACAGCAATCCATCCCTAATTGCCTCTTTAATGATGTGATCCTGACAATATCAATATTACATTTTTGGCAAAATATTTTTACATGTGTGTGTTTCCGTTGGCAGTGGTTGACATGAGAGTTGTTGACAGGTGTCAGAATCAGCTGTCAATGTGTGACAGCAGCATGTCTCTGAGTGACAGTAAGACAGCCATAGTGTTTTATAGTCTCCTCTCTCTTTGTGTCTTTTAACACTACTTCCATTAACATGAGGATTTCTGAATGGGATGACAGGGATTCTTGTCATGCCCTTTCATTATCTCTGCATGGACTTTCTGTTATTGGAAAGAAAGCTGAAATTGCTGACATTGCTTTCCTGTGTGAGATGACAGACTTCCTCTGGGCAGGCACATCTCTCTGTCTTCTAGACCTGATTCATTCATGTACAAAGGAGCTTGTCTCACAGATGGGTGTTGAGATTATATCCACAGGCTGAAACAAAGGTATTAAGGATAATACCTGAGCTACCTATTATAGTTCTAGAACTGACACTTGCACACTCTCCTCCGACAAAGGAAGCATTTTCCTCATATATTTAGCATTTTGTGGCCCACTTTGCGGTTATCGCTGTTAAAGCACTTTACACTATAGAATGTTTAAATGTTCATCCAGGATAATTGCATTAAATGCTTAATGCACCGAAAACACTGAAAAACAGTTTGGATTTTAGAAGTCAGTCATATATTTGCTTACCGATAGCTGTGTATTTTACACTGCATGAAGATTCCAATTTAGGTATATCTAAGTTTACATCAAATTATGGGAAAGGTCATGGCAATGTCATTTGGAACTTGCCATGGAATATTAGATTGACTTATATTATATATGTCATATCTCATGTAAGTCGATTTGAATTTACCTGAAGCAAATAATATGTTGCTCTACTATTGAGTGATAGGTAAGATTCATTGACCCTGACAAGCATACTTGAGGATTTCAATCCTCTAGCCCATTGCATTTGTCGTTAATGTGTCTTAAAAGGGTCACACCTTTCGACTCGGCTCACTTTCCTCAGCGTTATCACATTTCACACATCCTGCTTGTGGCTTGTATATCGCAACAATACTCAGCCGCCTTTGACGCCCGACAGTGTTCTTTAAAAAGCTGCTTGAGGCACTTATGGCTGTGACTTGTGTCGATAATAAGGTCATCACCTACCTCTGGTAATGTAGGTCACTGTCGTCTGCAACATCTGATAAGGTACATACAACCTCTAGGGATATATTACTATATGGGAGAAATAATAATGACATAGACATGACGATTGCTCTTGTCCAATACCCTACCAGACACAGAAATGTGTTAACTAGTTTCCTCATTATGATATTTACCCCCCTGCATCATATCGTGTATCAATGGTACACCTCTATGCATAATTGAGGAAATACATAATTAACTTTGAATGTATACATAGATTTAACAGTTATAGCACACTGTTTTACTAACCGAGACCTACATACCTATAAACTTATTTACCTATAGATGCACATCTAAGTTTCAACTCAGTGTGCATCTGAACAGAAAAGATAATTCAGAACGCCCACATCATACCGTTTGCTCCCACCTGGCCACGGGGTGAGATTGGTGACATAAGCTGAAAATCCACGGCAACAGGATCCTGCGTTAAAATCGTATAGCGCCTCAGCCGCCCTCATTTCGCCTCTGTTTCGCTGTGGACGTGGGCAAAATAGCAGCAAAATAGCGGTGGCAGAGGTGCGGGCGATACAGTTTTGACGCAGGATCCTGTTGCTGTGGATTAAGGGCTATACAGTGCTTTGAACTAGTGTGTATGACACTGTCTGAAAAAAACTAGTTCATGGTATCTCTGGTTTGGTCAAGCAATAGTACATAGGAAATAGTACCTGGAAGCTGGTGGTGAGAATGGTGTTTTAAAAGTTACTCATCTTTAAGAAAATGCTCCAACAACATACCTCCAGTATGGCAAGCTATTTCTGTCAGTGGGACGATCACAGTATCACATGTCTGAGAGGGTGTGGAGACCTTAACTTGTGTAGGACACGTGACAATCCCATCGACCAGCTTCTTCACCCCATGTTGACTGCTCACATGCAGGAGACTTGTGACTTGATGCTTCAAGTAGGCCACACCCATACGGTCATTCACACCTTTAACCTTTAATGCAGTACAGGACCACTACAGAACGATAATGCGCCTGGTTAAAGCAACAACATCCAATCATTAGGGCTAGAAAATAAATTTACTTTAAAGGGCACTATGGCTCTACCGCTACACAGCTCTAGCGATAATAATTTCACTATAAAATTAGCCCTGAAGGCAATACATGTAATATATTGGTATCTCATCTACAATATGCTGCAGTTAAACTGCAAAGTGTTAATGGGGCATGACCCTAGTCTATTGCAGTCTAAATAAACAAATACTCCATCAATCGCTGGGTGTTTTTCTTGTTGTGGGCTACCAGACCATCGCTGATGCTGCATGTAGGTGCAGGAGGAGCTAAAGGTCACCGTGTTAAAGCCATTAGTCTATTACCTCAAGGGGGCAGTCTCAGCACATGTCTCAGCGTCTGAAACCCTGACACATGCCCCACTTCCTGTTAAATACCAGACGCCGCCTAGCGCCGCCCAGCGGAACTAATCATGGTCATTTCCCTGTATAGGGTGACATGGAACCTTGTTCCGCCCCGTATCACAGACATAACCCTCTATGGGTTGCAGAGTGTTAATATGTGAGGCACTTTATCGTCTTGATGCATGATTCTATCTCTTGTGGTATATACTTGCGAGGGCTGCATTCATGCATCATGCCGGCAGGTTTGATACACTCCTCAACAGTCGGCATGATACATGAATACAGCCCTGGCAAATAGACCCACTATAGGGCTACATTCAAGGATCATGCTGACCAAAGGTATCGCACATAAATCACTATGCTGCCTTTACACGGTTCACCATGGCTCTTTGACCGCTGTCCGCCCCCATCAATGGCCGCACAGGACACCAGTGTGCGCTGAGGCGGAGAGCCATGTTACCCAGCATGCAGCTGGGGGCTCCCTAACTTGAGTCATGTTTTACAGCCACCAGGGGGCCTCAACCAGAGTCTGTTATAGTGTATCTGGTGCCATCTTAGTAAATAGGGAAATACCTTTCTAAGATGGCCCAAAACTATCATATATGATTGAGCTCTAGATATAAGGTAGAGCCTGTACCCATCCTATGACACGTCATCAGTGCATGTTGACCGATTTGTGACACATGAGGCAGAAATGGCCTCTTTTAGTTATTATTAAAAGATCGCATTCTTGATTACTGGATGGAACTGCATGGGTCCCGTGATCACCGCCTGCAGGTTAGCATTGGGTCTGGACACACCTCGCGAGAGGTTGGCCGCCATCTTGCTCTGCAGCTGGTTGCTGGTATGTCATGTAGTGTGGGAAACAACCCTATGCCCGGCGAGATCAGAGCCAAAATGGCCGCATAAAATCAGGTTTATTGCCATAGAGACACCCTGATGGTCACAGATGGTATTGCTCCTTGGCTGAGGCTGGCAGAGGATATACCTTTATCCCTGACTCAGCCTGACCCTTCCTCCTCCCACAGGTTAACCCTTTAAGGACGGCCTAATGCATTAATGCATCATGCCCTTGCTGACCAGTGCTGCATTCAAGTATCATGCCGACCATCATGAGGTTGAGCCACTGAGCATCATAAAGGTTGAGACACTCCTCCTGAAGGGTCGGCATGATGCACCAAGGCAGCACCAGCATGTTACTCACCGGGGCTATATCGGTGCATCATTATGACAAATGTCATCTTTTAGTGACATACTGTTCTTAAAGGTTTAAACACCCTGCTGTTGTGAAGCACCCCTTTGCTGCTACTTGGGTTGCCGCCTCTAGAATTAAGGGCTGCTAATGGGGCGTGGGGCCAGCATACAAAAGATGCTAAATGTGGAGGGCACCAGAGGGTCTAGGGGATGTCCGTTATGACGCTCACCTCCCAGGCTAAGAGAACTACCATAATGGCTTGTTTGTTTTGTTTGGCCCACGCATAATGGCCATGCTTGAATAAAAGCAGGGTACAGTGAAACTGAAATAACTATGCAACATTTAAGCCAGCTGTTGAATAATCGCCAGCCTCATATGCACCGGGGCGGGGGAGCTCCGTACAGGAAATTAAAATCATGAATTGCCCAGACATGACAGTTGAGCCACTACAGTGATTTCACTAGGCTTTCGCAAAAATCCCAATCGTGGCACTTCAGAATGTGCAGGTGTAGTCTTCCTTAACAGTTAACCACAGCATTCTCAAAGACCAGAGGAATCGTACAAACTCATTGAAATCAATAATTAAGTTAATTTTAGCTTCTCCGATTTCATCCCCAGCTGCCATTTTCAGGCACGTTACAATGCCGACAATAAAGAGTTTTAATTCCCATGTTCACAACTATCATGAAGGGTAATCTAGTATGATATAGTTGCCTGCACTCCTTACGTGATATCTTAAATCTCAGGGAATATTCTTAATTACAACAGGTGTACTATAATTGTTAATAATATTCAACAATATCCGCCATCTTAGATGCATAATTAGCTTAATCATGGCTACTGACGTGTACGGGTGGGGTAGTATGAATGTTATATTTAAGGGTTAATATTGCAGTTTGTATTGTTTGCATTGGATCCTTTATCCATGACCTCTGCCAACCCGCACCCACTGCCCTTAACCTTGTAAACATGGGGATGGGTTGATGCAGCGGTCTCTGTTAACATAGAGGTATCGGGTTTTAAGTGGGGTCAGTTTGTGATTGTGTTTCTCAGCAGCCACACAGAAAGGGTGCTCCAAGGGAGGGGGGGAGTAATTTGTTTCTAGTTTGCTGATCCACAAAATGGAAAGAAATAGTTTAACTACAACTAGATTCAGAAAAATACTGAAATCTATTTGGAGCAGAGGAAAAGCATCCTAGCTGTGTTGAGAGGGGCTGGAGGGGTAGATGCAGGGAGGGGACATTTGATGATGAAAGGCAAAGACGAGCATCAAACACTAATTAAGGAGCTCATACCTGACTGCTGCCTCCACTCAGGTTTACCTGCCCACCTCACCTGGGGCCACTTTGAGGGACCCCCCCCCCCCCCCCCACCCTCTCCCTCACACATGTCTGAAATCCTACCCTACACCCACCCCGCCCATCTCTGTGTGAAATCTTAGCCCCAGTCCCTCCCCCCCCCACACACACACTAAGCTCAACATGCAGACACATCGTGAATCACAGAAGGAGGGATAGTGTCACGCCCCACAACACACACAGCACACACTGTGTAGTATCATGTACCATTTATCCCTTTGTCTTGTGTCTTTCCTGTTGGCACAACTGGCCCTTAACCTGGTAGTAGATGATACAGGTGAGGGTATCGGTTATTTACATTGAACTGGTATAAAGCCACATAAAAAGGTATATTGTGAATGGCCTTTTAGTCTCTGATATTGATATCGGAAACATTGGGTCAACTTGAAACATGAAACTTAGGTGATCCCTCAGACATTAAGCAGAGAAATACACAGGCCGGGAGACAGCGAATAGTCGATAATGTGAACAATCATTATGTATACCCTAATAATTTTCATCAATGTAAATGCCTGTTTTCATTATCGACACGGTGCACTACTGCATGTGTGCAATATGACAGCAATGAACAGAATGTGTTGGGGATCATGCAGGTTGATGTGCCACATGTTAATTAAATTGTTTTTATTCTTTTCCACAGGTGAGTTTGTATGTCTCTTTCGAAGGGTGAAACTACAAAATGACGAAATGGTGAGTCGTATTAACTAAAACCTTGTGTAAAACTATAAATCGTTTGATGATCACTTTGTGATACCGCTGCTGACAATAATATTATAGGGAAACTGCAGAAAGGTGTTATAAGTGTTAGACAGACTACACCTGAACACGGCTCTTCCATATACCCACTGCCCCACAGGGTCAAGACGAGGTGTTACATGCCCAGTCGATGACCAGTGGGCTGTGGGTATGTGGAAGGACCCTGGCCAGGTGTCGTGTATCTGATTTAACCCTCGGGTATGCAATAAACCCAAAGTGCGAATCCGTTGTGCTAGCCCTCCACCGTGGGTTAACATACAGGTAACTGAACACCTAGTCTTACTGAGCCCCACAACCACAGATTAGGTGAACAGGGTCAGGGGTAGAGTGGTTCCCACACTGTAAAAAATAGATGTTCTTTTTACAGATTCACTCTGTAAAATTGAACGCTGATTCACCGTTATTTGGAATACAATGAAGCACCGTAAATATCAGCCATATCACAGTGGATCCTTGTTAAATGCTAACCTGGTTTGGATTACAATGATTCAACGTAAATTCATCTTCTAATTTCAAATCCCAGAGGGAGCCACATATAGTGAATCTTGCCATAGATAGGTGGCCTGGTTTGTAAGAAGATTTTTCTGGAGAGTGTGAGCCCTTGAAGTGGAGTTTGCATGTTGAAATAATGGTAATTTTCAATTAATCTATATGTTTGACAATTAAACAATCTAATCTTGTGATAGGTTTGACAAAATACCATGATCACTTGATAATATCCAGAAGAAAGTAGCTGTCTGGATCTATACACCTATTTTGTGGTAATATACTATGCTTATATCCTCACCTCTGGAAACTCTGCCTTGTATCAATCCTATAGAGTAAAACCTCTTGTATAGGCCAGGGCAAGTCAGATTGTCAGTGGTGCGTATAGGATAAGGACAAAGTCAAAGTATGGCTTATCCGTAAGTTTTTAGATGTATGCTACAGTAACTAAAGTCACCATAATCAGACTCCCTGTGAGGCTTATCGAATATTCTCTGTATATTTGAATACTGTGAATCTATTAATGCTGATTTAACGTAAAATTAACGGTGATTCAACGTAAAATGAACAGTGATTCTGTGTAAAATGAACAGTGGTTCTGCGTAAAATTAACGGTGACCGTCACCGTTAAAAAAACGGTGAAAGTTATGTCCCAAAAGTTGCCGGTGATTCAACGTCATTTTGACGACATTTTTTTTACAGTGCAGGCAAAATAAGTATCTATGAAGTGTAGACCGGATTTTTATCCTTTTTTAAAAATCTTATTCAATATTAAAGAACCGTTTCGAACAGTTTTGAATGATTTTCTTCACACATGAATGGACTGAACCTAAAATAGTTTGTTTTTTAAATGAAAAGAAAATGCCCTAGGAATCTCTCATGTTGGCCCTGTTTTGCTATACCAAGTCGGGTTACCTGAAACAAATCTTCAACATTTTCTTTCCTAGGGTTGGGATAAGGCATGGCAGGTGCCGCTATAGGGAGGGGTTGGCTCCACTCTTACAGCCAGGTTGAGGGCCTTTGGGAGAACAGATGGTGTTTATCCAGGAATATGAAATGCTAAGTTAAGATGCCTGAGTGTTAAAAATGCAAGGGGTGAATGTCAAAAGAACCTGAACGCTTTCCATCATATTTCGACTCTTAGGAAGTGGCCATTATTTAACAGCTAACAGGGGTAGGGGTTGGCTTAAACCCCCAGTGCCCCTGTATATAGGGATAAGTACCTGTCCCGGCGTAACTCTGACTGTCGCTGGAGGGGGACCGAGATCTGCGCCTTTAATGCACTGTTCTTTGTTGTTCCAATGATGCATGCGTGTAACTCCTATGGGATCAGTACTCTCTTGAAGAAAAATCGCTGTCATAGTGCAACCTGGCGTGAAGTAGACATGTGGCATTTTATGGGTTATTGATATGTGAGATAGGGACCGAAGAGTCAGAGAGTAAGATGTAGAATAAAAGGGAACTGATAGGCTGAGGGTAGAAATGTTGGTAGACAATATAATCAGCGTTAGAACTGTATAGCCGGTGGGTTTTAACTCTTTAATGATACTAATTCAACGCATTGTGCTCATTTGTCGTCATGATGCATGAATACAGCCCTGGTAAGTCACTCCCTAGTGCTCCATTCAAGCATCATGAGAGCCCTATGGGGCTGATACATTCCCAAAGAATAGGTTTGATGCATAGTAGACTTTTCGGGACTGCATTGGTGCATTGTGACTACAAAGAACATAAGCACAATAAAGCACTTAAGGGGTCAAGGTCAAAAAGTAAAGAATGCCAGATACAGTGTCTGGGTCCTGAGGGTCAAGGACCAGACCTGGACTCTAGAGATAGTTATTAGACTTTAGAGGACCCAGAACACAGGAGTATAAAGCCTCATCACCGTTGACCAATACATCCCTATAATAATATTTATTTGCATTCAATCTCTCTAGGAATCTTGGCTTTCGGTATTTCTCGGCATCTTATTGAAAAGCTTCATTTTCACATGATAGGAATACCTTGCCAAAATAAAAATTATCAACAACAACAACCTTCTCCGGGTTTCCTTTCCCCTTGGCTACTCAATTTATTAAAACACATTTATTTGACACATTGGGGAAGTAAAAACTGTTTAAAAGAAAAGGTTCAGCGTAGACATAAACAATAGTAAATGCCCATGCTCTACGATAATAGGGACATTGGGGGTTATCCTAGTCTATATTTAACAGCTCTGTGTACTTGTTCGATCCTCTTCCGAACAGAGCTGCTTGGAACCCCCCATTCAAAATTGGACCAATGGCTCGATCACACAGAAAACACCTTTATGTACATTATGTGTTTTGATAAATAGAAAGAGCAAACCTCTATGAAGGTCAATCACAGCAATTCAGATGTGACCGGATCTTATTAAATGTGCAACTGATGGATTTGTAAGCCAAAACGTGACCAAATCAAAGTGAAATTCATGGTAAAGTTACTTTAGCAACACTTTTTCACTCCAGTAATTGCAAGGGGATGACGTCAATCTCTGAATGGCCGACCATGAGAGATGATATTCAATCTAGGGTATTCTGTGTAGTTACACATTGTGCTCCCCGTTAAGTACCAGTATAAGTTACCAGCGTGTACCTCAGGGGTCAGCTTAGGTTCCTAGTACTCTGAATCCCAATATCAGCCAGAATGTATGGGTCAGTAGACACTGTACTCTTATGTTGGTTTTCTCGAGTAAGCAGTGCTTAATTGACCTCGCTTTGATAATGTTGTAGTTTTTTCTCAGCATGATGCGTGAATGCAGTCCTGGTAAATATTCTGGCCAGTGATGTATTCAAGCATCATGCTGACCCTTCAGGAGTGTACTGAGGGCTGCACTCATGATCATGCATTCAAGCATCTTGACGACCAGGGGCAAAATAACACATTGAAGCACTCTGCGGTCCATAAAGGGTTTAGCACTGAGCAGGCGGGGCTGGCATCACGTGGAGGCAGACAGGAGGGGGTGGGTGGAGAAGGTTACATACCTGGTGGATACACACCCTCAGGGCCTCCTCCAGGGTGGGTGTGGGTGTTGGGGGGGGGGGGGGTGTCTGCGGCCCTCACTCACATAAACCACCCCTACACCAACGTCCAGCCACCACCTTCAGTTGGACCTAAACCCTTTAAGGACGGCATCTTGCCTTAACCCTTTAAGGACGGAATCTTGCCTTAATGCATCATGCCCTTGGTCATCATGATGCATGAATGCAACCCTGGGGAGTAACTCGCCAGGGCTGTATTCAAACATCATGGTGACCCTATGGCATTGAGTTACTCGCCGGGGTTGCATTCGTGCATCATGACGACAAGTGTCATCTTTTAGTGACATCCGTCCCTTAAGGTTTAATACCTGATGGTAATACCCACCTTTCACTGCATACCGTGTATTTGTATATATATGGGGTTGTAATGAGTGTCATTTTGCCAGGTGCTTGGTGTATCATATTTCTTTTAGCTCACTTACTACAGTCAAAAGCATCAATAATATTATTGTCTCTGCAGCTAGACAGACTGAATGTACTGGGTGACGTCTTGTGTGGTACACCGGTTTAGCACGTTTTTAACCTTTAAAGGCCACTCCCTTTCATCAGCATGATGCTTCAATATGCCTTTTGTCAGCGCTGTATTGGCGCATAATGACGGCACACAAACATGGAGACGTGAGGTATCATGCTTGAAGCCAGTTCTGGATGGAACTGTTCAGTTATATATACTGTGTGTCAGGTGAGCACTTTATCCCTGACACTGCCGCAGTTCAATGTAACCATTGTTTGTTGGAAAGATTTAACCCTTTAAGGACTGTCTTGACATGATGCAAGAATGCAGCCCTTGACAGCGGCCACTCAATGCTGTAATCATGCATCACGTGACCCTTTAATATTGGTACATTCCTGGGGGGATTGTTATGATAACACATGTTATCTAAAGTTTGTCATGATGCACCAACGCATTGCTGGCAATTTGCGCAACAGCGCTGCATTGGTTCATCATGGTGGCAAAAGTCCATTTAGCACAGCGCATGTGGTTCAGAAAGGGTTAGGATAAATGCTGTTCTCTGCCATATTGGAGACAGATTCGATCACTTAAACAGCCGTCACATGTCAGTATGTGATAAAACAGAACACCACAAGCGGCACGGCATTAAGCTGCATTATGTTGGCAAACAACCCGGCTACTTATGGACTGCAACAAAGTGGCACCTGTTGACAAAGGGAAATGCATTAAAACCAGGTATAGGGCCGCAGGTGTCGAACAGTCTTAAAATCAATATAAACAAAAGGTGGTGAACGTGTCTAAGGGCATGGTGTCATGTGAGGATGCCATATGTTACTGTACAAGGTGTGAGATGTGGCAGGGTTTTAATGTATGCAGGTGTGGCTCTGTGTAATAGTTATGTACACCAGCAGGTAATAATACTTAACACAGTTTCACAGGAAGGTACTAGCTGTGTCTCATGAGATCGGGCCAATTGAAACGTCTTTGACCAGGTGCCAGCTTTGACCGGGTGACGTCTTTGACCGGGTGCCAGCTCTGACCGGCTGACATAAGACGGTTTATTTAAGGCAGGCAAAGCCATATATGAAGATACAACCACAGCCATTTTCTTTATTGTATCCCTTACATATCAAAGAAGAAATTTATATTTTTCTTAAATATTTTTTTATGGTGGCCGGTCAAAGCTGACACCCCCTCAAAGCTGGCACCCGCTCAAAGCTGGCACCCACTCAAAGACGTTTCAATTGGTCCGATCTCATGAGACACAGCCTACTGTTCTGTCTGGATTATGTTTGACCATTTAAAGTTAGAATGACACCTCAAAGCATGATGGTCATTGGTATTTGGTTGGCATAATGCTCATTCATCATTCATCATGACGATCCTCTGAGAGCGTGTCTATAAATGTGGCAATAGTGCAAGATTTAAGGATGTCGACAACATGGAATAGCTTATTTAAGCAATAATGGTGCCCGTAAAGGGTTATACATTACAACCTGAAACACACCTATCTATTTGCTAACACCTGAACACTTCTGTCAGCTCGCATCAATCAGCGAGAGTAGTCTTGTCCTCCTATTTACTGCCGGATAAAAGTACAACAACTCCCATCTCAAGTCCTCTTAACCCTCCGAGTGTGCCATAGTGCTTTAATCGGCTGTGTGAGTAGCTTAATTACCAGTGCTTCATAACTGTATAATCAAGGCCCTACAGGGTTGATGCACTCCCAAAAGCAGAGTATCATGGACCAATGGAGTGAGTATATACCTGTAGGTTAGGCACTGCGCTGCGTTGGTGTATCATGACGACAAATGTCGCTTCTGAAGGTAAGAAGAGCTGCTATTGGCTACCCATGATGTCATTGCTAATGACTTCATGGAGAGTAGGGAACCTTACCAGTACATGGTGATCCCTTCACATATAAGACTGTTGACTCATAAAAGCATGGTAGCTATATTCCTAGAAGTGTTAGTAGTGCAAGGGGAAATAGGATACACTAAAGTAAATAACGACAGGCTGAAAATAGTCATAGATAATGGTATTTACGATACTTCGATGCAACATGCCATTCTTGATTAATTTAAGATGGTTAGACCATGGTCAACTGTGGTGGCTTCAATGGCTAATATAACTGTAAAGGTTAAGTTTACACTAAGTTGACTTCGCCTTCTTTAATAAAATCAATTAACCTAAATATACCCAATATGATGTGACCTTATATCCAGCAACAAAGTGGAGTCGGATAACACCCTGTGTGGGCGGAGTTCCCATTATGGTAAATATGTAATGAACAGGTTGCGACTTAAGCCATTAATTGAACTATCCCCTTTCGTCAGCATGATGTATAAATGCAGCTCTAGCGAATGACTCCCAAGCGCTGCATTCATGCATCATACCAACCCTACGTGAGATCAAACAAATAATATTGTATAGAAGCAATACGCTGCCCATAAAGGGTTATTTAATTAGGCATCCACTCCCCCCAGACCTGATCAGTGGGGACTAGGGTTACCCTATGTGAATACACACAGAAAAGAAACAGCGTCAAAGGGGAGTCTAGGTGACTCTCTGGCTGACCTAAGGGAGTCATCTGGGGGAGTCATAAGACCCAGAGAGATATATGACTCCCCCAGGTGACTCCCTTAGGTCAGCCAGAGAGTCACCCAGGCTCCCCTAAGCGACCTGGACTCCCTTAGAGAGGGGAGTCATGCTGGAGGCAACCTGGACTCCCTTTTGACGCTGTTTCTTCTCTGTGTGTAGTGGACCTCTAGCATTGAGGATTGAGAATAGACCTCAATGTAAATAATACACTTTTATATAGATCTGACTATGTTAACCTGGATGGAAGTTTGGTGGTGAGCGGGTGGAGAGTAAATAAGCCATTCTAGGAGAATATTAAAGTGGCATAATCAGCAAGCGTATCCCACTCAAATTTCTAGTACTGTTCTAGTCTACTATGTGGTTAAGTCTGAGGGGTGAGATTGCTCCTTAAAGGGTAGTCCAAATATCATTTTCCTAAAATACTGAAATAGCATACGAACTGGGATCTGAATTAGCGCATATAGTCACCGGTTATAACTCAGAATATGCATTTCACAACAACAGTACTAGTGGATCATTCAATAAAAACCTATATGTTAGATGGATAAATAAGTGCAACGTTATATGTGTACAATGTTCCATCCGCAGATATGTTAATGGAAGTAGGCTTGTTTTAGATACTGGATGTGTCAGCTATGTAAGCTATGTAGGGGTAGATTTAATCAGCAGAGGACCCAGGGCAACCACAATGTTGGAATCAGCTTTGACATCCCATGCATATTTTATAGTATCTGGGTATGAATGCCCACGAGCCGTATCTGGGTATATTGTATTAATTATCCTGTGACGTCCAACAGTGGGACTGTTTTAGGGCTCCCATCGTATGTACACTACTCTGTGTATACTTACATTATATCGGAACTACAGACATCCGTATAGTGGATTACATCAGCTACATGTGACTATGGATCACATAATTAACCCTTTAAAGCAACATAACACTCTAATTAATGCAGTATGCACTGTGTTGATGTGCATGGTGCATTGATTTTTCCCTTGCAAGTAACTCCCTAGCGATGCATTCAAGCATCATCCTAACTATAAGAGAATGTAACGTAAAGGCAATGAATTATCACATCACAGCACTATGTGACCCTTTACAGTTAAAGAGTCCCTTTCAGCAAATATGCACCTTCTTGAGGAAACGTGTGCTGAATAACCGTGCTGAGAGTCTTCAATAACCGTGGGACTGTGATCTAGGATGTAGTAAACCCAAACAGTTCTAGAGATGATGAGACATCCACCACAGGTTGTATCTGGCCCTGTACTGTGTAGTGCCCATAATGTGAGGTGTACACGTCTGTGGTCAGTACGTGAGGGTCAGGAGGTAGGGGGTGACCACTGAGGGAGGTCCTTGGTTGTGGCGATATAATGGGAGGTTAATATAATTATGGCCATTGAACTTATAGTCAAAACCCATCTTGAAAGTTACCAGAATATTAAAAGGATTAAATGTGCACCCCTTCATGTAGTGATTCTTGAGAATGAGTCACCTGAAATGAGTCATCTGAAAATGAGTCACCTAAAATGACTCATCTGAAATGACTCATCTGAGAATGCCTTGGACAATGAGTCGCCTCACAATGAGTTGATTCACAAAGAGACATCTCACATTGAGTTGTCTCAAAATGAGTCGTCACAATGATTTGTCTCACAATGAGATATCTCATAATCATCTCGCAATGAGTCGGCTCACAATGAATCGTCTCGCAATGCGTCATCTCGCAATGCGTCATCTCACAATGAGTCATCTCACAATGAGTCGTCTCACAATGAGTCGTCTCACAATGCGTCGTCTCACAATGAGTCGTCTCACAATGCGTCGTCTCACAATGCGTCGTCTCACAATGAGTCGTCTCACAATGAGTCGCCTCACGATGAGTAGTCTCACAATGAGAACAATGCTAAAGGTGTACCCGGTATGAACCCGCTTCATCTTGCTCCCCCTGCGGCTGACAGTCTGACCCCACACAGCCGCCCACATGGAGCTAGTTATAACAAACCCGATCCGACACCTCAAACACACACCTCCCACTATCTTTTAACCCTCTGAGGCCAGAATGCCGGCTCTAAATAACGTCTCTTAGAGTGATGCACCGATATGGTATTATGCCCTGATCCTTGGTGAATAGATCAATGCCATATGATCGGCGTGATGAAAGAATGGAAAATTGGCAAGTTACTCGCCAAGACTGTATTCTTGCAACACAATGACAAATGACATAGCATGTGAAAGCAATTTACCACCTGGGAAGGGTTGCTACTCTCCCCCACCCCAGGCTGCAGTCTGATCGGCCATATTGGATTACACCGGAAGTGTGTCAAAGTGGCATGCTGGGGGCTGCAGGGTGAGGGAATGGCAGTGTTTATGATGGGTGTTGATGTCTTCGTGTTTCATTGTCAGACTTTATTGAATCAACCCTGAAACCAGGGAAATCAAATCAGTCCTGTTTGAGTCCTTCGGAATGAGAAGAGTTCAACAGGTATGAAGCTGGAAATCCATTGCAGCTTTCTTAGGCTTTCGCATGACGTTGCATGACGCTGAAGTACATTGAATGACGCTGCATGAAGGCAGATGCAATATCAAACAGTTTGGTTTATTTTTCCAAAAATATTTTCCACTTTACAAAGAAATCAGATTCGTGTACCTCTGGTGAGCATCAGAAAGCATAGCACTGACTGTGAGATGGTCATGTTATCATGACTTTGTGTAGATTGGTGCACACTGCATGAATGTTGGTATTTAAGCGAAGATTGGACTGCTTAACGTCGTTCTTTAAGCATCTTTCATTCAAAGAAATGCTAATTAATAATGGCTGCTTATATATCATGATGATCTCTCCCTGATTACATGGAATGCACTTAATCAAAGTTGCTTAAAGAGTGACTAAAAATTTGATTAAATACCAAAAGTCATGCAGTGGCAGAAACAGAGTGCTTATGCCATACTACTAGTTGAGGTGAACCACCGAGTGCCAACTGTTGGTGCTATATAATGCCTTAAAGTCTACACTGACCATTGTGTTAAGGCTATTGTCTGCTGAGGGCCCCTGTGGTCAGAGATACCACAGTAGGACTGTGCCTCTATTAAACCTTTAAGATAAGCCTACTGCTTTAGTGCCCTATTCCAGGCATGTATGCTCCTTTTATAGCGATGATGCATGACTAAATCTCCATTGCAGCCTATATGCATGAGGCGGATCCTATGGGGTTGACATAATACACTGGTGTATTATTAGACAAATGAACATGAAGCCGTGAGCAATTGAGGTCTTCCTCAGTCCTTTAAGGGCTAGAGTCCTGGTGCACCCCATACAGGACGACTCTACCATTCAAGTAATGGTAGAAACACAAGCAGTTCTCCCGTATGGCCAATAGGTGAAAACTCTGTCTCCTTCGGTTCAGACACTGTGTTCTCCTATATACCTATGGGTGAACAATAGTGTATCTATATCAACCCTCTTCCTCTCCCTTCCCTCCTCCTTCCCTCCTTCCCCTTCCTCCCTCCCTCTTCCTCTCTCCTTCTTTCTCTCCTTCCTCCCTCCCTCCCTCCTTCTCTCTCCCCTCTCCTCCTCATTGAGTTTTATCAAAATAGGTAGGGTAAATCTGAAACTTTTTTTGGCCTTATGTTGTTCTACCATCTCTCGATGGTAAAATAACAGGGTGTATCTATGTAAATATCTAACCATGTATTTCACCCTATGACTAATGGAAGAAATTAAAAATGTGACGTAACGTTATTAGATTGTGTCGTTCTACCATCTCTCAATGCTAGAAAACAGGGTTTCTATATGTATATACTGTATCATGTATTTCACTGTATGATCTATAGTAGAAATCAAGAATTTGACATAATAGACCTAGATAATGTCGTTCTACCATCCCTCAATGGTAGAAAAAAAGGGGTTCTCTATGTATGTACCTAACCATGTATTTCACCATATGACCCATGGTAGAAATTAAGAACTTGACATAATAAGCCTAGATAATGTTGTTCTACCATCTTCTAATGGTAGAAAACAGTGTTTCTCCATTCATTTATCTAACCATGTATTTCACTGTATAACCTATGGTAGAAACAAGAAGTTTACATACTAGCACTAGACCATTTTGTTCTACCATCCCTCAATAGCAGAAAAAATGGTCCTATATGTATGTACCTAACCATGTATTTCACCCTATGACCCATGGTAGAAATTAAGAACTTGACATAATAAGCCTAGATGATATTGTTCTACCATCTTCTAATGGTAGAAAATAGTGTTTCTTTATTCATATATCTAACCATGTATTTCACTGTATAACCTATGGTAGAAACAAAAAGTTTACATACTAGCACTAGACAATGTAGTTCTACCATCCCTCAATGGTAGAAAAAAAGGGGTTTTCTATGTATGTACCTAATCATGTATTTCACCATATGACCCATGGTAGAAATTAAGAACTTGACATAATAAGCCTAGATAATGTTGTTCTACCAAATTTAATGGTAGAAAATAGTGTTTCTTTATTCATATATCTAACCATGTATTTCACTGTATAACCTATGGTAGAAACAAGAAGTTTACATACTAGCACTAGACCATTTTGTTCTACCATCCCTCAATAGCAGAAAAAAAGGGGTTCCCTATGTATGTACCTAACCATGTATTTCACCCTATGACCCATGGAAGAAATTAAGAATTTGATATAAAAAGCCTAGATAATGTTGTTCTACCATCTTCTAATGGTAGAAAATAGTGTTTCTTTATTCATATATCTAACCATGTATTTAGCTGTATAACCTATGGTAGAAACAGGGAGTTTACATACTAGCACTAGAACAGTTGTGTATCTATGTACACCTGCCCCGTCTCCCTCCCTCTCTCTCTCTCTCTCTCTCTCTCTCTCTCTCTCTCTCTCTCTCCCTCTCTCTCTCCCCCTCCCTCCCTCCCTCCCTCTCTCCCTCTTCCTTCCTTCCTTCCTTCCTTCCTTCCTTCTTTCCTTCCTTTCTTTCTTCCTTCCTTCCTTCCTGCCTTCTGACCATCTTCTATCTACGTCTTCCCTTTTCTCTTCTTGCTTCATTGCTTTGTGGCTTTATTGCTTCTTTCCCTCCTTCCTGCTTCTTTCCTTTCCTCGTCCTTTCCTTCCTTCTTTTCCTCCTTCCTCCTTCCCTCTCCCCTCCCTATTACCCCTCCTTCTTTCCCTCTTTAATATTCTCCTGTCTTTCCCCCTGTCTCCCTTTCCAGTTTCTCCTCCTTTCACTGTCCCTCTCCTTCCTTCCTTCCTTCCTGCCTTGTGACCATCTTCTATCTTTCCTTACTTCTTTCTCTGCTCCCTTCTTCACTTCCTTACTTACCCTTGGTCCCTCTTGTTGCCAACAAAGTGAGCTAGCAAGCTTTTTAAAGAAAATTATGAATAGAAAAACAGTTTTTTTTCCTCTCTCTATGTGTATACCTAACCAAGTATTTCACCCTATGACCTATGGTAGAAAGTATGAAATTGACATACTGAGGCTAGATAATGTTGTTCTACCATCCTCCAATGGTAGAAAACAAGGTTTCCCTATGTATATACCTAACCATGTAATTCACCCTATGAGCTATGGTAGAAATTAAGAATTTGACATAATGAGCCTAAGCAATGTTGTTCTACCATCTTCTTTTGGTAGAAAACAGTGTTTATCTATTCATATATCTAGCAGTGTATTTCACCCATGACCTATGATAGTAACAAAGCAGTTGACATTCTAGCACTAAAAAATGTTGTTCTACCTTCTCTCAATGGTAAATAAAGGGGGTTCTCTCTGTATCTACCTAACCATGTATTTTACCCTATGACCTATGGTAGAAATTAGAAATTTTACATAATAAGCTATATAAAGTTGTTCTACCATCTTTTTATGGCAAAACACAGTGTTTTTCTATTCATATATCTAGCTGTGTATTTCACTGTATGACCTATGGTAGAAACAAAGCAGTTGATAAAAGCCCTGCTAGCACTAGAAAATGTTGTTCTACCATCTCTCAATGGTAGAAAAAGGGGTTATCTATGCATGTAACTAACCATGTATCTCTCCCAATGGAAGAAAAGAAGGTTTCTATCTGTATATATACGTAACTGTGTATTTCAGCCTATGACCCATGGTAGAAATTAAGAATTTGACATAATGAGCTTAGATAATGTTGTTCTACCATCTTCTAATGGTAGAAAACAGTGTTTCTCCATTCATATATTTAGCCGTGTATTTCACTGTATGACCTATGGTAGAAACAAAGCAGTTGACATACTAGCACTAGACAATGCCGTTCTACCATTCATCAATGGTAGAAGAGAGGGGTTCTTTATGTATGTACCTAACCATGTATTTCACCATGTGACTCATGGTAGAAATTAAGAATTTCACACAATGAGCGTACAAAATGTTGTTCTACCATCTTCTACTGGTAGAAAACAGTGTTTCTCTATTGATGTATTTAGCTGTGTATTTCACCATGTGAACAATGGTAGAAACACAGCAGTTGACAGACTAGCACTACACAATGTTGCTCTACCATCCCTCAATAGTAGAAAAAAGGGGTTCGTTATGTATGTACCTAACCATGTATTTCACCCTATGACCCATGGTAGAAACTAAGGAGTTAATAATGCTACTACTAGACCAGATCTTTCTACCATCTTCTAATGGTAGAAAACAGAGTCTCTTATGATCACATCTTTCACCCTATGATCCATACGGTAGAAACATTGCTGTTGATATCATAGTAATTGATCAGATCTCTCTACCATTTCATGTGGTAGAGTCTATAATGATACCCAACTGGTCACCTACGATCTAGGGTGGAATGGTATGCAGTTTACATATTATGCTACTAGACCAGATTGTTCTACAATTAAATAGTGGTAGAAAACCATATGTATGATGCTCAGCCGTTCAGCCTTACAGCTATAGTAGAAACCAAGCAGTTGACATATTACCCAAACCAGATCGTTCTCCCATCTCATAGTAGTAGAAAACAGAGTCTCTCGATATTATGCTCAACCATGCCATAGAGACTGAGCAGTCAACATAATTATTTACTACTGACAATAGTAGAAAAGAGGGTCTCTCTATGTATATATCTAATGGTGAGTTTAACCCTATGACCTATGGTAGAAATTAGGAATTTTACATTTTGGCACTAGATTGTCGTTCTACCATCGGGAGATGGTAGAAAAGAAGGTTTCTCTATGTATATGCCTAACCATGCATTTCACCCTATGACGTTGGGTAGACACCAAGAATTTTCAGAAATTACACTAGATAATGTTGTCCTACCATTTCCCAATGGTAGAAAACCATGTGTGTCTATATATAGGCTTAGCCACGTGTTTCATCCATGCACTGTTGATATACTAGTGTAGGGGTTTACTACTAATACAAACCATATACATACTACATTTATCCTATTTCACTTAGTTTGGGTCTGGTTCAGGTTGCCTAGATGGCTCATGCCATATTCCATCCACTTCGGGTCCAGTCGTCTTGAACCTATCCAGGGCTATGCCCCACCAATGGTTGATCAGACATAGTTTCACCTATCTTCTAATGGGAGAAACCCATGGTGCCCAAACAATAAACTTGGGCATTGGTTTCTCCAATCTGCTAATGGGAGAAATTCTATATCACTTGATACCAATACAAAACACTAGATGGCAGCACAACCAGAAGGATGACAATGTGCCATGTCCCCTAGTATCACTATATCTCTACTGTTTGCTCTGTATCTAGACTATTTTGGAATATGAACTGCTGTCATATGATGCTTTACATCTTATATTACATAGCATTATTATGACCAGAACTTATCTTTGTCTATATTTTAGATTAAATCTATAACAGCCCACCACAGTGCTAATCCCCATAGAGAAATCTAGATGGCCATAATTTCTTAAATATAATCTAAATTTAGATGGTTAGTCATTCATATGATTCCTGATTACAAATAATATTTGGTGCAGTCAGGGAAATTAATGAAATGATGGGTTATATAAGAAAATTGGCCCATTGTTAGCATTCTGCTTGTGCTGCCACCTAGTGTTTTGAACTGGTACTAAGTGGGCATAGGGTTTCTCCCATTAACGGATCAGAGAAACCAATGCCCCATCATACATTTGAAGCTGCTATTTGGCCCTTTCTATTCATTTATTCCATCTAACTTCAGATGTGAGTTTCTATGAGTATGATGTAGTTTTAAACCAGAAAAGGTAAAATGCTGTTGCCACCTAGTGAATTATGAAAGCACTAATGGCTCTTTCTCATGACTGGTCGTCATTTTGGCTCAAATGGCCTAATGTTTTAACTTCAGAGTAGATAAAAATCATTTTGCCTATGTATTATAGTATAGCTATTGGACCAACTTTCTGCAAAGTTAGGAACATTAAATCAGAGAACTAATGCTGCAGCATTACAGAGATAGGAGCAATATTTCTGGCTGCACCCATCACCAAAAAAGACTAAAACACAGCGTACACCATTGGAAAGCTCTAGTTTGAGTTTGATAATTTTTATTGGCAACAAATCCTTTACAAGTAAAGTCTTTCGATGAGAGCCAGTGGAAAAGATGAAAAAAGTAGATAGTAATGTGCGGAGACACAGCTCCAACGTGTAACACATCAATATACCGGTATATCAAGTACCATGATTCTTACATATCTAAGTAATCTCGCAGCGAAAAATGACAATTTTAGACAAGTTAGACCAGACATGCGGGGACAGTCACAACACACAGATTAGACACAGATTAGCTAGACCATGTTCAGGGAAGAGTTACAACATACTTTGGTGGTAACTACAGTCACAATCGTATCAAAGACTACTCAAAATATAGCTGAATTCACAAACTCAAGTTTGATGTTGTTGCTTCTTGTCGTTATTAATGATTAATGATGCAATTACCAATTACCTAGCGAGGTACTTGTACATGCCCACATACTTATACATTCACTACAGACTCCATAAGTCATTCATCGATGGGCATATATATATAAACTTCTCCGAACACATTAGACATTCAGTTTAAATATCAAGCTCCAATATAGGCCCCGATTAGAATTACTCTATATACAGGTACTCACAATCAGTAATCACAATCAATCAATAGCTGTAAATCAGTTTCTGATCTTATTGGCAAATACCTTATAAGACTCAGATCTCTGTATCTCAGAAGACAATTTATTCCAAAAAAGGAAACCTCGATACAACGGGCTTTTTCTATACTGAGGACCTTTAGGTCGTTGAACCTTTAACTTAACTAATAGGTTCCCTCTCAGCTCCCTTACCGGTATAATTACATTGCCTTCTTGTCTAGAAAATTTATAGATCAAACAAAGCAGGTTTTCTCTTCTTCTGACATCAAGAAATTTACAGCCACACCTAATATGGAGTGCGATCCTACTTATTGCCCTGGGGTCTCTAATTTTAACACAGGCTCTTAGGCATTTGTTCTGGATGACTTGTATGTCACTGACAGCATCGGCATCCTTGCTGCCATCTAGGAGGTAGTCTCCGTAATCGAAAATGCCTAGTACCATTTGCTTAAAAAGTAGAACCGCTAGCCCTTCGTCAATGAATTTACAGATTCTTCTCAAATTATGTAGTTTTAAATTACACGTAGAGATAATCTTATTACATTGATCCTTAAAACATAATACACTGTCAATCAATACACCCAAATAATTAAAGGATTTTACAACTTTTAGCTTGACTCCTTTTAACCATAATGGGTAGTCAGTCCACTTTGTCTTGTCACGCTCACCGTGACACCACAGTATCTTAGTTTTGTCTGCGTTAATTGTCAACATGTAATCATCACACCAAATACTTATCCTGGCCAAATCAGCCTGTAACTCACTCCTAGCTATTTCTGGATCCTTATTGGATACTACAACCGCAATATCATCTGCATACATGTAATAACGACCACTTTTAATACATTTCGATATACTATTTATATAGATAATAAATAACAAAGGGCCGAGGACGGACCCCTGAGGCACGCCACACCCAATACTGCGCACCCCAGAGGTCTCATCCGCTACCACAGTTACCTGGTCTCTTCCACTTAAGTAGGACTTAAACCATGACAAAGTATCCTCACCACACCCAATTTTCTGTAACTCAGACAACAAGAGCAAGTGGTTGACTGTGTCGAAAGCCTTCCTCAGATCGAGGAAGACGATCGACACAGCCTCATCCCTATTACGACACTCATACAAGTCCTGTGTCAAGCCAAAGATGGCATCAGTTGTACCTCTGTTAGGCATAAATCCGAACTGCATTTTATCAATAATATTAAATTCCATAATAAACGACATCAATTGTTGATGTACAACCTTTTCGATTAATTTAGAAAAAATATTTAACTGACTGACAGGACGCCAATTTGTTACTCTAGATAAGTCACCCCCTTTAGGAAGCTTTAGCGTATCGGGAAAACTGCACTCAACAATCGACGAGTTTACAATTTTAACTAACAACTCTGGCTTCTTGGACAAGACATCCTTTATAACACCTGTACGAATGTGAGTAATACACGAAGACTTATTTAATTTAATTCTGGAAATTAATTTCCTCGCAGCATCACAATCAATACATTCTAGGGCGAACGGTATTCTACCGTCGGGTATCGGCATACGATCTAATACCGGATGTATATGTCTATTAAATGCCAAGGCCAGTTTCTGCCCAATAGTACTGTAATAGTCATTAACGAAATCAGGACATTTGGATTTCAAAATCAGAACATCATTATCATCCTTAAGGGACATGGGTACATCCTTTTTAGGTCCCTTCCAGATAACGTTCACAGCTGCCCAGAAGTTTTTGGGATCACCGTTGAACTTTGCCAATTTGGCCTTGACATCATTTTTGACATTTTTCAATAATAATGCTTTTACATGACGTTCAATACTCTTTACTCTTGGTAAATATTCATTAACAATACCAATCCTAACCCTTCTAGACTTTCTAAGCAATAGATTCTTTTTCCTCAGCAGTCGACATACTACAGGGGTAAAACCAACTTTCTGTGTAGTGTTTATTTTAAACGTCTTCACTGGGTGGAGCGAATCAAGATGTGCCGTCAGTCTAGAAATGATTAGTTTGATAAGTTCCTCAGACAGTGGGCGAGTATCCAAATCCCAGGAGGATTCATCAACCATTGCACATGTCATAGTCGAGTCATAACCTTTATAGGAGCGCCCTACTACTTCCTTGAGAGTCTCTACAATTTTACAAGGTTCCTGTTTCTTTACAATATATATAGGGGCGTGATCTCCATTAAGATCATTAATGACACCATTCTCACTTACGAATCTAGCATTAGTGTAACAGTGATCAAGGGTAGATTTACCTAGTGGGTGAAAGTAGGTTGGTTCCGTATTAAGATACCGTAATTTGGTCGACTTCAGAAAACGGTGCATTCGTTTACACTTAGGATTATTTCTCGTCCTAGAATTTACGTTAAGGTCACCAAGTACCCAAACCTCACGATTTTCAGTTACCGGTAACTTTACCAATTCATCTAGTTTAGAGAAACACCTATTCACACTGCCGTTTGGTGGCCGATATACAGTTATTATTAACCTGAATTTCTGACCTGGATATTTAGTCATTAGACCAAGACATTCCATGTCATTATTTATAAATGTAAACTCAGGCAATACGGTAGTATAACCCGCGTACCGGTTAGGTACATAACATGCTACTCCACCACTTTTCCGCAAGCAATTTAGCCGATCGATTCTGAATAAAGTCATACCGGGTAATTCAAGATGCCAATCAAGATCTCTTGAATCCAACCAACTTTCAGTTACACTTATATGATCAACATCAAACCGAATACATTTCAATTTATTCATCTTGTCAACAAGACTTTGCACATTCATACATAGCAGCCTCAACCCCTTACAATGACCCAGCTCCTGATAACTATAATATGTCATGACTACCTTTATACCCCCAACCATATCTGGCACATAAATCAACTGCGAAACACATGGACAAATACATTAACTTATTTACAAGTGTAGACATTAATTTCTTCCGCGCTAACACATAGGGCAGGAAGTCGAGAGCATCGGCATGATAAAACATAGTGTTGCTCTAAGTGATGAAACAAGTAACCTCACATTATTAGTACCCTATCATACTGGACAGGGTTGACCAATATATGTGACATAAACTAAACCACAACCAACAGAACAATAATCCTACGACTAATGCCTACAATTAGGCCACAGTATGTGATTAGGATTCGGTAGTTCTTTTTTAGAATTATTCTGACAGCCCCCCCAGGCCAAGAGTAAATTACAGGTATATTTGATTTAGAGTCCAGGAGACACCAGTCGATACAAATTGACGACAAACTGGATATCAAAGTTATCAATAATCTACAATCGCAGCTACAATAATGTAACAGGGAATACATGAGTACATCAATCAATCATATTGCCTTTAACCACAACACGCAGACATCCTCAAGAGTAAATCTACATTACCACGACACGGTACCGTGCATTTAGCAATTTAACATAATTATATAAACCTCTATCGAAATACTGTAGATACACATTCCAACTCATAGTACGTCAACCAGTCAATAAACAACATGGCACGAGAATAACTGTTTGTACCGGGTATTATTAAATTAAACTAAATTAGAAATAATAGATAATATTGCAAAAGAGATTAATTCAATTGAAATGCATAATACAGATACCGATATGCAGTGTAGCAGCTAAATCACAATCATCTCAACACTGTTTAAATGGTCACCCTATAGTTGAGATCCTAGTTATACATTACCAGCTGTAAACTGCAGACTGTAACTAGATATACACAGACTAGATTTGGAAGACAATAAATACCGGTAAGTCAACATAAAGTGAATAGGTAGGGTCTATTGTACATCATTATTTATGAATTAGCCAGATGGCTATTAATAGATTGCATTGAATATCCATGTGGCTATCTTCTTCTGCAGATCTGAGAAGGGAACGATCCCATCTCTAAGTCTATGGTAGTTGTGCCCCCAGCCTGTGAATGAGTGGTGTCCATGGCACATCAACTGGGTATCTGGTGTACGAAAACCATTTAGGAAGTTCATGCGGACAATGGAGTCATTAATACACATTATTGACTCATCAATCACAGACTGTAGGGGATCTCTGGTCATTCGTTTGTTGGCCTTTTCTAGACTCATACCATAGAGACCACCAATAATGATATCCACGTTGTCGTTCACAGCTTCACAGGATCTCAGCAGTCTATGGTAACTAGCACAAATACTATCCACGATCGACAGCACATCAATGTTTATCAACTCATATCTGTTTGTAGATGTATTTATGCGGATCATATCATGAATCCCAGCTAGGACAACCACTGTTTTCAGGTTGACGACCGCACCAGAGTTGAGATCCTCTATCAGTTTCGACTCGACCATATTAATAGTCGCTCCAGGGCAGCCCATGCAGGAGTGTAAGCTCGGCATAAGTGGTTTGAGCTCATACTTCAGAAAGCGTAATCGTTCATCACCGTATATTTGAATCACACCCGGGTTATTCATCACTATTTGGAGTTGGAGTCTGTTGATTTATCATACAAACATTCAATCGAAGTCTCCGATGTCAGCGTAGCGTCCAATGGTGGTGTTGACGACCCTCTCTCGTCCAACGTCTCGTTCTGCCCGAGAGACGCCGCTCCACTCGCAGTCGATGCACTCTCCTCCCCGATGTTTGGATGTCTTCCCGCCACCGCAGGCGGCGGCGCGTATATGTTAACCGGTGGGCGCTCACCTCTAAGCTGGGATCTCAAGTCGCACAGAAGCTTCCCAAGCATATTGTCCCCGTTATAACTACCATCTAGGTATCTTGGTGAGTTATACACGGCATTCCCCCCCCCAAGGAATTTTTCGTGCTTTCTATCATCAGCTTATTGGTATTCAATAGGGCAGATTTCAAGTCAGCATTCTGGACGTACTTCTTCAGGTTGGCTATTCTCATCGCCGGTACTCTAGTACTTGCATCCCATTCAGGGGTCGTCTCACAGGCATCACCCGCCCTTTTGGCTTGAATGCCAGTAGTTGTGTCAAGGACTTTGAGCAGGTTTTCCTCATCATTCATCTCATTACATTTGATATACTGGTACACCTGTTCACTTGAATGAAACTCGAGGCCGTCGTGCATTATAGGGCAGGGATGAAAGTTACTGAAAATACATCTCGCACCATTGAATGTTAATCCAGCTGGGGTTGACTGCATATTAAGCGCACCTCCCATTGCTATCTTCATAGCTTCGTCAATCTTTTCTCGATTCCGCTTTTTACTGCTCCGGAGTCTTCTCGGTGTAGATCTAGCACTGGCTTGCTTTTTCCTTTTATCCGTCGGCTTGTGTGTTGAGTCAGAGCTACCACTATCTTTCATAGTGAGATTTTTCTCCACCACACTATCAGGCTGAGATAATGAGCCACTAGATGTGGACGGAACACTCTTGTATTTGTCTCCATCATTACTACTAGAGGGCACTGCTGACGCACCACATTGTTGTCTTGCCGCCTGGAATTCCGCTATTTCCTTTCTTGGGAGTAGATTAACATTGTCATATATAGGTCCGTAATGCATCCGCTCTGCATATTGCCTATCCCTGCTTCTCCAGTCTCTATCATTATCTGGTCCAGCATGCCTCCTGCTTGTGTGAGACGTGTGATGTCTAGTAGGGCTACTCAATTGATCAGTAGATCTTTCACCATGATGCATACGGTAACCACCTCGGCTGCCACTTCTAGGTTGATTGGAAGAGGCATCGCTGTTAGGTCTGCCGGTAGTGGGCATATGTGATGGACCACTTGAATTGGGCCTACGTATATCAGCATCCCAGCGTCCAGGTTGTAGGTCGGGAGGTTTGAATTGTGTAGGTATACTATCCAGGTCCCTTCCATCGTAGTCAACTCCATTAATCAAGATGTGTGTGCCCCTAAGAGAGACATCGCAGTCACTACGGTTCCTGCAATGGTTCCTTACTTTCCTAACTAACCCCTTCAGGCGCCTAGTAGCAAAGTCCTCATCAGGATTGACATAGATCTCCTTATAGAAGTCAATATCAAACAGGGCTCTTTTGTTCCTAACGCACTCATCTCTTCTCCAGGTACTGTTGAAACACAATAGGATCGGTCTGATACCATTATGACGATCTGAAGACCTGTCCATGCGTCTGGCCAAGGTTATTTCATGCTGTTGGACGTTTAATTTCATGTCCTTTAGCATTGAGAGGACATTTTTATATGGGTCATCATCAGCATCTTCGGGGTACCCTTCAATTAAGACATTAAGTCTTTTCGGTGAGAAGAACTGATCAGACTGATTAGGCATTCCATCCAGGGGTCTATGACTATAAACATCAGCACTATGTGATCTTTGCCTCTCCTGGTTTAGGACCAGCTTACGCAATTTATCAACTTCAGACATGGTGGCAGTATTCATATCTGTGAATCTCTTTTCAATCCTACTGATTCGTGAATTTTGATCTCTGTTATTTTGATCAATTTTTTGATGGACATTATTGATATCGTTGGATAATTTACAGTTACCCATCTCCATCAATTTCTTCAGTTCCTCAAAACCAGACTTGACATCAAAACCTTTCACTGTATCAGAATCACCACTGTTCAAATTAGGTGTACTATGAGACATACTACCCAATTCGTGTTCCCGGGCAATCCTCTTCATCTGGGGACGAGTTGACAGGCTCTCAGGGGACTTCTCCTCACTGGATTGACGTTGGCGTTTATAGTCACGGTTCTGGTTCGGATATCTATTCAATCCTTCCTGAATACGCGGCCAGTCTCTGTCCTCCAGTGCTATGGGTGGAAAGCTGGGTGCAGAGGGATGATATCCACCACTATAGTCATTCCTGTATCCATACCTAGAATCCATGTGTCTGTCAAAGTACCGATCATCGTCCCAACGTCGGGCCATAGTTGACAGCTATACCTGTAGTAACTAGTACTGACGCGGTCGTAAACACAGGTGTACGCAGGTAACTGGGTCAGGTCTACAATGGACTGTGCAATGGCGACACTCCACCAGGACGGTGGTGTATGAATCCACAGCTATTGTCGTCAGGTAGGTGGTTTAGCAAGCTCAGAAAGTAGCTTACCAATATCACTGTACCTTTATGATCGACTGTGGCTCAACATAGGACTCCAGCTCTCGTATAAGTATCATTCAATCGATATTATTGGGGGAGCACTGCAGGTCGGCGTTCTACTCCATGTTGGCGTGTGAAATAGTCTAGTTATGGCCTTTCCAAATATCATTGGTATAAAAATAAATATTATAAGGGTTTTGGTCAAGGTCAAGGTCAAGGTCAAGGTTAAAGGTCAAAACTGAAATAGATCCAAGTTATCAGGAATATTTTACTTTGAGCTTTACTATATTGAGACGATGAACACCTCATTTTGACCGATAGTCACAAATGATTTGGTTGACTGTGGTGAAGGTCAAGGTCACATTTTCAGGTGTCAAATCAGCCAAAAGTGGTTATTGAATGGAACATGCAACTCCATGACATTCTAAAGTTGCAACCTTTACTCTACAATGCCCAAAAAGTCTATAAATTATTGTCCTTAGTTTAGATTTAACCTCTCATAAAGTTTCTTTGTGCTGCCACCTAGTGTTTCATACTGGTATCAAGTGAGTTTAGGATTTCTCCCATTAGCAGATTGGAGAAAACAATGCCCAAGTTTATTGTATAGGCACCATAGGTTTCTACCATTAGTGGATGGGAGAAACCAAAGCCCAATTCTTTTGTATAGCCACCGTGGGTTTCTCCCATTACCAAATAGGTGTCAAAGCTTAAAACTTGGTTTTCAATTATTCCCCTTTAACAAAATTTGTATTTGAACAAAATATCATAATGATTGCAAAAAAAGAGTTCATTTTCCCGATACTGGCTACTTTGGTGAGAAAAAGGTTCAAAATCGTGATAAGACGAAGACGTTTTTAAGTTTTGACTGAAATATATGACAAGACATTTACATAGAGAAACCCTGTTTTCTACCATTGAGAGAAGGTAGAACAACATCATCTAGTGCCAGTGTCTCTCTGTATCTACTATCAGTCATAGGATGAAATACATGGTTAGGTATATACGTAGAGAAACTCTGTTTTCTATGATTGGGAGATGGTAGAACAATATAATCTGATCTAGCAGTAGGACAGATGCTGACTGCTTAGTCGCTATGTCATGGATGGGAATAATATAAAGAGACTCTGTTTTCTACCACTAATAATAAGATGGCAGAATGATCTGTTCTGTATAGTTTCTATCATAGATCATGGGGTAAACAGTTGGGCATCATATAAAAAGACTCTGTTTTCTACGACCTTTTCTGGTAGAAAAATCTAGTGAGGTACTATATCAACTGCACCATATGGATCATAGAGTGAACAGTGTGGTCAGGCGTTATATTTTTTACCACTATGAGATGGTAGAAAGATCTGGTCTAGTAGTAGCGTGGTAACTCCTTAGTTTCTACCATAGGTCATAGGGTGTAATACATGGATAGGTACATACATTAAGAACCCCTTTTTTCTACCATTGAGGGATGGTAGAACGAAATTATCTAGTGCTAGTATCTAAACTTCTTGTTTCTACCACAGGTTATACAGTGAAATACATGGCTAGATATATGAATAGAGAAACACTGTTTTCTACCATTAGAAGATGGTAGAACAACCTTATCTAGGCTTATTATGTCAAATTCTAAATTTCTACCATGGGTCATATAGTGAAATACATGGTTAGGTACATACAAAAAGAACCCCTTTTTTCTGCCATTGAGAGATGGTAAAACAACATTGTCTAGTGCAAGTATGTCAACTGCTTCGTTTCTAACATAGGTCATACAGTGAATTACAGACGAGATATATGAATAGAGAAACACTGTTTTCTACCATTAGAAGATGGTAGAACCATATTTTTTAGGCTCATTATGTCAAATTCTTGGTTTCTACCATGGGTCATAGGGTGAAATACATGGTTAGGTACATACATATAGGACCATTTTTTTCTACTATTGAGGGATGGTAGAACAAAATGGTCTAGTGCTAGTATGTAAACTTCTTGTTTCTACCATAGGTTATACAGTGAAATACATGGTTAGATATATGAATAGAGAAACACTGTTTTCTACCATTAGAAGATGGTAGAACAACATTATCTAGGCTTATTATGTCAAGTTCTTAATTTCTACCATGGGTCATATGGTGAAATACATGGTTAGGTACATACATAGAAACCCCTTTTTTTCTACCATTGAGGGATGGTAGAACGACATTGTCTAGTGCTAGTATGTAAACTTTTTGTTTCTACCATAGGTTATACAGTGAAATACATGGTTAGATATATGAATAAAGAAACACTATTTTCTAACATTAGAAGATGGTAGAACCACATTATCTAGGCTTATTATGTCAAGTTCTTAATTTCTACCATGGGTCATAGGGTGAAATACATGGTTAGGTACATCCATATAGGACCATTTTTTTCTGCTATTGAGGGATGGTAGAACAAAATGGTCTAGTGCTAGTATGTAAACTTCTTGTTTCTACCATAGGTTATACAGTGAAATACATGGTTAGATATATGAATAGAGAAACACATGGTTAGGTACATACATATAGGACCAACATTATCTAGGCTTATTATGTCAAGTTCTTAATTTCTACCATGGGTCATATGGTGAAATACATGGTTAGGTACATACATAGAAAACCCCTTTTCTTCTACCATTGGCGGATGGTAGAACGACATTGTCTAGTGCTAGTATGTAAACTTCTTGTTTCTACCATAGGTTATACAGTGAAATACATGGTTAGATATATGAATAAAGAAACACTATTTTCTACCATTAGAAGATGGTAGAACCACATTATCTAGGCTTATTATGTCAAGTTCTTAATTTCTACCATGGGTCATAGGGTGAAATACATGGTTAGGTACATACATATAGGACCATTTTTTTCTACTATTGAGGGATGGTAGAACAAAATGGTCTAGTGCTAGTATGTAAACTTCTTGTTTCTACCATAGGTTATACAGTGAAATACATGGTTAGATATATGAATAAAGAAACACTATTTTCTACCATTAGAAGATGGTAGAACAACATTATCTAGGCTTATTATGTCAAGTTCTTAATTTCTAGCATGGGTCATATGGTGAAATACATGGTTAGGTACATACATATAGGACCATTTTTTTCTGCTATTGAGGGATGGTAGAACAAAATGGTCTAGTGCTAGTATGTAAACTTCTTGTTTCTACCATAGGTTATACAGTGAAAAACATGGTTAGATAAATGAATGGAGAAACACTGTTTTCTACCATTAGAAGATGGTAGAACAACATTATCTAGGCTTATTATGTCAAGTTCTTAATTTCTACCATGGGTCATATGGTGAAATACATGGTTAGGTACATACATAGAAAACCCCTTTTCTTCTACCATTGACGGATGGTAGAACTACATTGTCTAGTGCTAGTATGTAAACTTTTTGTTTCTACCATAGGTTATACAGTGAAATACATGGTTAGATATATGAATAAAGAAACACTATTTTCTACCATTAGAAGATGGTAGAACAACATTATCTAGGCTTATTTTGTCAAGTTCTTAATTTCTACCATGGGTCATAGGGTGAAATACATGGTTAGGTACATACATATAGGACCATTTTTTTCTGCTATTGAGGGATGGTAGAACAAAATGGTCTAGTGCTAGTATGTAAACTTCTTGTTTCTACCATAGGTTATACAATGAAATACATGGCTAGATGAATAGCAAAACACTATTTTCTACCATAAGAAGATGGTAGAACAACATTATCTAGGCTTATTATGTCAAGTTCTTAATTTCTACCATGGGTCATATGGTGAAATACATGGTTAGGTACATACATAGAGAACCCCTTTTTTTCTACCATTGAGGGATGGTAGAACGACATTATCTAGGTCTATTATGTCAAATTCTTGATTTCTTCTATAGATCATACAGTGAAATACATGATTCAGTATATACATATAGAAACCCTGTTTTCTAGCATTGGGAGATGGTAGAACGACACAATCTAATAACGTTATGTCACATTTTAAATTTCTTCCATTAGTCATAGGGTGAAATACATGGTTAGATATTTACATAGATACACCCGTTTTATTTGCCATCGAGAGATGGTAGAACAACGCAAGGCCAAAAAAAATTTCAGATTTACCCTACCTATTTTGATAAAACTCAATGAGGAGGAGAGGGGAGAGAGAAGGAGGGAAGGAGGAAGGAGAGAAAGAAAGAGAAAGGGAGAGGGAGGGAGGAAGGGGAAGGAGGGAAGGAGGAGGGAAGAAAGAGGAAGAGGGTTGATATAGATACACTATTGTTCACCCATAGGTATGTGGGAGAACACAGTGTCTGAACCGAATGAGACAATGATTTCTCCTATTGGCCATACGGGAGAACAGCTTGTGTTTCTACCCTTCCTGAACAGGAGAGTGATCCTACGTGGGGTGCCTGTTACACCTCACGTTTGGTCGTAAATTGGTCTGCAGGGCTTTGCTCTACAGTATAGAGTTTTGCCTTTAAACTCTAGAAGGTCGCTACTATAGAAAAGTCGGGAAAGTCATTGGGTGTCATTGGCTGATTGCAACTGACAATGCTGGTAGCAGTGAGATTGAAATTGGTCACTTAACACTGCCGACACTAACTGCTGCAAAAAGGCATCAGGGCCCCCTATATTATACATGTGAAGTTATATGGAAGCTTTTCGTTGAGCTCGTACATTATACTGCATTGATATTGGCATTTAATCAAACGTTTCATTGTTTAAAGTCAAGTTCCATTGACTCCCGGTAATTTCTAGTGCACCCGAACGAGTGGTGTCGGATCTGATGACGGGATGGCGGTCTGTTGGCTGACGGGTACCAGGGGTGCTCTAACACGTCCATCCCCCTACTTACCCAGCTACCCACCGTGACCACAGGCCTCCCCAGGGCACAGGCCCTCCAAGGCCCTTTTAGGGCAGCATAGGGCTTTAATAGGGCTTTGTCGGCACAGTGCATTAATGCAGCCCTGACAAGTCTGCATTGGTGAATCATGCTGAACTGTTGGGAGTGTATCAACCCTGTATGGTGAACCTGATGTATGAATGCATCACTGGCTAGCTACCTGCCAGAGCTGCATTCATGTATCTTAATTACAAAAGGCCTTATATATCAAAGCATTATGCTACCCTTAACTGGTTAACAGGTAGTCACCATGACTGCATGTGTCCCCAGGGTCCAGTGCCAGGCCGTTACACCGTACATAACCCGTCACGGGTCACCGCACACACCACCCCGCCTCCTCCAGGGTCCCAGGGGGCAGGAGGAGCATTATCAGCACAGGCCATCCTCCAGTAACCCAGTTAGCCTATCAGCCATCCCATCACACAGGGTAAGAGGGCTTAACCCTGTAAGGACTGGGTGATGCTTTAAGGAGCTATGGTTTTCTGATCTTATGATACACAGTTGAATGCAGCGCTGGCAAGTTACTCCCCTACGCTGCATCGCTGCATCAGGCTGACCCTCCAAAGTATATTGGCATATATGTGTGGATGCAGCACTGGCTCGCCATGGCTCTATTGATAGGCTACATATAAGACCGAAGGGCATGGCACATTAAAGCACTGTGCTGCCCTTACAAGGCCATCAACATACTATTATTGGAAGTGACCCTGATCTTTCAATTAAGAAAGTGGAGCCTTAGCCCACTTCCTCCTGAAGTGAGTCATCGTCCACTTTCAGACGTATTCTGCACCACACAGATACCAAATGTCACAAAGGCCTATTTTACCTTAGCCCTTTAAGGTCATCATAGTGCTAAAATAAACTTTCTCCTTTACCCTCCCTAATCCATCGAGCTGTAACAAGCTGCCCTGCCGACAAGAGGACTACAAGTCATGATTACTCAACACATAATAGACAATTCCCTGCTAACTCCTCAATCAAGCAACAGTGCAGTTGAAAATCAGTAAATACCTGCTCAACCGATAAGAGGACTTCAGACCGTCGTTATTCAGTGTGATTACACAGTCAATGATTCTCTCGAATTAGTGTCCAACAATCAAACTAAAATGTGATTGCTTTAAGCTAGAACAACGAGGCTGGTAGCTCATTCATGACAAGTACAGAACTTGTTGGTGTTGAGTGAGGTGCTGATAAGTGTTTGACAGTCAAAGGTGTTGCACAAGAAATAGTTGTCAAAATATAGATTTTAAATAAAGCACACCCAAACTCATTTAAAGAAGATATGCTATCAGCTGGCTATATGACATGCTTGGCTGTATGATATCACAAAATCTGCATATTGTTCACAGATTTCATTTTGAATAATGCACTCACCAAATTTTGAATCTTCTCTACTAGTGACATATGTTGATGCAAATTATATTTGCATGGGGCACTACATGTAGTCAGTTACGTAGAAGCTCCCAGGGTAATGCGAGGATATATAGATAACTGTCTTTAAATATTATACTGATGGAGTGTCAGTCTCTTATTTACAGGCCCACTACAGACGCCTGACAAGTCACCACCTAAATCCTATCACAATCACAGGCTCAGATCTCCTTCCTTTCCTGATCAGGATCTTCCTTCCTGTAGAGGCTCCCATCGTGACAAACACCCCGCAGACATTCCCCCGTCAACCATCCCTCCCTCCTCCTACCCTAACCCTTTGAAGACGGCATAGTACATTAATGTGCTATGCCCGCTGGCGTCATGATGCAAGAATGCATGCATTAAGCACATGGGCTACAAGATTGATACACTCCCAAAGGCTCGGCATGATGCATGAATGTAGACTCGCCATGTGAAGCACTGCTTTAATGCATCATGACGCGAAAAAGCACAAAAAGCTCCATGCCGCCCCTAAAGGGTTAACGAGTCCCATTCAGCCGGCGTTGGGAGCTGGGTGGCAGGCAGTGCTAGTAGTACAGAAAAATGGTCCTAATTCCCGGACAAAAAGCCGACCGGAAAGTGCAGCTAGTCCGCGGATCAATCCGCCATTAGGGACATCAAAGAGTGGGATAAGGACGGTGTGGAGGCTGGAGGAGGGACTCCTGTAGGTACTGTGTGTGGGGAATCATGCAGGTAGATGGGGGGGGGGGGAGGGGGAGGAGGGGGGGGAGGGTTTATCTTGGTATAGGGGGTGTTTGGGTTGGGGCCGTACGGTGAGGGGTAAAGGGTGTATTTGGTGCTTGGGTTGGGTGTGTGTACTGTTAGTAGTTAATGTAGCTGTGCATTGGAGTCTACTGTAGTTTTACAGTATAATGTGTAGGTTTGGGTGTATTTGGGGGCTCAGGGACCCCTCTACTTATTGGAAGGGTGTGTAATGGGTAGTCTATGTGGGGGGGGGAGAGGTGTGCGTGGGGGGGGGGGGGCGGTAGGTATTAAGGCATAATATGTTCATCTAGGTACAGGGAAGTGCAAAATAGAGGCAAACTGGGTTTGTGTGTTTAGCATGCAATATTTAGAAATCAAGATGTCAAACATCAAATAGCCATATCTGGTTATAAGGTAATTATAAATCATCTCTAGTGCCTGCGATTCAGACCAATCATTGACCCATAGATAACGCCCCCGTCCCAGATCCAGTTGAAGTAAACCATGCGGATGACTGCTGAGTACAGTACACAATGCGGCAGTGCACATGTTGATGTGAGTCGGTCAGGCGGACAGTGCACATAGATCTAGTTATGCAGTGCAGTGTGATACAGGTCCATACAGGGGGTCGGTACACGGTAGTTATGTTGGGCACCTAGCAGTTACTGACGCGCCCCCACTTTTAGTCAGGCGGGAGAGTGGAGAACCTTCTACATACACCCAGAAGAGGGGGTTACTATTCGGGAGTTCAGTCAGTACTGAGTCTATGGGCGTCCACCTTGTGTTACCTGGTTGAACTTCTAACCCCCGAATATGGATGCGCCCATGTCCTAACCCTTAGGAGTCCTATGCCTTAAAGTCCGCTGCAGCTCCAGTATTTGTGGAGATAAGGCCAAACCAATGCGGCTCATGCCAAACAGAATGTCTTGAAACTGCAGTAGAAGTGTTGACATTTTTCCGGTACCCCAGGTCGCAATTACACATGAATGCAGCCCTGGTGAGTAAACTCGCCATGGCTGCATTCACGCGCCATGACAACGCATGACGTCATACATTGAGGCACAATAACGCGTGTTAAGGGTTTAACAATGCCACCCTACTCTAGTAATGCTGTCCCTGCACATCACGCCTATTGCTATTGATTATATAGTCGGATTTCCCTCATAAGATTTCTGATCTAAATCTCCCCAATGTAGTATCTAGTATCTTGGGCTGGGGCTGCAATTAAATACTGTTGTACAAGGCATATGCCAGCTTTCAGTCTGTATATGTGTATGTGTGCTAAGTACTACTTATGTCCTCTGATAAGACGCAGATAGCGTGTTTGGAGCACATGCAGACCCCCTTAATAGCCTCCTCGACAATTGCCACAACTGCAATCATCCATTGTAATTAAGAATTCGATACAGTTGGCATCCTTGGCTTTTACTATTCACTTTCATATTAGACAGCCTTAAGCTGTTTCAGGGCAGCATGGTGCTTTGATGCATCACCTTAGTTCTTGAATGCATACATGAATCATGCAGGATTCTACATTCCCTAAGAGTCATCATTGCCCCAGTGAGTTACTTGTCTGTGTTATTTGGGTGCATTATGATGAGCAAATCAACAGATGATCTTCATGTAACATCCCGTCCTTAAAGGGTTCAGATACCACAATTGTTGCCAGCCACCATCATGCTCCAAGAGCGTTGATGTAAAACCATTTAAGAGCTGCTTGTGATTTAATTCATCAATCTCTTTAGTGCCATGATCAGATGATGCATGAATGCAGTCCTGGCGAGTTCAAGCATCAACCCCATCATACGGGGTGATACATTCCCTCAGGGTCTTCATACTGCATGAATGCAATCCTGATAGGTAGCCTCGCCAGGGTAGCATTCATCATACGGACAAAGGGGATGAGCGCATTAAAGCACTATGCAGCCATTAAAGGGTTAAATACGGCACAAGACACGTATGTACACACTTTACATATCCTGCCACGAGACACGCCACCTGTCGATCCCACCAGTAGTTAGTGCTTCCATAAGTACAGGGATACCACGCTATATACCAAAGTAAGTATGTACCACAGGCTGTAGTGGGGACGTTATTATATAGGGCTCCATTAGAGAGGTGAGGGCTTCAGTCATTAGAATGCACTACATGGAGTAGCCCTGCAAGAAAGGGTGGTACATCAAGGACTATCATCCTTATTTGGAACTAGCTTATTGGAAGTGCATTAGTGCATCATGCTAACCGTTTAGGAATGTATCGAATCCACTAGGTTCCTTATGATGAATAAATGCAACAATACTGAGTAGCTTACCATGACTGAATACAGGTATTCTGATGACAAAGGTCATCATATATAAGGACCCTGCTGCCACTAAAGGGTTAATGTTGCATTTTGGTGACTGATTGATGGTGTGCCACCATCCTTGTTACAGAAGCCTTATCCATTGTCATTATAATGTTATAGGCATGTTTTATGACTGTTCTACAGACAGCATTTCTAGGTTATCCGCCTGAGTCATAATCCTTGACAGCCGTCTGATGTGACCTAGACCAACTGTATCCCCTTTTGCAGTGTTTTGGTAATAATCATTTCAAGAATTTCCAGAAACAGGAAGGCTAAATTGAACAAATCGACCTACCTCAGTGTGTGGGCATGGGAATCATCCTTTATGCTTGGCTGTTAACTGTAAATTTTCTTTTCTAATGACAAAATAATTCTAAGAGGGACTTATCACTGATGTAAAACCTGGCGTAGAAGGATGCAGGTCAGATGGGCTTATATGCAAGTTTCTAGATGTATACCACAGTACTAAATTCGCCATAATCAGACCACTGGTGCAGCTTCTAGAATCGACCCAAAGTCTAGGTGCGGCTAATACGTTAGTTAGGCTTGTACGCGAGGTTTAATCAATGAATAGGTGTATGTCAATTGATTTGTTGGCAGCGAAATACAGTTAAATGTTTCAACCCAGATACATGGGAGAATACATTTGAGTGTTACCACACCTTTTGTAACCCGTCGGTAATGGAAGCCATTTTCATCAGTCAGTTCTTGCCCTATCTGTTTATAGACAGAAGCATGCCCCACCAATATTACTGTGTGGATTTATCAGTTAATCATACCATAATATTCCTCTGCAGTTTGCTCATGGATTGACCATACGTTTCTCATCAGCCTGTACAGTAACATACAGTGGAATTCCCAAGCGGATTATCCATTCTGCGTGGCTGTGGATATTAACGGTTCTCGTACAAACCCCAGACCTAATACATCACTTTGTTGGGTAACAGAGAGCTGGGGGTCAGTGACATAACGTCTGGTGGGGCCACCACTCTAGTAATTAGTGTAATTAATTAACCCTCTAAGGGCGGCAGGGTGATTTAATTTACTATATGCCACAATATATGAATGTAGTAAGTCAGTGAGTAACTCACCAAGGCTGATTTCATGCATCATACCCACCATACAAGCTTGTTTTCCTGACCCAAGGGTCGATCAGCATGCTGTGCTAATGCATTCCCCGCACATTGCTCACATGCGCTGCATTTGTGCATTATGCCAACAAATTTTGCTTTGATGCATCATACGGTCCTTAAAGGGTTTAATTAACCCTCTCCTGCACGCCACCCTCACATCTCACAGTATTGGGGTGCACCCTGACCCCCCCCCCCCAATCAGCACGCTGATATCAAATACGACTCCCATCACGACATCCAGCTAGCACTTCTCATCATGAGTGAAATTACATCGAGTGGAAAGTGAGAGTCATTTTATTTCACAACAAGGAGGCAGTTTTAGTGATGTTCAGTCAGATTATTGTTTGTCTTGATTTTGTCAAATTTCTGATGTTTAGTTACTGCCTCTCGTGTGGCGTTCTTGCTCGCGGCAACCGGGTGGAAGAGTGATTGGCTCGCCTTGTATAAAAGCCGTGACAGCTTGAAAGTGAACAGCCTTTTACAAATATTAGTTAGCCTTTTCTACTTGCCTTTGACATCGCGTTATGCAGTGCCATCCTTCTTGTTTCCTGTTAGCTGCCAGGCTATCCAGCTCTTGTCATAACTCATGGCTGGAGCTTCCAAATACTGGTCTATGGTAACCCTTAAGGGGCAGCATAGCGCTTTAATGTATCATATTCTTGTCGGTATTCAGCTATGCTGAATGCAACACCAGGTATTATCTCGCTGATGCTGAATCATGCCAAGTCTGTGGTAATGATACACTCTTGAAGGGTCAGTACCATACACAAATACAGCACCCACAACTTCCTAGCAATGCGTTGGTGCATCATGCATATGACGACCAATGAGCACGGAGCATTTAGGCATCATGCCATCCTTACCGGGTTATTGTCCGACTACTGAGCTGACTGGGTGGATGCACACTCGCCAAACTGATATAGATGTTGGCTACTTTCTCTCTATCCCTCATTTGCCCTTCCCTCTCTCGTTATACCACTTAGGCTACTGTTTGTCTGGGTATCCCTCTCCCTTTCATATCTAAAATATTGGGTCTCATCCTTTCACTAATCATATCATTTCTCACACAATTCTGCCCAATTGAACTCCCCTAAGTGGTTTCCCCTCCTCTGTCCATTTGAATATAGAGTATGGATGGCCACGCACCCACCCATCACGATACACACACACCACCATCACGACCACCACCCTCTGGCCTATAACTACTTCTCCATTGGTAACAAACGAAGCCATTACTTCTGACATGGAGGGCTTCTTTACCGCTGTAAAATCCGCATACTGCTTCAATATGCTTTGTCCTTACTCGCAGCTCGCCAAGGCTGTATTCAAGCCTCGTGCCGACCCAATGGGGTTTGATACGCTCCTGGCCAATGAATGCAGCCAAGGCACCAGGGCTGCATTCATGCATCATGACGACAGGCGCCGTATTGCATTAAAGAACTATGCAGTCCTTAAAGGGTTAAGGGAGTGCTTGGATCCTGGTGCGGCAGATGGTAGGGGTGATTACTACACAAAGAAGGCAATGAGGTTATTGGAGGACCATTTGTCCTGCCCAAATACCTCGTCCAACCCCCTCAGAAATAGAAAGAAAAAATACCCCAGACCCACCGACCTACACACTTCCTGCTAGAATACCGCCCACACAGCCTGATTAATTCCTGAATACCTCTCTGATCCGCACTTGGGTTGGTACTCCTTTTTCAATCTTCCCTTTTTTAGTGGTGCTTGTGATCTCTCTGGTTTCTGCAAACAAGCATGGCGTGAAGCGCTGTGTGTGTGTGAACTAGGGTAACCCTTTAAGGGTGGCAGAGTGACTTAATGCAAAATGATACTTTGTCATCATAGTTCATGAATGCAGCCCTCGTGGGTAACTCCCCAGTACTGCATGCATGTATAATGCCAACTCTACGGGTATTATACGCTCTGGAATGGTAGGCTTGATACTCCAATGCAGTACCATCGAGTCATCACCAATGCTGCATTTGTGCATCATGGCGACACTTGGAACTGAGGCGTTGAGGCATCATGCCGCCCTTAAAGGTGCACGTGTGGAGTGGTTAAAACGTGAGGAGAAGGACGTGATGAATCATGCCCAAACTGAAACTAATGTAGCCTCGTTTCCAAACCGAAACTAATGTATCCTCTGATCATGAGTGGTGGTTGTGGTTGTTTCTTCCCCTTCACCGCCCGTAACTAGGACGACTTAAAGCAAACTGCCACTTTAAAAGGACTAGTTGTGTTTTACTACCAATAGGCTTGCTTGTTATGGGTCTGTTAGGGTGTACTTAAATACTTAGGCAGCAATCTCCATCTACGTTGCTATGTGGAATGGGTCGGGCCAGGTTGGAGGTTTTAAAGTATTTTGATGTATTACATTCCGATACAGTTACAATGATATTTCATCAAAAACCTTGCTTGGGCTCATTGACTTTTCCCCCACTGTGTTCTGAGTTTGAAATGCTCAGGATGTCAAGATGGCGCCAACGAAACGGTGACATGACTGGAAAGACTAATGAATAAAAGCTACAGTCAAAAACCAATAAAATAAAACCTCCCTCTGTGGTTTAACCCTCGGAACCCCCCCCCCCCCCCAGCCCCACACACACACAAACAAACAACGGCCCAGATATTGCAACAGCCATTTTGGATTTTTAGTGCATCTCCACCCAGGAGCGTCAACACCATCCTTTCTGCTTGACTGCCCCCCCCTTGGTGAAAAATGATCTCATTAAAAAACTAAATCATAAATAGTTTTTTAGAATAAGAAACATGTGAGCAGCCCAGCAAATAGGGTCATCCGAGCGCTCTTGCGGGGAGCATCTTTCCTGTAGTTCTCTCTCACAGAAAGCAATTAGAGCAAATGGCCACTGTTAAAAATAAACCCCTTGATATTTGTCTGGAGTCGAACACTCTCCGCGCCCACACACTCAGCCACTAAGAGAAGAAGCATCCGAGAGAGAAAAAAAAACTGTAATTAGAAAATAGCTTTTAAGGCAATTCAATAAATAATATTGTAATAAGGGCCAGAAAAAGCAAGCAGCGAGACAATGCAAAATTACATTGCGTTTTTAAAGCAAATTTGGTATTTTATGAGCCAATGGTTATTTTGTCACTAAAGGTTGCGGCACCCTAATTGTTATTTCGTGGTGGGAAAGCAATTTTTCGAGTGATTTCAACTGATTTCTTTTAGATGCCAGTATTTATCAGGTGTTTATCGCCAGCTGGCATTCTTTGAATATCAATGAAGTAATCAATGACAATACAATCATTATCGTCATCATCACGTGCGTAAAATGCACTTCAGAATTCTATTCTCCAAAAGAGTCCTCTATTAGGTTGTTTTCAATGAGGTAATATTTTCCATTGTAATCAAATAAGTGGTTCTGTCTTTATGGTTACCCCTTTAATGGTGGCATAGTGTTCTAGTGCACTGTATCCTTTTTCTTTTCATAATGCAAAGTTGCAGTTCTGTCAAGGCGCTTGCCAGTGATGATTGTATTCTTGCAGAATGCTGATGCTATGTGCTTGATACACTCCCAAATGATCCGCATGATGCACGAAAGCAATGCCATCGAGTAGTTTGACGATGCTGCATTATTGCAGCATGGCTACACAATTTAACAAACATGCCATTCCTAAAGGGGTAAGCACCCTTGAGGATTTACAAAAGCATGGTTAGATTGGATATGAGCATGAATGCGCATGCTTGAACATGCTGCAATAATTAACGGGACAAAGCTGCATAATTGCTCAAGTCCTATTTGATCAGAGGGGTTCAATCTGAGTCAAGGCTAAAAAACACATCGCGTGCATAAGCACCATCACATGCAATCTTGTTAACCATTTATGGTCAGCATAGTGCTTTAATGCGCTTTGCCTTACAGTAAGTGGAATCCCTGTATGCATCATCCTGACCCCCTGGGGTTGAACAGACAGTGTAGGGTCCAAACCATGATGCACCGATGCAGCGCTGTTCAGTTGCACATCAGCACTGAGTCAATGCATCATAACGACAAATGTGCATGACGCTTCAGGTATCATGACAGCATTAAATGATTAAGAGCCACACAGATTTTTCCCTGGGGGAGTCATTATATGAGTCATAATGGTGATCATGTTATATATAAGATTAGTGATTTATTGCGTGAATTATCCCCTGTGGGTTTCTTAGTTTACTCTAAGTATAATTAATGAGTAAAGATACATTAAGATACGGGGGGGCTGTGTTTATCTCTTTGAGCTTGGCATATTTTGCTTGAGCCCATAAAGCAACATTTGTGATGATAATGCACCAAGGCAATGTCAGGAAATAACTCTCTGAACGTGTATTGGTGCATCACAATGAGGCTTTGGGATGCATCAATACAGCATGGTTGGTATAATGCATGAATTCAGCAACGAGCAGCAAAATACTCTCCAGGCCTGCATTCATGCATCATGGCACAATATTAAATCACTAAGCCGACCTTAAAGGTTTAGGACACAGGGGAAGATGTGTTTCACTGATGGCTTGTGGATAAATGAGGTGGCGGGTGCAAGGTCAGGCAAACCTGGGTGACCTTGACCTAATTACCCAGACTTCCGGTATGTAAATGAGGTGGGGAGCGTCCAGACGCCGGTGGTTAAGGAACGCCGTTTTGCAGCTTCTGAGAACCCCACACAACCCCATTCACTTTGTAGTTATCTTTAGATCTTTTAGAGTTAGGCTATCCCCCAATGTATGCAGGATTCTAAGAAAGAGATAAAAGAGTAAACAGGTAGATAGGACCTCAAAGTTAACCAAACCAATGGATCCCTCATAAAATAAGCCACTTCAAGTCTCTGTGGCTTTATACATCATAGAAGTGGGGTAGTTTACTTACTGTAAACGTTGATATTTTCGCGTGTATACATTTTCACAAATTTGCCAAAAAGTATAATCTTGCATACAATGTATTTAAATTTACGGACTCCCGAAATTTGGGACTTGAATTCAATATTACATAAATACAAATGTAGTTGCGCTGTACATATTCTCGTTGAATTGTTAAATCTCGCAAAATATCTATGTACAGTACATTATTTATATCAAAGCACAAAGCACGCATATATAGTCTACATGATGTTGCACCATTGTCAATCAGTCTGCTAATAATCAAAGTTGTCAGAAAGAACATTGCCCCGACAAGAAGTCATATCCAAGATTAACAGTCAACTCTGGAGTAGTCGCCAGTACAATTAATTCTCCTAGTTAATCAGTAGACATTCCAAGATAAAACCCGAGTTAGGCACGGGAAATCATTATACAGTTATCAATTTGTGACCAAGTGTAATTTTTAGTAGCTCTGGGCTTGCAATGCAGCTTTAGCATATAAGAAACACTACTCAGTAATCTCTATGTTTTATTCATAGAGAACTAGCGATGTGGGTTTTTGTAAACACTACATATATAATATCTGGGTGGTGCTGTGACAGGGTGGGGTACCTCCCTACTTAGCCAAAGACGGTGGTTCCACAGCGGCCTATTGGGGTCCAATTAGTACTATTTCCAGGGCAGAAATAGTATGAGGGCTATGTGAATTTTCGCATTTTCCATCCGAATCAATATGGATGTTGTCAGGATATTTCACCAGTATTTAAATCATTATGGTAATAATTCTCCTTTGGGAGATTTTGCAATTTTGCCAAGAATACCTCGGTGGAACCATGGTTTTAGATAATTATTTGGAGAAGAATGAGGTGGAATTACCATTTATGATACAGTGAAGCTGGAAGAAGTGGTGGTGGCGGTGGTGGAATTAAGTGAGGGGTGGGAGGGGGGCCTGTCTTGGCATGCCCCGCAGCAATCATTAACTTGTGGTGGCATTAACCCTTAAAGGACAACATAACGACTTCATATTCATTTGCCGCCATGGTGAACTAACGCAGCATAAGCAAGAAACTCATGGGCGCTGCATTGATGCATCACACCGCCTCTTTATGAGTGTATCATCCTCATGGGGTAGGCATGATACATGAATGCAGCCCTGGCGAGTTACTCACCAGAGCTGCATTCTTCATTTTCAGATCATTAGTGCAATTGGGCATGGTTCATTAAAGCACTATGCCCGCATAAAAGGGTTAACTTGTGGTGGCGTTAAATTAATATGCAGCAATAACTCTGTGCATATTCCCGGGGGTAAAAAGGCATGTTTCTAATTGGTAATGCCACACCAATTAGAGCGGGCCCATTGGGTCCTACACAAGTCCTTCATTAACGCAGTGCCCTTACCCTCAGCCATGTATAACCTCTCTACACTCAGTCTCTCAGCAGGATGCAAGATTCAACAAGGTGACACTGCATCAGTGTTTGTATTTAAGCAAATTAAAGATGCTTTAAAAGTACACTTTATGCGCCTTTAAGTTCCATAATGGCATATGTACATGTCATTGAAGGGTCTTAATGGCGTTTGAGCGGTCTTAAGAGCTATTGACTCGAATGATATATGCTTAAAGTGTTCCTGTAACCATTATTCAAATTACTTAAATGCAAATGGTCATGCATATTGATGAGAAGATTTAGTTGGACGTGGGTCAGATAGCATAGATTCCCTTTTCCCACAAAAAGTATTTTTCCCAGATTGCTAGAATACTAAACCGAATTACCAGAACCATCGACACTCCATTGTAAGTTAGCCAGCTCTCCCATCTGTATCAAGCACCATCAGCAAAGGCCGTGGAACCAGACTCTAAGTAGTGCCCCCAGTACCCAGCCCCTCCACCAAACTCTGCTGGTAGTCGGACAAACAAGTCGGAGCAATCAGTCCGAGACATGGCCCAGCACCGTGACTGACCCCCCCCCCCCCCAGCCCCAGCAGAACCTCCAACTGTAACAGTAATCAAACTTCTACTAACTGTCTCAGGACAGGTTGATGCTTAACGTGTTCATGGTCAATAATAATTGTCTTCATGATACAACAACACAGTGCCGGCGCTGCATCGGTGCATCATGCTTCAAGAATATGTCATAGGCTGGTTATGATGCATGGATGCAGCAATCGGGAGTAAGTAGCCAACAAAATGGCATGGCGCATTGAAGCACAGTTCCGTCCATAAAGGGCTAATGTCTAGCACCGAATCAAATCTCTCACAATGTCTCCACAAATGAAGTCACAATGTGGAAACTTCTGCTGATGTTTAATGCACTGAGAATTGTATTTATACCATTTGGGGATACAATGGAGTAGTGTGTCAGGAGGGGAGTGTGGTATTGGAATGGACAGCTGAATATGGTAAGGCTATTAGTAAAGTACTCCTTAAAGGTGGCAGAGTGCTTTATAACCTCATGTCGGTATGATGTTTTAATGCAGCCATTTATGCATCATTTTGATACTAAGTATTGGGCATGATACACCTCCTAACAGTCGGCCTGATGCACCAATGTATTATCTGTGTGGTACTCACATACAGTAGACTGTTATTCACCAGCTCTGCATCGATGCATCAAGCTAGCAAATTAATCTTGAGGCATCATGCAATCCTAAAGTGGTTAGTATTAGTTGTGGCGACAACAGAAAGCCATACAGGGTAGAGAGAAAATTTGGATCGTTAACGAAATAGACAAGACTATAGGCAGCTGTTGCTAGTGCAATGGCACATTATCCTTGACTAGAGTACAAGCTGATAGCATAATACAAAGCACAGAGAGACATGGGGGGAGAGAGAACACACAAGAGATAGGGCAAGAGCCAGAAAGGGAGAAATAGAGAGGTAAAGAGAGGCGAAGAGAGAAAGAAAGATAATTTGGAGAATAAGGGAAAAACAGATAGAAAGACAGCCAGATAGAGACGGATACATACTCAGGAGGGCAAGTGGAAAAGGAAAAGGAGAGAGAGAGAGAGAGAGAGAGAGAGAGAGAGAGAGAGAGAGAGAGAGAGAGAGAGAGAGAGAGAGAGAGAGAAAGAGAGAGAGAGGTGCCATAGCCGGGTGACATATCACGTACGTGGTTAGTTGGCTGTAAGTAGTATAGGGAACAAGGACTACGTCACAGGCTCCCCTCAGTCAGACGTACTCAGAATAAGGCTCTTCCCGCAGTCAAAAAGACCCTGTGAACCATGACACATGCCGAGATGAATTAGCCTAGTTAGGTCACTTCAGGCACAGTCAGGGAAACATATATGACAAAACTTCCTTTCCACTTTAGTCTGAGAAGTGTTCTCTAGTCTACTTATTATATAAGGGAGAAGGGAAGCTGGCCTCAGGTGGAAGGGGACCTTAGGATGTCCATATGCATAATTGATATCACAAGTCAGTATTTAATTGTATTATAAATGACATACTGTGAGATATTAGAAACAGCTGTAGTTTCAACCGGTAAGGTTCATTAATTTGTGCCTGTAATAATTTGTCAGGCAGCTTTCGACACATATACATCGTGATATGTCTCATCTGAGCATCCAAGGCTATGAAATATGAGCATGCGCCCATGAGCAACACTATGAGAATCCTAAAAGCCACAGAAGAAAATGAGCCATAATGTCTGCCAATAAAATGTCCCTACAGTACTAAAGCATAAGTGCTTTATCAGCGGCAATGTGTAAGCTTATAGCCTTTTCACCGCCTTTATAGAATGTATATCCCATATCAATGCATACAGGCCCAATTATCCTAAAAGGCAAAGGGAAAGCACTTTCTATGTGAACAATGCACAATGTATGTGATATGCAGGGATTGCCATGGCAACTACGCTAATTATAGCCCACAGTAAAATGTCGTCTGCTTGTGTTACATTTCCCGCCCTTTTCCCGCCGCCTGCAGCAGACGCCGGCTTGGACATGACTGACACAGGATCTGGTCTATAAGGCAGCACGGGTACAGCTACTAAGTCCAGTGTTAAGTGCCGGGGGTGGGGGGGGGGGGGGGGGTCCCGGCTAAGGTATATGGGGTGGTGTTGATATCAATGGTGGGTGATCTGTTGATTAATACCTTAAACCCGCACTCTCAGAAAAGTCAGCGTCATTGTCGCTAAAACCACTCTCACATGAATGTCAGGCACTGCCTGACTAGTGCCTGACTTTCAGGTGAGAGTGGTTTTAGTGACAATGGCGCTGACTTTTCTTAGTATGCGCAGATCTTACTGCACGTCCAGTAACAGTCAGAATGCAGTCGGGAGAGGTACTCAGCCCTATATATAGGGCAGTATCGTGCTATGTACTTTGTCATCATGACCTTTGAATGCAGCCCCAGTGGGTAACTCGCCAGGACTGCATTTATGCATCATGCGTACAACATCATATATGCAGATAATTGACTGCCAAATGGTCAACAATGATGCCAATGCTGTGTTAGTGTATCATGAAGGTATACATGTATAAATAGCCTTGAAGCAGTGTGTGGCCTTTACAGGGTTAATGTGAAGCTTTGAGGCAGTATGTGGCCCTTACCCTTTTAAGGAAGGCATGATACCTTAATGCATCATGCCCTTGGTTGTCATGATGCATGAATGCAGCCCTGGCGAGTAACTCGCCAGTGCTGCATTCAAGCATCATGCCAACCCCATGGGGTTGATATACTCCCGAAGGGTCGGCATGATGCACCAATACAGCAATACAGTAACTCGCCGGGGCTGTATTGGTGCATCATGACGACACATGTCATCTTTTAGGGACATGTGTTGTTAAAGGGTTAAAGGGTTAACTGGCAGTGTAGGGTGGTCATTACTACTGGGTGGAGACTGCAGAAAGTGCTGACACTGTAAAACAGCTAATGAGGAGTGAGGTGTCATCTTATTGTCTCGGGCTGATGGATTCACCTCACAGCTTACTCCAACAGAAATCCACTGAAGATCACATCGTGCAAAATTGTTGCTTAATTAGGGTTGTCACAAACCACATACTATTGTAATTTGATATGCCACTTTATATCAATGTTGATCCTCTACTTATCAATGCTGATTCAATATTCTGTACACATTACATAGGCAGATTATACTGTACCAAAGGACCTATCGGTTAAATTTCTTCTAAATTCAAACATGTGAAAAAAATTCATTAGGAAGTGTTGGGATCAGTATGTCTAGTATGTATATGTAGAATAATGTATAACACACAACAACAATTATACATTTTTAATATTTTGACGATGTATTCAGGAATTCTGATAGGAGTTCACATAATGATATCGACCTAGGAGCAGTATTTCACCTGATGTTCTGTGTTTACTAGGTATACCCCTCTTGTACAGCAGTGTGGTATGGCACTATGCCTCAGTGGATTCACGCTTTTAGCTGTATACTTTATGGTCCCCCAACATCATGAGTCTACCCGACAGCCTGCCTATTGTGGCATACATACACACCCTAAGACAGAGCGGCATTCTGAACCCTTTAAGTGCAGTGCCAGGCTCAAACTCACGACTTTGCAACAATTAAAAGTGAAAAAAATGTCAATAAAAAATATTTTCATTCTCATTATTTCTGAATTGCAATGGAAAATATGGGTCTTTGGGAACATGCACATAAAATTTTGTGATATAGCTATAAATATTTCTTACTGTATTGTAGCCATGAAAATACCATGTAAAATCATGATTTTTCATGGTTTCCACAAAATCGGACATTTTTCATACAAAAGGGCTGGTTGCTAAGCAACCATTTGAGATAGAAGAAAATGGATAGCTCCATTGGAATCCTTGACATCGATTTAGGGGGGGTAGGTACTCTTATAATTATTATAAGACAAATATTAACAACGTTATGAGCTGCCATATTGTAATATCTTCTGTGCTCAATATGGCTCTATTGGCGCCATATGGCGTAACGGACGCGTAACGGACGCGTAACGGACACCTTAACATGGTCGTTTTGTGACATTGGCTTTTAACAATTGAAAAAAGGTGAAAAAATGCAAATATCTGCATGCAAATGGTGTCTATTGATATCAGAAAAAAATTTCCAATCGTTCTAGCCCATTTTCAATTATGTATCATCATGTTGTATATTTTTAAATATTTATTTAAGAAATAAAATGACAGCATTTTAATGTCTTTAAATTATAATAGATTTTTCTGTGAAACATGGAAAAGCTAAAAGAAATACCACAAAAGTTCGAAAATCACATCCCTGAAAAAGGGCGATCACATATTTTGTTTGAAGAAATAAATATGTATGATAACTTGAATCATTCTAATAAAATATTGGATGTAAAAAAAAAAATCCACTTTGTGACATCTGGGTATAGCTATTCTGTGGTATTCTCATGAGCCTGAGCCAGCACAGCTATTTGATGAACTATGCTCTTTTGTGTACATGATACATCAATGCAGCCCTGGTTAATAACTCACAACTGATGTATTCTAGCATCATGCTGACAAACGATGGCCCAATACAATGTTCGAAAGCGATGTGCATTAGTGCATCATTACGCTAATAAATACATATGAAACCTCGAGGAATTATGATGTACTTAGAAGGATAGCAGGATAAGCTCCCTCACTAATAACCTTCTGCATAGAAGAAAAGGGTATCCAACCACCCTGAAGGATCTAAAACATAAACTCTAGCATGTAGGTATGGTAGGAGCTTGAAAGGCAGTTAATGTGTTAAACCAGTTTTATTATATCCAGTGACAATCATTTCTGAACATTGAGAAAAATATTTTCAAGTTGAGAAATATTTCTGGGGAACCCCCCCAAAATATGACGTCATCAAAGGAATCTCCCTAGCAACGGTCACGTGACCTCATTATTTAAGGGTAAATTTCCTTAAATTTCCAAAAATTTTAGGAATATTTCTTTATGGTTGGGGGACTTTTTTATACCCTTTATGTAATGCCCAAGTAAGGGTACCGCCAAAATTATTCCTAACACCATAAGTTGGGGTCAATATTTGTCTCTGCTTATGTAAGGCACCCCAGGCTGCTCTGAAAGGGTTAATACCAAAGACCACATTAGTCTTGGTAGTGCTGCTTTTGTATATGTTTCCCCTCCAATAGCCTACAACGTGTAGACAAACAGCCCGCGGCCGCTGTTGGTATAACTATTCAAGGGAAACATTCCCTTTCAGTTTTCTATTGATGATGCATGAATGCAGATCTGGTAAGTAACTTACCAGAGCTATATATTCATGCCGATCCTACAGGATTTACACACTCCTAAAATCTAGGCATGATGCACGAATGAATATGATCATTGATGCATCATGCTGTCCTCAAAGGGCTAGTTACCACATCCCACCACGCCCAAGGTGTCAGCAGCAAAAACAAACTAATCAGGGAGGAGACCACACCTCTGTATAAGGACATTCTCCTCTCCATCCCCTCCTGGTGTGAGATGTTTCTTTATGCCTGAGGGAACTTCTTATTTTGGATATAGATAGATGCGTGGTCGCACCCTTAGGGTATGTCTAAGTAGTATATGTCTTAGGACCACGCACCATGCCATACCTCTCAAGGATCTATCAGCAGAGTAATTTCTGAGGATCAATGTTATTATGTCTGCATGGCTTGTCACCTCATTGAAAAGAAAATTTATTAAAAAATGATAAGATGTTGTTGTTTTTCAATTGAAGAAAAAAGGATGGGGGGGGGGGCAGCCAGCAAGCGGAAAGGACAGAGCACTGTTTTTGCATAGCTGCTTATACATGTATGTGTTTGGGCGTTGCCTCATGAACAGCATTGTGTTCTGGTTGTTTGTGAGCATTGCCATAACTTGAATATTATTCGCTCTTTGCTCTACTGTTCTAATAAAATCTCTCTTCCATTTTTGCAGGTGAGTCGATAATTCACTGCGATTGTGAAAAATAGTAGGTGGCGCAATGGTAAGTATTAACCCTTTGTGGGAAGAGTAGTGCTTTAAGGCGTGCATTCAGTAGCAATGGGTAACTACAGAATTGCTACAAGCAACGGACATCATGACCCACCAATGATAAGCCTCTGAATTGCTCACCAGCACATCCTCATTTTGGGACTCTTGGAGGATGTGGGAGGGAGGGAGGGGTAGTGGCCTTGGTGGACAGAAACATAGTGGTAGGAAATCAAAGAGCAGGCAGAATGCCTCCAAGTATTGTTGTGAGTATAAATATTATTAGATCAAAGAAACCTTTGTTTCACAAACAGCTGACTCGGGCTATGCTATTTCCACTTGTCGTGCCCTGAGGCATGCTGCGGTCCTTAAAGGGTTAGCCTAATATAGTAGCAGAGGTTGTGTATGTAGAAACACTGCTTGAGGCTGATATGTAGGCTGTGTTCTATGATAGACAAAGATGCATCAACCGCACCACTGCACACCTATAGTAACCCCTCTAAAGGACAACTCACTGTGCACATTGTGGTTATGACGCCTGCATACAACCCTGGCGAGTAACTCACCAGGGCCCTATTTAAACCTCATGCAAACTCTCCCTAGCTGATACTCTCCCAAATGGTTAATAAAATGAAGCAATGCATCAGTGCATCAGGTGTTACTTAAATGCAACACGCCGTCCTTAAAGGGTTAAACAAGGCTGTATTCTCCTCCCCCAAAGCTCACACAATACAACACATGTTTACACCCAATGGTTCTCCCTCCCTCTGCTTTATCCCTCTCCCTCCTCTCTCTCTCTCCCACTTTGCTGGTCCCTATCTGCCTACTGGTGTGTGTATGGTTGTTGCTGGCACATTTGTCCAGGCAGATTGGTGAGTTGTTTGAGTCTAGGGTCCTCATTACAAGGTTGAGGGATGTGGTAGGGGTGTACCTGTTTCATCTTTGGTGTAAATAGACACCCCCTGTTTGCTGCATATTATACACAGCTCTGAGCAGGCACACATGTAGAGATGATTGGGCTACACAGAAGACTGAAGTGAGAATCAGGCAACCATTGTGTATCAGGCAATGCTTGACACTCCGCTTAGAATAGTGGACTCTCCTATTAAGATGAAGGATTAAAAAGGAAATAGAGGTTCTGACAATGCACGTCTCTCTTCTAAGAGTCTGACACGCTGTTCTCTTCATAGTTTCAGGCATTCCTGGACTCGTGGGACCTCTATAACAAAGCTATAAGGTTCAGCATTGCTTGACTATGAGAAAAAGATCAAGTACTGCTAGACCCCTGGAATTTGAGAATGCTGGACACTATAAGGTCCAGCATTTTAAACGCAGCGTCCGGTATTGCCTGGCTATGGAAACATAGTTATGTCGGATATAGTGAGTGCATATTATGTCAGAGAAACATATCAGCTCGCTCAGTGCCATTGGAAGGTTTCTCTATAGGGACAGTTTAAGTGGTTTACATGTATTTATACATGTTATTCAACCATATAGCCACGATAGAGTGTCCAACCTGCCAGTTTTGACCTGCCGACCACCTGCAAATCACATAGCACCCTCTACCACCCGGCCCTGACCTGCTATAACCCGGCCCCATAGACCACCCAGGAGGTGCTGGACTCCAGGGTCTGGTAGTATTATTATAACACATCCAGTAGCCCCTCCAGTACCCTAATGACTACCCCGACCCCGTACCCTATCAGCACTGTATCATCCCCTCACCCCTCACCCCAGGTACATCCACTACAGGGGGTTCAGGTAGCCTTAGTAGCTCAAACCCTCTCGCTGAGGGCCTAGTATAGGGCCCGGCCGGACTGGAGCTGGTTGCGGCGGCCAGTACTGATAAGAGCTGATAGGCTGGGTACCAGCATGTCCCTGGAAGAGATGGTTACTCAGGGACAAGGTAAAAGTCAGTGTGTGTCTTATCAGTGCTGATAACCGTACCCAGCGACAGTTTAAATGGCGGACCCACTGGGTATGAGTCTACAGCCCTATGGTAACCATGCAGTCTACTTCGAGCCGCTCTCTCAAATCGACACTGCGTGGTGGGGCCAGCTTGTGGAGAAAAGTAACAGAATGCAGCAATGCAACTTGTTTCAACGTTGCTTGGTTACTGGTCCCTTTATGAAGTCGGGACTGGAATTATACACTGTAAATGGTTAGTGTAGCTATACACAGTTGAATGTACTGAAGATCTACATTAGAATCTACTGTAGAATGGATGTACAGTAGGATCTACTGTAGATTTACAATACCCGGTAGATTCTACTGTCCATCTACAATAAACTGTACACCTACAGTAGAATCAACTGTATACCTACAAAAATGGCAACCAACTGTTTACCGTGTAAGTCTACATACTTAGAAAAGTCAGCGTCATTGTCGCTAAAACCACTCTCACCTGAAAGTAAACCACTCTCACCTAAAGGTCAGACAGTTGTTTTAGCGACAATGACGCTGACTTTTCTGAGTGTGTAAGGGAGTCTCCACTATGGTCTATATGTTACATATTAACCTAGTAGTGGCAGTCAGTTGCTACGATGAGGTTGGTCCAACAGGTAGTGTGGCTATTTTGTAATGAACGTCCCCTGTGGGTGCAGGTCTGTAGGAGGACCAGGTACAGGACCACTGACTCATCATGCTCACTTACTGCAGAGGTAGCTAACACCGGATAGCATCACTCATAGCCCTCCGCACATTACAATTTACAACCATTACATCTCGGCAGTATCAGGGTTGGCGTCTGAGAGGGTTACAGGCATAGCACAGTTACACTGGTCCTCACAGCTTTATCGCGGAAAGACTCTTGTAACTGCCACTGTGACTTTGCATTTGGTGCAAGCAGAGCAATGAAGCAAGGAATAGAAATTGTCCTAAGAATTCGCAACTTTAAGTTTGTACATTGTTTTGAGGTTTGAATCAAAAGGAATCAAACATGACGTCAAAATCTGACAATGAATTACACACTTTGTCATGAGATATTTGTCCGAGGAATTTTCCAATATACATGTGATGTTTGCATGTGTAGAGAATTCTGCTTGAGCCAACGTAAACGCGACTCCATTTATGTCAAGTCATCCATTCTTGCTGCAGCGGTCTATAGTTAAAGCTAAGAGAAAACGCTTATAAATATTGTTTCACTTTACCCGACCTTCCCCTAGATACTTCCACCTCCCACCTTTCCCAGTGTGTACACTGATATTCCTAGGCCCCCTATACGACCAATTTCTCAGTCACTAGTACCTAACCTAGTTAGTCATTTTTTGGCTCCCTATACGACCAACCTAGGTAAGTTATTATTGTCAGTACTAACCAACCCACCTTAATCTTCCAGGGGAGCCACTGAGTAGACATCATAGTATGTCTTACAGGTGGCAGCAACTAGTGGTATACATATACAACACACAGATGATGAACCTAGGTTAGCCACTACTGACTGACCCCTCAGTCATTTTTGAATATAACTTTGCCATTGTGACTAACACACATATGACGAACCTAGGATAGTCTGTACTGACTAACCCTTTCAACCTATGGATTTTCAGTGTAGAGGTTAACGTCCGCTCGGCCCTGACCTGATCAGCCAATATGTCCCCCCCCCCGACAGCCTCCTCCTACAGGTTCCTGTTCCCATTGTGGCATCAGCTATATTAAGCCTCACAATGCAGGCTCCAAGATGGCCTGCAAAGGGTACAGTGTATGATATATGACCATATTAATTTAACACAACAATGGGGCGAGAAAGGGTGCATAAAACAAAAGATGCTATCCTTTTTTTGGTCCAAAAGATGCTATTCATTATCTATTGTTTGGCTTTATTAGCAGATTGTCATTTTTTAACAATGGCCTAGGGGAGGATTCATTGAGATTGAGGGGGGATTTAAAAAGGTTGTCGGATGAACAATTTGGCCCTTTTTCAGAAAAAGGCCTGTGCGACACCCCCCCCTTTCTCCATTTCTTATTCAGGACTGGTGCTCACTGAAATACATGACATTTAAACGAGCCATTACAGTATGTCCCTGGAAGAAAGCATTGTCCTGGACTTACAAGGCAGAGTCTGGTTCTAATCTTGTACAGTAGCCCAAAAATGTCAGGCTTAAAAAAAGCTTCATGGGAATGCAGCCGTGTTTCAATGTATCATGTCCATACATTGCATAAATAAAGACATTCAAGTGGACTACTTAAAGTAACATTTTATGTACCTTTAATACAAGTCAATGTCTCATAAAGCCGCCTAAATGTCCTTATAACCTTTGCGTGGCATTCACTGATCTAAAATCCGCTTAAACAGTGATTTTAAATATTAAAAATATTGCATAAATGTCAACGTTATTGCAGTGATAATTCTGTAAGCATGATGAACTGGCACAGATCCGGTGCTACAGATACTACCCAGTGCTGCATTTATGCATCAATACAACATAAGGGCAGAAAGATTAAAGTCCAAGAAGGGAATCTAGCTGTAGGAATACATCATTGGTAGGTTTGTAGGTTAAGCGACCAACTAGGGCGGGTTTACTTAGCATCTTATAGATGAAAGCCTACAGGTATGTATATATAGATATGATGTCTTAACCCAAACCCTACACCGAGAGCATTAACCCCCCCCCCCCCCCAGCAGAGCCAGGACTTCTCTATTATAGTAAGATACAGTTGATATCTGACCCACGCCCATACCATATAGACTTATTCCCGCAATGTAGGCGCACCTCTTACCAGAGACATGCACTAATGTGACGCCAAGAGTCGCTATGGTAGACGTGCCAAAGACTAATAGTCTGGTAACTTTGAACTTATTCAGCCTGGATATGACTGAATAAGATTTCTGGGTGCTAATGCGATGGTATGAGAGAAGACAACAATGGGAGGGGGGCAAGCACAGGAACTGAGAGAGATACAGAGAGACAGAGAGACAGAGACAGACAGAGACAGACAGACAGAGAGAGACAGAGAGACAGAGACAGACAGACCGACAGACAGACAGAAAGACAGACAGAGGCTGATAAAGACAGCCAGAGACAGAAAGGGAGACAGACAGAAAGCAACACACATACAGATAGAAGGAGACACAGAGAAAACACCCACATTGAAGGGATTTAAGGACATCAGAACAGCAGTGTACAGGAGAGGGGCAGTGTAAGGCCTGCTGATATGGCAACAGTACAGCTTCAGGCAGTCAACCACGTGACTCATATAACTGTGATAAGGCAGACTGCAAGCTGAGATGTGAAGCGTGTAAACTGAAACAGGGCTTGGGGCCAGTCTAGTAGTAGTGGGGGCGGGAGGCGGCCTGATAGTAGAATGTGAGTAGAGGTGGTGGTAGTGGGTGTAGTAATAGGGTGGGGGGGGGGGGGGCTTATCACCTTACTACTACAGTGTACCTGCAGACAACCCTGGAGGAGACAGTAAGGGTATCTACTACACCTCCAGCTGATTGGGTATCCAGGGTGGGGCCTCCAGGTAAAGATGTTATTAATGTACCTGGAGTTACTGTATGGTGTAGGAGAGGGGGGGGGGGGGGTACATGTAAGGTACATCTTGTCTCATGTTTGTATACTAACCATATCTCATGTTTCTTTTACTGACTGCCGGTCTCACTAATACCTTCCCAGCCTCCCCGCCTCCCAGCCTCCCCACATTCCCTCCTTACTATACTCCCCAACTTTCTCATGTGCTACCTCGTCTCACTCCCTCCTCCTCCCGTCTCCCTTCCATTATCTCCCTCCCTTCATATTTCCTCCCATCCTTCCTTCATTCCTTCCCCCTTCCGCGATTTCCCTTCTTCCTTCCTTCCCTCATTCCTTCCCTCCTTCCCCCGTTCCCTCCTTCCCTCCTTCCCTCCTTCCCTCCCCCTCCTTCCCCCTTTCCGTCTTTCCTTCCTTTCATCCTAGTTCCGTCCTTTCCCAACTCCTCACTCCATATCAAATCACCCCCCCCCCCCCTTTGAATCCCATCATATTTCACCAGCTACCACCCACGTCCCTCCCAGTTACCCACTACAGCGTTTCCCTCTACCAACTTTCTAATCAATGTGATTCCAGCGTCTGTTGTCCTGTTGCATGCTGGGAGGTCAGGGCCTGCATGATTAATGTGACAGTGATGAATTACTGTGCTGATACCATTTAAACCTTTAACGGCCGGATGGTACTTTAATGCATCATGCCCTTTGTCGGCATGATGCATGAATGCAGCCCTGGAGGGTAACTCGCCAGGGCTTCATCCAAGCATCATGCGGGTCGATGCAGTCCTGAAGGGTCGGCATGATGTATGAATATAGCCTTGTTGAGTTACTCGCCAGGGCTGGATTCATGCATTATAATGACTAAGGCTTGGTGCGTTTAAGCAATATGCGGCTTTTAACGGGTTAAATTAAATTACAACTCTACTCCTGCCAGTTCAATATTGACTTTATTTCCAACTGAGCTGTTAACCTTTCAACATCCCTAGTCGTCTCTTTAACTTCAGTCCAAACAAAGTGTTTAAAAAAAGTTAAACCTGAAGTTTAACTCCAACCCAAGCCCTGGTCTGGCACAAAGGGGTCTATGTTGGCACGGTGTGGTCTACAAACTGTCAGAAACCATTTGGACTGTACAGATGCTGTGTGTAGATTTGGCCAGAAAACAGCTTCCCGAACATAGTCTAAGGGAATGGTCATTTCTGATTAACAGGGGGATGGTGAGTGGCACTTTAGTGGATTCCTGAGGGTGGAACATTAATATTCAAATCAATGGAGGGGCTGGGAGGCTGCCACATGATTTGGACCGCTCATGAGGGGCCAAAATAAAGATATAGTCTCAGCTCATCCCCTTTTCTTTCGAGAAAAAAGAGCATGTATTACAAAAGGTCATAGACGTGTCCATAGTAAATTTGAACCCTACTGGGAGAGACAAAAGGAATAGTCTGATGTTGTGACAGAAATCCACCAACCTACCCCCTCATTTGTTAAAAATGACTGCCCCCTTACCACGAAAAGTGCATTCTAGGGCAGCTGGAAAAAGTTCATACCTTATATTCAGTCAGTGACCGTGAGAGAAAAAACTCAGATATTTCGCTGGTAGTAAGTGAGTGAGTGTGGAAGGTGTGTGGAGGTAGCTAACTCTGTAGGGCAGCATGCTGCTTTAATGCCCTTCATCGTTATGATGCATTCATGCAGCCCTGGCGAGTAACTCGCTAGGGCTGCATTCATGCATCATGTAGACCCTTAGGGAGTATGATTTTCTTTAATGCAGCAAGTCACTCCCCATGGCTGCATTTATGCATCATGACCACCAAAGAGCATGATGCACCAAAGCACTATGCGGGCCTTACAGGGGTACGCATAGAGTGGTGAGAAGGTGCTGGGATGATCCAAACTGACTCATGTCAATAAACAGACGGCCCCAGCCTCCCCCTGCCTCCCACCTCCCTGATAGAGGTGTGTCTACCCCTCCTTCTGCATTCCCACGTCCTTACTCCAGCTACTACAGGAGTACTCCAGGGCTGTCACTTAACTTAAGGTGATGCATTATACCTAAACACTGCTGTCAAACTCTACAGTCCACGTGACCTTCTCACCTTCAGGCATCACTCAGCACCTGGTCAAACTCCATTTGTTAGAAAACCTCAAACTTGATACATTAAAATACTTGAAACATTAAAATAGCTCAAACTTGATGTGTTAAAATACCACAGATTGGATACATTATATTAGCTCAAACTTTATAAGGGCCTACGTTAGAATTTGTCAGATTTATGCTTTAATATCATCCTATAATACCTCAAACTTGATACATGCAAATACATTCAACTTTATACATTCAAATACCTCAAACTTGATACGTTGAAATGGTGTGCGGCATCTAGGCCCTGAGGAAGATAGGCCCCCTGACGTTCAGCCACCTGATGTTAGGCCCCCTGATGTTCAGCCCTCCGGATTTTCAGCCCCCTGATGTTCAGCCCTGCTGATCTTAGGCCCCCTGAAGATAGGCCATGTAATCTAACATACATATTCAAACGTCCAAGCATCTAAGCAGGTTATGTATAGATCAATGAATACCTGTAGATAGGCCTTGTACCTAACATGCATATTCAAACATCCGAGTACCTAAGCAGGTTATCCTTTTCCAACACCCAATAACCCAACACCCGACCAGGTTATGAAACCTACATGTATTGGTACATTTCTGGCTATTCAAACACCCAAAAAACAAACACCCGATCGGGTTATTCAAAGACCCAATAACCCAACACCCGACCGGGTTATGAAACCAACATGTTGTAGTATATTTCAGGCTATTCAAACACCCAATAACCCAAATAACTCAAACTTGATACATGAAAATACGTAAAACGTTATACATCACAATACTTTAAACGTGATACATCAAAATACCTCAATTGATACATCAATATAATTATGTCACACTTGATACATTAAGATACCTCAAACACATTAGCTCCTATACTTTGATATTTAGGCTCACAAAATTTGCATCAATTCTATACGCCTATAATCCTTGAAAGGTTCGCAGCGCAATAGGATAGAGCTTTGATGAAATGGTGATCACTATGTTAGTATCCATTTGTTTTGTTTTTTTCTTCCCAATTGGGTGAAGAAGGGCGACGCTATTTCTACATGACTTCGCAACATATCTAAAGAAAATAGTAAAGAAGACGGTTCTGCTTCTCTGTGGTTTCCACTACACTGTAAAATGTTGGTTGCCTTTTCTTAGGTGTACAGTAGATTCTACTGTAGGTGTACATTTCATTGTACGTAAACAATATACTCTACAGTAAATCTACAGTAGATTCCACTGCAAATCCATTCTACAGTAGATTATACTGCAGATCTACAGTATATTCTAATGAGTACACTAACTATATATCTACAGTGTATACAGGTTATAGTCGAGTACAGGTCACCAGTGTTACTGTCCCCCGACGGTACTACCCTCTGGTGGTGGATCTCAGCAACATTCAGGTAGAATTCCCGACATGCTTTGCGCGTCTGTTAACATGTTCTCACGCAAACGCGACAAAGTCTCGGTAGTGTCGAGATTTCACTCTAGATTTTTAACATCTTCCCCGCTGAGGGATACGACCCCCCACCCTCGTAGCAAAATTCTCCATTATATAACACATGTTTTCATCATGGTAAGGAGAACGCTGGCATTGACCCTGATTTGCTCCCCGCCTGCAGTGCACATGCGCAGTGCTGTACTTCCTGTTGTAGTCTATGGTGCACGGAGCATGTCTGAACAACGTCTTTTTAAGTGACGTTTTTAACGGTACAACCAGTTTACGTCTTATGGCGCCCGCACGCGCGCGGGTTGGGGAGTGCACCTGGGTAAATATAAGTATGTCGGTATAACCCCCCACCCCCCACCCTCCTACTCCTCTCCTACCCTCTGTGCATGTTATCTCTATCGCACTCCACCCTGAGCGAAAATAGGGGATGAGAAACAAAAAGCAACAGTTTTCCTCTATCCTACCTGCCCATACTTATTTTGCCTCTTGCACCCCGCCCCCATATCTGCACCTATATATATATATATATATATATATATATATATATATATATATATATATATATATATATATATATATATATATATATATATTCTACCTGCCCTGTCTACATCTGCCGCTTCACTAAAGTCAATCACCTGCCCCATCCTCCCCTTCCTTGTCTTCACCTGCCTTGCCCTATACCCTGCGCTGTCATGCCCTGTCCTGGCCATACCCTCCTCGCCTTGCCCTTGTCCTGCCCTGTTCTCCCATGCCATTTTATGCATTCCCTTCCCCTACCTTACCTCTTCCCTGTCCTTCTCTAACTTGCCCTTGGGTTGACTTTGCTTGTACCCCCCTATACCGTACCTTATCTATCTAAACTCCCCTGCCCTCCCTCACTCTCCTCCACCCCACCCGCCCCCCTCCCACATCACCCACACGTGCAGCTTTCCTTCCGCTTAGCTGACCGTTTTTTTAAACCGTGCTGTACTTTATATCCGGACTCATCTCACGTACCCAGGGGGGGCCCTACAAGGGGGAAGCTGATCCGGCCTGCCTGCCGCTCTGTCAAGTACCTGATAGGTACTGGAGGAGGGGTGAAGTGGTACGGGGGGGGGGGGGGGTGGGGGTACTTGTGGGTAAAAGGGGGCGTGGTGCGTGAAATGTGTGTGGTAGTACGCATGGCATGTGCGGCGCACGTGCGTACCGTGCTTGTGGGTTGGAGTTGTGCACAGAGGGATGGAGAGAGGGGTGTTGTGATGTGTGTATTAGACCTCCATGAATAGGTAATTGTGTTTTGTTTTCTGTTGTCCCTTAGATCAATTGAGGAGAAACTGATAATGAAGCACAACACGTATAATCATATAAATGTAACCTGTTTTAGCATTGTAAGAATCGGCCTGGTCCCAACTCCATGCACAAGGGTGAAAGTATATGTAATTCTACATGTTTCTCTGTTTGGTTGCTACCTTTTATTATCTATATATGCTCTGTCTAGCTATCATTTATCTTTCCGTGCCACTTCATGTCATTTATGCTCTGTGCCTGTCTACTTCTTTTAGTATATCTTTTCTGTCTGTGTGTCTTGTCTTATGTGAGGTCTATATCTACAGATTGTCTGACACAGAGATGTAGATGTGTCAGTCAGGATGATGACCTCTAGCAACCGTATCTCAATACAACTCCCCTCCTACCCACATATAGCCCCCCTTGCCTAGCTCTCTAATCTATCCATCCAAAACATTATTTTCTCTCTCCCCTTCTCTCTCCCTTCCCTATGCATCCCCCCCTCGACCCCTTTACCTCACCCTATACATACATGTATAACCCCTATATACTTCCTATATATTGGTAAACAGGGGTGTGTGGCTAACAAGGGTAGTTTTTGACAACCCCCCCCCCCCCCTGACTAAGGGTCATTTTTGACGAAAATTTCCCTCACCAAGGGTAAGGTTTCAGCCGCACACCCGTGTCAATATGCATCCCCCCGTCCCCCAAGGGCCTCCTGCTCACCCGCCCCTCTCTTCCCTGCCAATATACTCCTACAACCCCCCCCCCTACCTCCTAGCCCCTCACACATAGCCCCTTTCCACCATCCATGCATTCCCTCCCAACCCACCCCCTATACCCCCTCTCCATAGACTTCTGCCACGCCTATTGTGCCTACACTAGTTAGGACCCATCCGTCTCCCCGGAAGTACCCAAGGGGCATGCGCAACTGTCATAATCAACCCCGCGCCTGCGCGGTCAGAGCACTTCCGGATTAGGAATCTCTGTCCCGCTCTGGGACCCTGGTATGGGCCAGGGAGTGGGGGGGGGGGGGGGGGAGCATCGGCCCTGATCTGATCCTAATTCAAGATGGGACAAAGATGGACACCGGCCCCTCCCCCTACACCCTGGAGACGGTATGATCCTCATACTGAACCCTTTGGTCACGTGCCCTGCACTGCATCATGCGACGACCAATCAGATTGCCCCTTACATCTGATCGTCCGCCAATCAGATTGCGCGTCTCTGATTGTCACGGAACAAACGAGTGGATCGATGAATAACTTAATGATGAGTCTGCGTAGGGAGCTATCTGGACAGACGGGACAGTATAGTAGGTATTACCCCACCCCTACCACGCCCCTGTATTGTGGTCCCATACCCAGTTATGCAGACATGCATATGGATGGGGAGGTGCCTCAGAAGGACTTCCCTCCCCATAGTGTATTCTCCTCCCTCTGAGGCCTGTACTATAGGGCTGATCGATATAGTCAATGCACAATGCTGGCAGTGGGAAGAAGGGGCTGATTAACCCTTTAAGGGTAGCACGGTACTTGAATGCCCTTTTGTCGAAATGGATGCATGAAGGCAGCCTCAGCAATTCATCTCGCCCATGCTGCATGAATGCATCATGGTGGGTTTGCTGCAGGTTTGATACACTCCTCAGGGGTCTGTATGATGCATTCATGAAGTGATGGCGGTGAGTTACTTGTTACTGTATTGGTGCATGTAGACAGCATACAACACATCAGGACTTGAGACATCATGCCGTCCTCAAATGGTTAACATATCAGCACGAATTACGAGCAGTGAGCTGTAAGAAGGTGTCACACAGGTCAGTTTATCATCACCATTCATTTGACTTAGTAGTTGATGGTGGGAGGTGCGTCCATATTGGGTAGCTTCTCCCTCACCATGACTCACTCCAATTCTTCCTACTTTATACATTAAGGATGTGTTACCTTCCCCGCTATGTCCGCACGCAGACTCTATTTATTCTAAGAGGCTTACCAAGTCAGTGCCGCATCCAGGAATTTGGAAACAATTGAGGGCGCCATTGGAAAGATTTTATGGGACGTTTTTCACATTACAAAATTGAAAGCTCCAATGCTTGTACCAAAAGTGTCCCTAATATGATTTCATTTTGTCTGCGGTATTAAAATAAATTATTGCAGTATAACCTGCAGCTGGTCTTGAATAAGCGCCGGTCTTGTACAAGCGCTTTGATTAAAGCCTATGTTAAAATAGAGCTGCAAAGACTCAGCGCTCTATGTTACAGTCGGATATGGTAATATCATAATTGGAACACTGTATGCATGTTTCCACCACTGAACAATGGAGTCAGCATAATAAGCATTTCTCTCAGAAAAAGTGACAAAGCCCCATCCTGACCCTTTGCCGAGTGGGAGTAGGCCCTAATTATTGACTGGGGGACTATTAGGGTAAGGCTTCATTACGGTGAGGGCTGGGCCCTGACAGGGGCAGACAGAGACGTATAGGGCGGCCTCACACGGCGCCATAACGCCGCCACCCACCCACTCCATAACACGAGCTGCTCAGAGCTGCTCACAGGCTGCCATTGTTAACCCTGTAACGGCGGCATGACACTTAAAGGCAATGTTAACCCTTTAAAAATAAAAGGTAACTCTTTAAAGACGGCATGTCACTTAAAAGCAATGTCAACCCTTTAAAGACGACATGCCATTTAAATGCGACATTAACACTTTAAAGACAGTATGTCATTAAAGACAACGTTAACCCTTTAAAGATGGCATGTCACTAAAAGGCACCATTTGTTGTAATGATGCAACAATGCAGCCCCGGCGAGTAACTTGCCAGTGCTGCATTGGTGCATCATACCAACCATTTGGGAGTGTATCAACCTGAAAGGGTCAGCATGATGCTTCATGCAAGTATCATGCCGACAAAAGGGCTGCCACCACGAAGAGCATCTACAGCCTCCTATATAATATACACAGGCTGTTCTTTTGTTCCCACGCAAACTATAGTATCAGTAGACATATTATGTCTACTGATACTATAGTTTGCATGGGAACAAAAGAACAGCCTGTGTATATATTATATATTGCATACAAAACAATCACTAATGGGTTACGTCAAATATGGTGCAGCAACATCCCCTATACATGCATTATCTAATATGGTCAGCCTTGACTGAGGCCAATATAATGCATACACAGCTGTGACTGTACTATATCTTGTACGACCTTCTCGCAGGCTACTTGCAGCCTGCTCACCGCCAATCCTCACGGATTCATTTGTCCTTTTGATGCATGAATGCAGCTCTGGTGTCAGAGCATCCTTTCCGTGTGTCCCTTCACACATAAGTTATATATATAACACTTAGTAAGACCTCCATGATATAGAGTAGAAGCTCTGCACACACTGAGCTGCTCCTCAGACTGTGGGAGCCACCTTTTGTCCTTAACACCCATTGTACTGATAGACGGCTTCCTGGGGGGAGCAGCTCGGGCGGGAGGGGGGGGGCAGCTCAGGGTGGTGGGTGGGTGGGGAGGGATGAGGTAGAGCCTGATGCAGCGATAATTGGTCGTTGTGGAAATTATAAGAAGACTTTCTATACATGTATGCACCTTGTGTTTGTATAGCGGATATGTCTGTCTGTCTGGAAGAGGCACTTGGGTACACATGTGTAACTTACAGGGTGACTTCTTGAAATTCCCTCTCATATCTGTGTCTATGGTTGTCTACATCTCTGTGTCTCCACGTCTCTCTGCCCCAGTGTCTTTCTGTCTTTGCTTAGAACTGTCTCTTTTTCACTATCCGTCTCATTTCTCTCTCTGCTCTCTGTCTCTGTCGCTATTTCTCTGTCTCTTCCTACCCCTCTGTATTTCATGTCTGTGCTGTGTGTGGGCCTATGTCTCCGCTTAGACAATGTATTGACAAAGTTATAGATGTGTATCCATTTAGATGTTTCCCCTTCTCAGTGCAGTAGTCTATAGCAGGTGTGTGTATAGAACCCCCCCCCCCCCCCCCCACACACACACCATAACAGTGTGTATGTGTGTGACCGATGAGAGCTAACATTGTTGTAATGGATACACCTGTGTGGCCGAGGTGAGCAGGGCTCCCTCACTCTACCTACATCTACAACCTCCTCCCCCCCCACCTCACTCACTCCCCCCCCCACCTCACCTCACTCACTCTCCCACCCCTACTGTGTCTGGGACAGCCCCCCACCTACACCAGGGTGTGCACAGAAGGGCTACTCTTGTTACATTATTTACGTAGCACACTTGTTGTTGGATAATTAGCAGGTATATATATATATATATATATATATATATATATATATATATATATATATATATATATATATATATATATATATATATATATACATATTCTCCACTCGCCTCTCCCCAATTACCCTTCTTCAAACACAGCCTAAAATTGTAAAGGTTATATAGCAAAACTCTACCAAGCCAGTGGTATTATAAGATTAGGCCTTTTTAAAAGTAGGACGCAACAGAGAGACTAGGACTTCTCCTATAGCTATACCCACAATGGTAAGTAGTATATAAAGTAGCCTAATACGCAGGAGTAGATCATATTATGAAGACCCTTCTCTCCCCATTCTCTCTCCGCCAACAGTAATGAACTGGCTTCAAGCAGGACATCAATCATGTCTAGCCCTTGATAAATGAGGAGCAGTGAGGCCTCTTCTCACCACCTACGGAGACTAGACAGTGACCTCCCTGTCTTAAGGAAACCTCAACTCCCAAAGTAAAGGGACATACTTGTCGACCTTTTCCACGACAGTTTACAGGGGATCCAGATGTCCCGTCATCAAGGCAGGTTAACCCTTCAAGGACAGCATAATGCTCAAATAACCAGTCCCTTTAATGAGTAACTCGTCGATGCTGTATTCATTCATTATCCTGGCCTTCTTGGGTTGATACATTCACGGAGGTCGGCATGATGCATCAAGCCAGCGCCGGTTATTTACTCGCCTGTGCTGCATTGGTGAATCATGACTACAAATGAGCGTGAACCTCCCGGCATGATGTCATCCTTAAAGGGTTAAGTGTCGCGACCACAACGAGGCTGGTTACAGGGCCTGATTGTCAGGCTGTGGTTGTATTGACCAATGAGAGGCGGCCTTACATGTGGCTGTTGGCGGCTTGAGTGGCGGGCTGCTGTTGGTCCATTAGGAGCTGCCTGTGGGCCCTGATCAGGGAGGGGGGAGGGAGGGGGGGGGTGATCAGTGTAGGGGGGGGGGGTGTCCTGACATCTACCTGTGACATGAACACAGGCCACAACCAGCCCCTTTAACCCTTTAACCCTTTAAGGAGTGATGCCACTAAAAGATGACATTTGTCGTCATGATGCACCAATGCCGACCCTTTGAAAGTGTCTCAACCCCATAGGATCGTCATGATGATCGGCATGATGCATGAATGCAGCACTGGCGAGTTACTCGCCAGTGCTGCATTCATGCATCATGACGACCAAGGGCATTATGCATTAAGGCATCATGCCATCCTTAAAGGGTTAAAAACAGAAGATGTCTCAAGCATCAAGTTCATTTGTAGTCGCGTCGCAGCAATGCATCACGGTGGCCCTTCATTTGTATTAACCCTGTTGAGGTGGCATGATATATGTATGCAGCACTAGTGAGTTACTTACCAGGTCTGCATTCATACATTGTAACGACCTTAGGGTAATCAAACACAATACGGTCGGTAAAGGCAGAGCGAAGAGTCTTTTGCTGATAGAAGGGCATGGAGCCATGGTGGGGTTTCTGAAGACAGCTGTTTCTTTTGAACTTCAGGACCAAGTTGGAAAGAAAGGGACTGATTAGAAACTAGATTTTCTACATGTAGAAGTAGCAGGACCTCCAAACCCCATCCCATATTACCATTGTACAGTCGTCCCCACAAACAAAATGCCCCCATGCAGCGACAATATCCAGTTTCAACTTGACTGAGACTTGAATAATTCTCTTTTTTTGTAATTAATCATCTTCTCTCAACCACATCGAAAATTTAATTGATAAATTGCTCAAATTTCGATTATTCAGTATGCTGCAAGAAAATCTGAATCAAATCGGATTAAGACATGTAATTCGTGGACAATAATGAATAACACCAGACCGGTTGGTACTAATTGTCACGCAATGCAGTTCTTCCTTAATATCGCCCTTTGTAATCTGACTCATGATTGATCATTTCACCTAGATGCTATTCTAGATTTCCATTGAAACTCGGGCTCTAACTTTTAATGCCGCGTCTTGCATTGTCAGGTGCGGACTTCAGACCCGATGTGCGACATTTGCAGTCAAAATGAGTTAACCCTTTGAGAACAGCATGGTGCTTTAATGTGCTTTAGCATGTCCCATAGTGGGGCTATCATGATGCATGAATGCAGTCTTGATGCCAACCTACCAGTACGGCATTTATGCACTATGCCGACCCTACAGGTTTGATATACTCTTGCATGATCGGCATGATGCACTCTGAAGAGTTGACTATTACTCGCCGGCACAGTAATAGCTCATACTGACAACACACATTGTGTTAAGGCATAATGCTGACCTTAAAGGGTTAACGAGGTGTGTGTTTTTCCCGTGTGTAGTGGAGTCATTAGGACGGGACTCACGGTCCAAGATGGATGCGGCCTCTCAGGCTAGCAGACAGTTGTGGTGCTTGAACTAAGAGGGCCAAGGGCTGCAACCCTTAAGGGACAGCAGCAAGTTACTTTCATGCAGTTATGCAGCTGCTGGAGCTATGTTGGTGCATCATGCTGAGCATTTGGGAGTGTATCAACCCAATAGGAACGGCATGATGCATGGATGATATTATGATATTACTGGGGGGTTACTCACCATGACTGCATTCATGTATCATGACAGGTTACATGATACAGACAGTGTGTTAAAGCAGTAGCCTGTCTTTGATTTAACCCTTTAAGGATGCATGTCGCTAAAATATGACATTTGTCGTCATAATGCGCCAATGCAGCTCTGGCGAGTAACTCGCCGGTGCTGCATTGGTGTATCATGCCGACCCGTTGGGAGTGTCTCAACCCCATACAGTCGGCATGATGCTTGAGTGCAGCACTGGCGAGTTACTCGCCAGGGCTGCATTCATGCATCATGACGACCAAGAGTATGATGCTTTACGGTATCATGCCGTACTTAAAGGGTTAAAGGTTTAGAAGCCTGAGCAGTAGGGATGGTCTGGTGACAGGTGGGAAGCCGTGTCTAACCCTGCATGAGTTGCTCAGAGCTGCCCTGTGCTCAGACAGACCTTTCTTTGTTTGTCTCACTTCATTAACTTTAACACCCTCACTCACTAGGCTGTCTTAGCTTTGGTATTTCCACCATTAGGCTTTGCTGGAGGCCCTGGTGCTGCAACACGAGTATTAACTGCAGCCTTGTCTTTGTGGCAACAAGGACCCCCCCCCCCTCCCCAGAGCTGAATAGTTTTTCGGAATTATTTAGCAGGGTTACCTGAATATATTCAATAATTGAATTTATAATCTGAAGGTTGGGAAGGAGGGGTCAGAAAAGACTATTCTTTAAGGCTTTACCGTGTCTAAACGTGTTTTAGGAATGAGACGAATGGAGATGCATGCTAAATCACCCTCTTCCCAACATGCCTTCCCCTTCAACCCCCCCCCCCTATCTGTACATGTCCTTCCCTCCTAAACATGCTAGAAATTAGTAAATATTGACCAAATCTAATATAGGTCGACAAAAATAAATTGCCAGCTTGGCTTGAAATGTCATCAGTCATCTTGGTCCGCATTGCCTATTGGGTGGGAGTCGTCTATTAGATCATCTGAAATAGCTCCCTTTTAAAGTTCAACCCTTTAAGGACAGCATGATGCCTCAAAGCATTATCTTCATTTGCCAGTACGGTGCATCAAATTGCTATTTGACAAGCAAATCACAGGCCCTACATTGGTGGTAAGAGTATCAACCCTATCATATCGGTATCATACATGATGCACTCACCAGCCTTTCATGAATGCATCATGCTGATTAAAAGATACAGCGTAGTAGAGCACTATGCTTCCCTTAAAGGGTTAAATGGGCTGTATGAAATATAGAAATGTCCTTGGCTGGTCACAGATCAAGCATCCCGCGGCGCGGGGTGCCGTGTAGCGGTCACGCCTGTCGGTCACACCCCACACCCAGCCTGATGTACACTCGTCATGTGACGGGGTCTCGGGGGAGGAGGGAGGGGGGAGGTGTGGGTGTTGGTTTACTGAGCTCTATGGCTTTAAACCCTTTAACCCTCTAAAGACGGCATGATGACATAGTGCATCATGCCGACAGGGCTGCATTCAAGCATCATGCTGACCCCATGGGGTTGAGACACTCCCAAAGGGTCGCCATGATGCACCAATGTAGCACCGGGGAGTTACTCGCCGGGGCTGCATTGGTGCATCATGACGACAAATGTTATCTTTTAGCGACATCCGCCCTTAAAGGGTTAAAGGGGTAATGTCACCCCTCACACTTAACCATATATAGTAGACGAGAACAGGAATAGAAATGTGAATGGGATGTGCTCAGTGACTAGGCTGCTTTAATGCGTTATGTCCTATTTCATCACAACGCAGCTTGAGTGCAGCCCTGGTGAGTAACTCGCCAATGCTGCATCCAAGCACCATGCCAACCCTGTGGGGTTGACACACTCCCAACGGGTCGGCAGGATGGATGGATTCCGCCCGCTAGACCCGCCATGCCTGCACGCATGCTACATTGAAGCACAATGCGTCCTTAAAGGGGGTGATATGAATATGTGTAGATACATACTACAGTGTGGTTCCAGATCCCTAACGCTTTCTGTACATTTCAATGACCCTAAATCTCTACTAAAACTCAATAGCTGTACAATACAAAGAAAAGACGAAGATGACTAATGGTTAAGGAATACTTGCAAAGATGTGATTTAATAGCTTTGAAGAGTCATTGAGTTCCCTTATTTGCCTTCATCATTAGAGAGGGGGCCTGCAATACATGTTGTTGTATATGGAAGAGCGCATATACCATAGCCGTACTGGGGTGCAGTGCTATTTAAAATCAATATGCACTTAGATTGTCCATTATAGTATGACTGTTGTGCTGAAATCAATGCTTGGAGAGTGTAATAGCTCATGCTGGATTCCAATATTATAGATTCTTGCTAGACGACTTTGCAATGCAATATAGAATGACAATTTTCTTAGCTCTATGACTACACATTAACTGCTTGATATAGTCAACATGATACCCAATATGAAAAGACGTCACTTGTTGTCAATGCTTTCCGCTAGTACAAAGACATCAACACTATCAGAAATCATAGAAGTCACAAAAAGCCTTCCCTTAATGGTCGCTATAGGCCCAACACGCAGATGTAGACGATAATAGTCTCATATAATGCATGAATAGCGTGTGTCCAACTCCAAATAGATGAATAAGATGCTCTGGCTATATTTACCTCGTTTGTGCAACACACCATGTACAATGTCAAAACGTCTTGATGTCTGAAGCGCAATGCACAATGTATCCAGTTATGGGCCTCATCAGAGTTATGCGCAAAGCACCCTTGTGAACAACATGCAAAGCTAGATTGCATCTCAACCCAATCATGAGTAGTTTCCCCTTGAAATGTGTTTCATAGTTCACCCTAAACGAAACAAGCATTAGACTTTTAAGGAGAGCCTAGATGCCTCTAGAATCATGTACATTTGTGGTCACACTGTACCAATGCAGTGCCTGGGAGTAGCTGTGATGCTTCATACCAACCCTTTGGGAGTGTATCAAAAGGCTATAGAACTCCAGGCTGTGTCTCACCAAATCGATACAGTTTGAAACTCTATGACCGGCACACCTTTATGACCGGCCCACCTCTATGACAGAACTGAAAACGGCTTATTTACATCATATCTACCGTACATAGAAATGTAACAACCTTATTTAACCATGTCCTAGAAAGTAATCAACCTTATCTTCTTAAATTAATTATATATGTTTTTGATTACACTGCTTTGGGCTAATCAGTCATAAAGGTGCATCGGTCATGGAGGTGCACTGGTTTTAGTTTTATATCGATTTGGTGCGACACACCCACCAATACACCATGTAGCGGTACATGCATTAAGAGAAGCCTGCAGCCAGTCTACCAGGACTTTTGTACAGCAGATGAGTGACATGAGCCAGGTGTCAGAGTTCAGACTAACCTCTGCATGTGCCGCAGTGATAGCAGGATGTTCACACCACAGACGGCAGCTTCTGTCACCACCATAATGATGTGACACCACAGGACCAAGTCTCTGTTACCATAATGTACATGGGAGAGCTTCATCAGGCCCCTGAATGACCACCTGATAACATCCCACTGCCCTTCACAGTTCTCACACCTCCAAGGGATGTCCCTCCCAGGGATGTCCCTTACCAGGATGTCCCTCCCAGGGAGTCCCCTCCCAGGGATGAGTTCTGGGCATAGCAGCCATAAACATCAAAGCCCTTTCGCTTCTCATTGCAATAAAGAGGTGATCATCCTGTAGCTAGTGTAGCTCTGTAGACTGCAATATTACTACACATGGCCACTCTATGCCTGCTTATTGTTTGCTCCTATTACCAGAGGTGCCCTGATCTCACTATTAGTCATCCTTTTACAGGCTAAAACGGCAGAGTGAAATTCTGCTATGGTGTATCTGAGGCCATTTTGAAATAAAATCACATATGAATTCCCTATTGAATCTGTGTGCTCAATGGGAAAGGGGTATCACCATAACCAAGCCACTGCCCAGGCACACCATCTGCCGGTGGTGTTGAATACACTGCTGTGGTCATTGACTTGAGGCTGTAGCTACTACACTGGTTCCCTGAGCTTGAATATGGGAAGGACAGGAGTTACTGTCCTGGGACAAAGAACCAGGCAGGGCTGACAAGAGGAATGTCACTATAGATTGATGTTTTCCCTCTACTGTTGTTGGTCTATAGTCATGTGTACGTTTCAGCATAGGGGAAAATTAGAGTAATTCAATTCATATGGTAAATCATATCATGAAACTGCTTAGATAAACAGCAGAATATTTTAATGGTACTGAAATACTTTTGATGTTTCGATGACTGTAGGATAAAAGTTCAATAAAAGTATAGCACAGGGCCATAAAAAGAGAGTAGGGGCATTGGTCAGGTTGTCCGTCCATACACGAAAAGAGTGTCTCAGAGGTTCATACATGAAAGGAGTGTCTCAGAAGTCCTCAGAGTGTCAAGAACAGGCAGAGAAAATTAGGTCAAATAATAAAGTCATTAGTCATGCAAAGGCTCTGAGCTGAATGAATGCATGCAGGACCATTAGTGTGTTGGTGTGCAGTTAGTTTGGTGACGTAAATCAGTGTGTTGTTGTCATTACGGTGTTGTCATAATGAGTCTGTAGGGAGTCGTGTCGGGGCGCCCTCTGGTGGGTGACTGGGGATGTAGGAGGTGCTACCACTGGGCTGACCTACAGAGGAGCTTTGGTTGTACAAGCTGAGACCCTCTGTTGTCCCTGGGTATTTGTCTTACACCAACTCCTGCCTAGACCCAAAATCTACCTCTCTCATTTCTTATTAGAGACATTGGGAGGACATTGGGCATTGTCAACCAATAGGTCCGTGTCGCATACATCTGAGCTGTTTCACTGATATTAATGCATTCAGAAATGATGCAGAAGAAACAGTTTTCTATGTATCGCACACTATGTTGAGAATAGATTTCTACACTATTGATACTGATGGCATGGTTTGAAATGTGCTTATTTCGAGGGTTGTAATAAGAGACTTGATGCTTTTCTGAAGCCATTTTACTAATGTTTGGGCCTGAAAATATAAGTGCAATTTCAAGTGTTTATGGTTCTACACAAATACGTCTCTCACCTGTAAGAAATCTGCATGTTAAAAAAGAGAGTAGTAACCAAGATAAGGTTTTCACTACTTTACATTGTTCCTATCACGAGATTCATTAATGAACAAATCATTATAGCTTAAAAAAACTGCCTTCTCAAATAATTGCAATGCCTGAAAGAACAGAAACTAAGAGATGAAGTGTCCTTACTTAACACAAAGAAGGGCAGCGGATGTTCCTGTCTTGTGTTTGTCACTTGATACCGATTCTGATTCTAATTACAGGGCAATGTTTGTCTGAATTCTATTTCTGTCTATATCAATATGGCCCTTTCATTAGGGCTCCTTCGCTGATTCAGAATCCAATGCATTACCACTCTCACTTCTTCTGTTTAAGTACTTAAGACTAATTGCAGGAGCAGGGAAATATCATTTTGCTGAATTTCATTTTAAGGCAGAAGGATTAGCTGTACTGATATGCAAAATAAGAAAATGGAAAGTGCAACCTCAGACATCCTGACATTTAGAGAACATCCATAAGTAATACAGTCAGGCAGGCTTTGAACCAAATTTAGCATCAGTGTACATGTTGGCTCAGAACCCCACTGTAGACATGCTACATCGACCTCTATCCCTCCTTACTACACTCCTTGTATGACTCTACCCAAATATGGACAAGATGGCAGATTGACTTACTTGTATTAAAGATGACCCTGGTCGGAAAGTGGAAAATGCAATCTCAGACATCCCAGACAATAGGAAATCATCTATAAGTAGTACAGTCTGGCAGGCTCTGAACCAAATATAGCATCAGCATACATGTCAGTCACCCTACTACAGATACACTACATTGACCTCTACCCCTAGTTCCTACGCTCCTCCCAAGATTCTACCAGACTATGGCAAAGATGGCAGATGCAATTACTTCTATTAAAGATAACCCTGGTCGGTCAGTGATCCTGCCACCATCATCTACCCCCAGATATAGCCCCCTGGTACCCATGGGCTCCCACAGCCTGAGGTGGCATGAACTTATATAAATATGCAATATGGCTGAGAGATGGGGTTGAGTCTTGGGAGGTGTGGGGAGCCAAAGGCGGCCCTCCAGGGGGAGGATGGCCCTGGGCTGTCAGACTATGTTACCTTTGGCATGCAGACATGTTCCCGCCGGGATGCGAGCCTTGTACAGTACCCGGAGCCTTACTTTCCTGTATTTTCAATCATGCAGCAACCAGATGTTCTCAGTCCAGAAATAATATATGGACTTACATAGATATTTGCCAAGTTGACTCATAAATATAATATATATATATATATATATATATATATATATATATATATATATATTATATATACAGTGGTTGTTTCTCTCGGAATCAGTGCCAGCCTTAACTTATTGCATTGTGTTGCATTATTCACAATACCTTTCAATGTTGCTGGAATTGGTATTTCACATTGAATTATGTATGGATAGTTTTTAGCATATTTGCTATCAAATTGGTCTCATATACATAGATAAATTTCCCTGCTCTGCCATCTTAATTCATTATATCATGTTATATTACACCAGCAGGACATAAATGTACCTTATCTCAAGTCCCCATATCTTGCATAGTCTTAACCTCTTCCTTCTCTCTCTTGGATAGCATTGACCTTTCCGCCAAGATTTCCTTAGAGATATCTGGTGAGCTTCGTTTGGTGACCATGTGACATGTTGCACTGTGGGTCAACCTCCCCACACTGATTTTCTCATGTTAGTATTCATAAATCACGTTGAGCTCTAACCCCTCTGAGCCACCACCCCTTTCTTCATACTGCATAATGGGGCACATGGGGCAGGCATGTCCCAAAGACATTTCCACCTCGGGTAATATTGGTCCTATATTGAGGAGGGTATCTACCATGTACTATGGTTCTCTGCACTAACATGTTTACAGATTCAGCTTCATGCACTCAGCTGTTGTGTCCTTAGTGACAGCAACAAGAGTGATTGTAATCCCAGAGACACCATGAATAGGATAAGCACTTGTTAAGTGACACCTTCCGCTCTAGTGAAGAAGATATATAGGTGGATATATCAGTGAAACTGACCTGTACATTAACAATGAAGCTACATCTGACAAGTAAGGTGACAGAAGCTGTCAAACTGATGATACTCACATATTGCTGTCATTATGTGATGGCATGGGTGATACTACAGTTATGAATTATGTACCTACTAGTTTCTCTGAAGGTTTTGCAGACGCTCTATGAGGATTGTGATTCTTTGGCCCTAACTTCCATGAATTGGGAGCAATGATCTTATTAACATACTTTTTTACATAAGATCGTAATGGTTTTCAATTGTCCATAATAATCACGTATGACTTTTTTTGTACCTTTTAAGTGTGGATTGATTAAGCCTCTCACAGTATACAGAAAAGTGGATAATCGAAGAACAATAATAATCAAAAATATCAAACAATATCCAGGTCAATATTTACATACATATGGAAACAAATGTAAGGATATGAAATGAAGTTTGTAATAATGGTAAGGTGAGTAGACATAGACAAGACAACATTTACAAAGACATACATGGCTAGACAAGATAACAACATGTTTTATAATTATAAAGTAGGAAACGTTTTATATAATAACAGTGTAAGCTAGTATCAACAGGTTATTACCATGCCAGCTAGGAAAATGATCCAAAATAGGACAGGTATGTCCAAATTTACCAATACTGGACACATTCTTAGTGACACCACAACGAGGCTAGCTCCACAGTAGACATGACAGTGACAGTGACTGCACCTGATGGCAAGGTTACACACCCTGATTAATTCAGTGATCCCCATCGCCACCCCTGTCTGCAGTAATGAAATAGTGGCATCCCCGGATCACCAATGTCCACTCCCGTCATGATATATGCCCCTCATATGCCACAGCTAATGCTGCAGAACATGAACTGGCCATGAGGAGACCACCAGCTGGTCTCTATGGAGAGGACCAGCTGACATCCATACGTCCATATACAGAGCATGTGTTGGAGCATTCACCCAACACCGGACAGCGATTATGTGGAAATTGGTGATGGAGGTGGATATGTGTGGCTTATCAGCCTTACATGACAAATCACGTGGCACAGGGGGTTTTATTGCTGTTTTCTGTGAGGGTAATGCACATGTTCACCTACACTGGGTCTTTGCACTGGAGCTTTGGGTTGCCTCACGCCTTAATGTATGGCATGTCCCAGAGGACATAACTATGGCATAAACCCCTTTACTGAGACCCAGCAATGCTCAGTCACTGCTAAAGAGGAATGGAAAAGGATGTGATGGAAGATGTGATGTGACATGATTTCAGGAATCATAATGTTAAATATACGGTCAGATTTCACCTTTAAGTGAAACGTGTGTGTTTTCTGTTTTAAATTCAGGGCTAGATGATAACTTAATCCTTTCAGGAGCCATAGAGGTCACAAAACACTCTTTATAGTGGGTCCAGCATGAAGTAGTAGATTGTATTTTTCTCGCTAAAATTTAAAGTAGAAGCATGAGTATCTATAAATAAGATTCTATGGTTCCAATATTGTATAACACATAATAGACAATATCTGTACATCCCAATGCCAGAAGCACCCAGTGGATTATATATAATTTTAGATGGCATCAAACAGAGATGCACAAACAATCATTATAAACTAGCATTCAAAACATTATCGCATACCAACTCATTCATAATGAGTTAATCTGATATTTCATCTCACTCCCAATCAATACAAGCATTTCTCCTTTAAGCCTCAAGGTTCATGTTCATTTGTTGATATATGTACAATGCACAGATTGGGCTGCATTCCTGCCGTATACAGACAAAAAGAAATGGTGCATAATATAAAAGCACTATGAAGTGTACAATCTGTGAGAGTGGTGTCAGAGTTCATATTAACCCCTGCATGTACCACAGTGATAGGGGGATGTTAATACCATTGCCTGTCATCTCTGTCACCACTAAGTACACGGGAGACCTCATATTTAGTGTCTACCACTGGTACGTAGATGGGACTGCATTATCAACCTGCAGAATGACCACCCAATTTCATCTGCCATACAGACAATTGACTTTTCAGGCAGCTCATATTAAACTTTAAAGGCCCTGCCGGGGATGGCCATCCTATAGCATCCATAGCCTTTTGATGTTGACTACTATAAATTCTTGAGTATAACCCAAATTTGCATATAATCCAAACCCTGACGTTGAGGCAATCCTAAAGGCCGCACTGGTCATATGAATAAAGGGACTTAAGTACTGTACCATAGTAGCAAAGATTTGCATTTAAGCCACACCAGGACTATGGGCCGATCCTATACGCTGCACTGACAAGCGTATTTATGTACTAGCCACAGCTTCTATTATATTCATTATATTGCAGTGGTTATTCTGGTACCTGCTTAATGTGTACTACTGTGAAGTGCAGACCGATAGCCATTCTGTTATAGGGTAAAGGCACCCATTACGGACGCTCCTTTACCATGAATATGTGATCATCTTTAGCTGATTGATTTGACCCATTTAACAGATTCCAATTTTGAATTGGTTACACCATTGGACACAGAAGATATGCCAGCCTATATTCCTGAAGGGATTGCATTAAAATTCCTTCTCTAATTACAAATAGATTTGCATCTAATATGTTAATTTCAAAATGTTGAATTGAACCTAAAGTCGGACACTTCATGCCCGAAATGATCCTAGAGTCGGACACTTTGCCATGCTATTGATCCTTGTGTGGTAGGTTATGATAATGCAATATACTTTATGATGAAATCCCAGAATATGAAGGCACACCTAATATACTATGATGTCTGCAAACAGTCAGTCATTAGACAAAAAATATACTTTGTTTTAGACTTGTTGTTTTGGACTTTCTTGATTTTGATGTTCATTGCCTGGTTCAAAGATTCCGTTTCAGTCCATCTAATAACAATAATATTTTGTAACATTTTCAGTATCAGATTAGCAGGTTGCTACCCATGATCAGTATGATGATGATAACAGATGGACGTATCATATATACCTACCTGTTCATGTCATAATTGGTGTCCGACTCTGGGTATAATTAGTGTCCGACTTTAGGTGCAATTTGATTATTAGAATGGATCCCCTATTACAAAGCACTATGGGTAATTTTTTTAATATTTTTGACCTGAACTATCACTAAAAATACATATCTTCCTTGTGTTTTCCCTAAGGATGTTGTAACTATAAAGGGGATGCCAATAAAGATTAAGCAAGGAAACCAATTTTCCCATTTGCCCTTGACTTTTATCTTGAGATTATGGCAAAAACACCCCAGGTTCAGGCAGTCACTGCACCTGTGTAAAGTGGCTATTGTTTGGTATATTGTATTTGTTGGAAGGAAAAACACCTCAGCTTTCATCTGTAGTTGACAAAAGAGGTGGCCTAGTTATATTGGGTATGTGATTCAAAGCCAATGGTGTCCGACTCAAGGTATCTGTCCGACTCAGGGTTCCTTTACCCTAGACTAAATTGGCACATAATTCCAGTTTGAATCTGTGTATTCAGACAATTGGTGAGAAAAATGATTGTGGAACCCTATACCAGGCCCACAACTCAGGCACAGCATCTGGCAGTGTGAAATAGTACTATCTGACCATTGATTTGGGCCTGCCACAGCTATACTGGTTCCCTGAGCATGCATAAGCAGATACAAACTACTGTCCTGGGACACAGCGCCATAGTAACAAAATCCATGTCACTATGGGCCAAGATGCAATACCAAAAGTATAGGCAAAAGCCAGATAAGGATGTTGGGATGTTGGTGAGATGGCCCGTCCCTTCATATCCTTACTATCCTAATCAGAATGTCAACAACAGTAACAACTAAGCAGGTCATCTAAAGCAAGCTGCCAATTGCATGAATAGGGAAGAGCTTTCCATGCTACAGAAAATGTAGTAACAATATCTAATGCCTTTAATAGATATTGCTGCTCGGATCATGTCTGTAAGTGAGACAGTATCTCAATTTTGACATTTTATGTCTCTGCACCTCACACACTATCTATGAACAGACTGCCTGCTGAAAATGATATCTTACTGAACCACAACAGGTTTCTCATTACTTCAGATTAATTCCATCCCTACTTTAAAAACCAAATGAAAAAATATCGTTATACTTCCTTCATCACCATTGTCAAAAATGGAACACAGCAAGATGAAATTATTTTTAATTCACAAGGTGAAGGGCACAAGATTTTCCTGTCTTGTGTTTGTCACTTGATATTGAATCTGATTTTAATTACAAGACACTGTTTGTCTGAATTCTATTTTTCGTTTACATCAATGCTTGTCATTAATTACATCTCTTTTATTGCTTTAAAATGCCATGCATTAACACTCTCACTTCTTCCGCTCTGATACTCAAGACAAAGCAAACTAGCAGCAAAATATCCTTAACCTGAATTTTATTTCCAGATGAAAGAGTTGGTTGCACCAATGGTAAGTTTCAGGACCAAGAGTGAAGCTTCAGAAAATGGAAAATGCAATCTCACACATAATAGACAATAAGGAAACATCCATGAGTGATACAGTCTGGTAGGCTTTGAACCAAATTAAGCATCAGCATACATGTCAGTAACCTTACTATAGACACGCTACAGTGACCTCTATCTCTCCTTCCTACCCTCTATGCAAGATTCTTCCTGAATATGGACAAGATGGCACTTCTATTAAAGATTACCCTGGTCGGTCAGTGATCCTGCCACCATCATCTACCCCCAGATATAGCCCCCTGGTACCCATGGGCTCCCACAGCCTGAGGTGGCATGAACTTAAGCTAAATATGCAATATGGCGGAGAGATGGGGTTGAGTCTTGGGAGGTGTGGGGAGCCAAAGGCGGCCCTCCAGGGGGAGGATGGCCCTGGACTGTCAGACTATGTTACCTTTGGCATGCAGACATGTTCCCGCCGGGATGCAAGCCTTGTACAGTACCCGGAGCCTTACTTTCCTGTATTTTCAATCATGCGGCAACCAGACTTTCTCAGTTAAGAAAAAATATATGGACTAACATCGACATTTGCCAAGTTGACTCATATATATACAGTGGTTGTTTCTCTGGGAATCAGTGCCAGCTTTAACTTATGGCATTGTGTTGCATCATTCACAATATCTTTCAATGTTACTGGAATTGTTTTTTTACATTGAATTATGTATGGATAGTTTTTAGGATATTTGCTATCAGATTGGTCTCAAATACATAGATAAAATTTCCTCCTGCTCTGTCATCTTAATTCATTATATCATGTTATATTACACCAGCAGGACATGAATCTATCTTATCTCAAGTCCCCATATCTTGCATAGTCTTAACCTCTTCCTCCTCTCTCCGGGATAGCATTGACCTTTCCGCCAAGATTTCCTTAGAGATATCCGGTGAGCTTCGGCGGGTGACCGTGTGACATGTTGCACTTCGGGTCAACCTCCCCACACTGATTTTCTCATGTTAGTATTCATAAATCACATTGAGCTCTAACCCTTCAGAACCACCACCCCTTTCTTCATACTGCATAATGGGGCACATGGGGCAGGCATGTTCCACCTCGGGTAATATTGGTCCTATATTGAGGAGGGTATCTACCACATGTACTATGGTTCTCTGCACTAACATGTTTACAGATTCAGCTTCATGCACCCAGCTGTTGTGTCCTTAGTGACAGCAACAAGAGTGATTGTGATCCCAGAGACACCATGAATAGGATACGCACTTGTTAAGTGACACCTTCCGCTGTAGCGAATAAGATGTATGATAGGGAGATATCAATGACAATGACAGTTGTGTCAGCCATACAGCTATCCCTGTCAATGAGGATGACATAAGCTGTGATTATGGAATGGCATTGGTCGAAGATACTAGAGTGGTGAATTATTGAACTACTAGTTTCTTTCAGTGTTTTGTGATTCTTTATGAAGTTATGAATGTGTATTGGAAGCAATGATCAACAACACATGTATGGGCTCTGTCTATCCTTGACATATCAAAAGATCTTCAAAGGTTTAAGATACCAACCTCATAATTATATTATGTTTTTAGAAAAAGGAGATCTATAATGTAAAATATGTTTACATTATAATGGTTTAAACAAGGGTCAATACCTAATTACAGTGCCAGTACCGACAGCAGTGCACTATGAGACTATCTCCACAGTGGACATGACAGTGACAGTGACTGCACCTGATGGCAAGGTTACACACCCTGATTAATTCAGTGATCCCCATCGCCACCCCTGTCTGCAGTAATGAAATACTGGCATCCCCCGATCACCAATGTCCACTCCCGTCATGATATATGCCCCTCATATGCCACAGCTAATGCTGCAGAACATGAACTGGCCATGAGGAGGCCACCAGCTGGTCTCTATGGGGAGATATAGGACCAGCTGACATCCATACGTCCATATACAGAGCATGTGTTGGAGCATTCACCCAACACGGGACAGCGATTATGTGGAAATTGGTGATGGAGGTGGATATGTGTGGCTTATCAGCCTTACATGACAAATCATGTGGCACAGGAGGGTTTTATTGCTGTTTTCTGTGAGGGTAATGCACATGTTCACCCACACTGGGGCTCTGTGCTGGAGCTTTGGGTTGCCTCATGCCTTAATGTATGGCATGTCCCAAAGGACATAACTATGTCATAAACCCCTATACTGAGACCCAGTAATGCTCAGTCACTCATAAAGAGGAAGGGTTTAGGGCTATGGTGGTAGATGTGATGTGCCTTAAGTATAGGTATCACAATGTTAAATCCATGTTAAGGGCTCACCTTTAAATTCCCCCACAGTATTTTGCAGGGGTAGACACTAACGCTGGCCCGGGAGCCAATGGCCCGTAATTTTGGGTGCGGGCCCGTAGTTTTCTACAGAAATACCTACTCATGGGCCCGGGTGGCCCACAGGGAATTTGCTGGATGTTTGAGGGGACTATATCTAACAGGTATAGGCATGTAATAAGTCGTTTGAAAGAGGAAAGCGAGAGGAAATGGGCCAATTTGATTTCATCTTAACAAAGATAAATCAAGAAAATATTATGACTTTCTCTTTGAAAAAAGTTAAATTTGTTCCCGGGCCCACACCTGAAATTGCGGGCCCATAGATTTCTGGGGCTATGGGCCCGGGTGGCCCAAGTTAGTGTCTGCCCCTGATTTTGAATGTATTTTTTACACCTATTATATGCTAATTTTAAAATCAGTTTTTATTCCATACCAGGATTCATTGTCTTACTTGTGAATGCGCATTTACAAATTTCAAATGAAATGAACCGACAAATACAACATCTTAGCTCTCAACTTAAAAGCTCTCTTGATGTGCTTTGTATATTGCTCTTATGTTGATCTCTTCTAATGAATGGTTTGATTAGGGTCGTTTCCCTGATTGATATCTCATGATCATACAGTTTCTCATCCTCATCTGAACAAACAAGACCCAGGGGGTATAGCATCATGCGGAGCTATGTTTACTCCCTAGTGAGCATGTTGTGATGGTATATAATATATATATATAAATCTCCATAACTATCTCTCCTTATGTACATGTAATGTATTTGCATGCAGAGCTAAGATCTGTGTGTTTACAGTAAGGATTTATGTGAGGAGCTCCTCCGCTGCATGTCCCATGCTATACACAAACTACTAGTGGTGTGCCAAGCAAACTTTCTGCTCCCAGGCTTTTCCTAGTTCTGAAATCACTCTCGAATTCAGTTTGTGACAAACCTCTTCAGGTAGGGAATTATCTTTTAGCCACAGGGTGTGATGATTTAATTACATGGTGACAAAAGAAACTGTGGATCCTTGTGCGGCATATGAAGGTATCATATCCCTTTAATCTATGTATAGACCATCAAAGAAAGTTATGGATGCTCATGAGGGGAGGAGGGTGCCAGCGTAAACTTACACTAACCTCATGTTGTTTGGAGCGCTTGTTAAGCTCTTGCCAAGTGTTATCATGTATACATGCCTGGGGCTGGGGCACTACATGCAGGGTCTATGTGATGCTATAAGTTTGTTTCTATAGTGATAAGCCAATTTTCCATGTTACTTATGTGGCATCACGCAGAGGGAGAGGGTGCGGCATTACAGCATCTGGGGTCTATCATGAACGGGGGTATACCTTTATACAGCACTGCATGCTTCACCACAGCCCACACTATGGTCCCAAATACATGAATAATACCTGTGCAGGTTATGGATGCATCGATATTCCTTAGTATTACTTTCAAAGGCTTTACAGATTTAAAAAAACCTTAAAACCCCATATAAGACTTTTTAACTGGTAAGTTAACCTTCTGCAAGATAGTGTACAGTAGCATCATAGATTTCAGTAACTTCGAGGTTCATGGGTCCACATAGGATTTTTATATTAGACCTAAGTGCCCACTCCGATCAGAACTTAGATATCAGGGTTTCAGGCCCTGGTGAAGACAACAAGGGGCTTGAACAGTGGCAACTTGGGCTGCATAGACCTCTGCATGTTTAGGTGAATCATTCCATCTCATTTTGGAGTCAGGGGTATATCCACTATTTTGGGGTTTAATTGGTGGACGCCCCCCCCCCCCCCCCACCCCTTTTCAAATTCCCTGGTTCGCCCCTGGGAGTGTATCAACTTAATAGGGTGGCATGATGCAAGAATGCAGACCTGGTCAGTTAGTCACCAGGGCTTATATTATTAGGTTCTAGGTACAATAAATCTGTCTCAGGTACATGAGCCTGCAGAAAATAAGACAAAGTCCATGATTTGGTGAAAAATCATTTGGAAAGACTGTTACCCTACGCCGCCCCCATACTATGAACTATACATCAGGCCATTAGCCCTACCTATAAAGAACACTACATACATGTAGGTGTAAAAAACATGTGTGATTTGCTCACCTCGAGTACCCCACTGGGTTGAAACGAGCTGCTCATACAGAACCGACACTTCATTTAAGCTGCCTCTTCTCAAAACAGGTGCTTCAAACAGCCAAACATATTGATATCACATTGCGTCTCTGACCCAATGTAGGGTATCTTTATTGTATCTTTATCGCATTTTTATCTTTCTCTTATCGGGGAGATGTGGTTGGTTGACATGAACAGGTTGTCAAGTTAGGGCACAGATGCAAAGAGTAATGTGAACAGGCAGATCGAGGCAGAGGTAGAAGTACTGATGTGAACATGCAGGTTGGGGCAGAGATACAAATACTGACAGGTTGTCAAGTTTGGGCACAGATACAAAGAGTAATGTGAACAGGCAGGTCGAGGCAGAGATATAGGCAATGTAAAAACAGGCAGCTTGAGCCAGTGACGATAAAATGCTGATCTGAACAGATAGGTTGGGGCAGAGGTACAAATACTGACCTGAACAGGCAGGTTCGGGCAGAGATACACATACTGACCTGAACAGGCAGGTTGGAGCAGAGATACAAGTAAATGAGTCAGCAATCAAGTTATGTCAGACAAGTAAGCACTGATCTGAACAGGCGGGTTGGGACAGAGATACAAATACCGATGTGAACACCAGTTTGGAGCATATACAAGTATCTGACCAGGAACACAGAGCTCGGTGATCTGAGTGAGGCACAGGGGCCCTGATAAACCCATCCCCATACCACCTGGTACTTGTAAAGTACATAACCCAGGCCCGGGGGAAACAGGGGGTAAAAACTGCCTTATCAGCTATGTGTTGGTGTGTAGCGGAGTGATGGGGTGTAGTAGGTATGGGCTAGGTTAACCCTTTAGGGACAGCATAATGTCTCAAGTGTTTCATCTGATTAGTCATCGTGATACATCATTGCAGTACTGGTGAGTAACTCACTGGTGCTGTATTTCTGTGCCTTGTCATGTAGCAACACCGCAGGGTCGACATGATGCATGAATGCAGCTCTGGCGAGTTACTCGCCAGGGCTGTATTTATGCATTATGATGACAAAATGGTGCAATAAAGCCCTATGCTGTCCTTAGATACACCCGCTGAGTGTTGGTGTATGGTGGGTTGTAGTAGGGAGGTATGGACCGGGTTAAGATCCCATCACCTGAAGAATGTGAAAAAGTATGGTTTAGAGAGGAAGGGGATATCAGGTGGATAAGAGCATAGTGGAAAGAGGGTCAATAAAAATACTGGGGATATATATGAAGGGGTGGGGAAGGGGAGTGAAGGAGATATGAGGGGTATTGGGTTATTGATATAAAGAGTAGGAGTGCTAGTGGACGTAATAACATGATTAAGAGCAGGGTCTTTGAATGAGCGCTGGTATCAATTAGGCACCGGATGTAGAGGTGTTGAAATGAATCTATACATCATCTACCTGGATTTGAGTAAGCATGTTGTATATGCTTACGTGGCTAAAAGCTAGTTGAAACCAACACAATAAGCACCAATATCCTTTGAGTACGACCTTTGTCGTCTTGATGTCCCGGTGATGCAGTTACTACACAGAGAGAAGAAACAGCGTCAAAAGGGAGTCTAGGTTGCCTCCAGAATGACTCCCTTCTCTAAGGGAGTCCAGGTCGCATAAGGGAGCCTAGGTGACTCGCTGGATGACCTAAGCAGTCACCTTGGGGAGTCATATGACCCAGAGAGCTATATGACTCCCCCAGGTGACTCCCTTAGGTCATCCAGAGAGTCACCTAGGCTCCCTTATGCGACCTGGACTCCCTTAGGGAGGGGAGTCATTCTGGAGGTAACCTGCACTACCTTTTGGCGCTGTTTCTTTTCTCTCTGTAAAAATGTATGGTTATATCCATATATCCTCACCAGACATGAACACTCCAGAGGGTTGGTATGAAAAACCGCTGTAGTGATGGCAAGTTACCTACTGCCATTATATTGATGAGTCATGAAGCCAAATGTATGTAGTTATATATGTTTTCCAATGAATCATATAACAGGACAGGGGAATGCAGGGCAGCATACTGGAAGGACAATTTGATTATGAGATGGAAGTGACATGTGGGTGATTTGTGGACACATGGGGGGAAAGCATCATGGGAGATCGCCTTACTGACTATCGAACTTTCTGACAGTCTCAATACGCCTGCGCCGGCCCCAGATGCGCCCTGCACATGCGTGATGTCACTTCCGGTTTGTACGGCCTGTGCGCATGCGTGGACTGCTGCGATGTCGTGGGAGGATGTCGGGATGGGGTAATACTTGGTATGTGTGCGTGATGGGGGTATATGAACACTGATGGCGCAGTATGAGGGGGGTGAGGGGGGGGATCCTGATATATGAAGTGTAGAAGGGTCACAACCAACTTCTTACTACTCTACAAAATAGACTGCCTCCAAGGTGGGAGGGGGGAGGGGTTATCATAATTATAGACCGCGGTGTTTCATCAGGAGCGGATGAGTTGAAAGAAACAGGAAAGGTAGGAGGAAATGGGTACTGCGCAGGACAGGAAACGGTATCCATGGCACTTGAAGTCAGAGAGAGAGGAAGGTCCACTGCAGGAGAAAAAAGACAAGCAGGCGCAGAGAAAGGAATGCAATGAGATAAGAGAGGGAGTAGCTATGAGCTCATGTGGTTGACCAGTGAAAGATTAGAGAAAAAAGCTGTGATTTAGAGAGGCAAGGTGAACACTTGAAGCCATCAGGAGAGAGAGCCAGGCCTAAAACAACAAAGAATTAGTCATGGTGCGATAAACCACAGTAGGTTTGGTGTATATCTAAATACCATTATCTAGTTCTCAGCCTCAATATGTGGTGGCAAGCTGCACTCCATTAACGCAGACAACCTGCAACGTGGATGAGAAAAAAAAAGAAAAACTTCGATATGCATAACATCAGTCAGTTCGGTAACATTTAACGGGCAGGGGTGTGCCGGGCAGCCTTTCTACATGGTCGTTCACATATATCAAATTGGATAAAGGTGCTGATGTAAACATTGGGGATAGGGCTGGCAGGCGGATGAGGTAGCGGGTAATATATAGGACGGTAAAAAGTGAGGAGCAACCCCTAGCCTCCATACTCTACAGGCGTTTGAAAACATTTCCTATGCACCTATGTCTAACATTAAACATGTATCATCAAAAGGCCTAAGTACTGCTTGTGAAGTGTAGTGTGAGGTAGTAGCTCAGCGTGAAGGGAGCAACCCAGTGAGAGGGAACAGCCCGGTGGGAGGAGCGGCACAGTATGTGGAGAAGCTCAGTGTAGGGGGAGTAGCTCAGGTTGAGGCGAGCAGCTCAATGTAAAGGGGGCAGATCAGAGCGATGGAAGCAACTAGAGGTAAGGGAAGCAGCAGCTATGAGAAGGGAAGCAGTTTATGTTGAGGGAGCAACCAGGGTGGGGCAGCAGCCAAGGAGAGGAGCATTCCATGGTAAGAAGAGCAGCTCAGAGTGAGTGAGTGGAGCAGGTCGGGTGGAGTCTGGGGCTGGGGAGGCAGGTGCTGGTTGAGTGTAGGTGTGATACATGGTGGAGGCGTGAAGTATGAAGGTTACACAGGTGCGTCTGGCCTGACCTGCGGCTCCCCTTCCCCTGCCCTCATTACTTACAACCCTCATCTAGCTTAGGCCACTCCCAGAAAGAGTTTGTTTCTCATCACCACATTACCCAAATCGTCTTCTGGGGATTATTGTTAACTTCATTTTAGGAAAATTTAAACATGATAAAAGTGGACAAACAGAGGCATATTTGGTGTAAAAATATAGCATACAGTGCCAGTTATACGATGAGCTTGACAAAACAATACCTAACAGTTTCGTAATATGATATTAACCTTTTCAGATTCTATACAAATGTTAGCATATGTAACAGTTTGATGACATATTACCAGACTAATGGAGGGAAAAATAAATACTGACCTATGTCAATTCTAAGTTAATATTGCAGATTTTTTAGATCAAAACTAAATAAAAACACTTATTAACACTGTGAAAACGCTTGGTGTGCTCTGACATTCTACACCACCATCAGTAAGACAGGACTGCACCGTACTATACGGCATCCTTGATGCAATCACCAGCATCATTCAAGGATGGCGTGATGGGTCGAGCTTCCTGCTCATTTTTTGTCATGATACTGCAATGCAGCTCCAGCAAATAACTCACCAGCGCTGCATTCATGCATCATGCTGATCCTTTGGGAGTGCCCCAACCACTTAGAGTCGGCGTGATTCATAGATTTAATATCAGCGGGCTATTGGCCATGACTGCATATGAATTAAACACAGTATATGGGCAGAGTGGATTAGCGCACTATGCTGCCCTCATAGGGTTGATGTAGTGATGGTTGTGTGTACTACTGGGTATCCCTGAGACAATCATGAGTTAACCACGGCCCATCACAGCCCGCCCCCTTCCTGATGACTCCGTCCCTAAACCATTACCGCCCATATCACCCCGCTACCAACCTTTGCATACCACACCCCGCTCTATGAGCGGCTCCCAGCAGCTCTTCTACCCCTGAGCTGCTCCTATCTGCTGTAGCTATAGCATGTCCCTGAGCTCATGGCTATCTATTCTAGCTCTTCTACCCCTGAGCTGCTCCTATCTGCTGTCGCTATAGCATGTCCCTGAGCTCCTGGCTATCTATTCTAGCTCTTCTACCCGTGAGCTGCTACTATCCACTAAAGCTATAGCATGTCCCTGAGCTCCTGGCTATCTACTGTGGCCCCTCTACCTCTGAGCTGCCCCTATATGATGTAGCAATAGCACGTCCCTGAGCTCCTGTCTATCTATTCTAGCTCTTCTACCCCTGAGCTGCTCTTATCTGCTGTAGGTATAGCATGTCCCCGAGGTCCTGGCTATTCCACTCATGAGCTGCTGCTGCATACCTACTGCAGGTATAGCATTTCCTTGCACTCCAGGTTGTCTCTTCCTGCCACGGGCTCCTGCATATCTACTGCATCCAACGTTATCTCCAGAGGCAGGCGTGTCGCCAAAATGACTCCTGTTCAGCATTACTTGACTCTATTCCTAAAGTCCAGCATTGTCAGATTCTCTATGAAAGGAAATCAGGTAATGCTGTACTGTATTATTGGACCCCTATGGCCTTTTAAAAATCCCTACCTGTTTCCGACACTCTATTACGGTCTCTGTGCACACACTCACACACAGGGTATAGCTGGTGGTGTTATGGGAGTTAATACAGAGTCCTGTAACTAACTGAGTTCCTCCTGTGTCTGATCACTGTACCAGCCCTCACCCAGACAGGCCTAACCTACACTACCCGTCCCTGCACTGTGTGGGGCAGTGCTCGGCGTGTTTTGCTAAGGGTAAAACAGGTCCCTACTGTGGTGGGACAACAGTTCAGGAGACTCCCTATCAACTTTCTGAGAAGAAAAAAAATATTGCTCTTCAGGGTTATTATTGTAACCGCCTACCGTTGGACCATGCTGGGTGAAATGTTCCTTCCTGGATCCCTTACCTTTTCTTTTTTGATGTTCTCTCTCCAATCGATTTTCCTGCTAGTCTACGGCTACTAATATAAGATACGACCGACTGCCTTTAGATCTTTCCTTCATACAAGAAGCCTGGAATGTTGTGGTAGAACTACAATGGTTTTTATTAACGCTAAACCACTGAGCCTTTATGACGGTGTAGAAATGGTTGTGGTGATAGAGAGAGCTTCCCCCAGTACTAACTTAACTAAGACTAACACCGCCCACCACGTCTACCACTTCCCATAACCAGACCCACCTATCCTGCCGCTTATCTCCAACAGGCCTCACTCATCCCCACACCTCACAACTCTCTAACCCTTTAAAGGCCGCATGCCACTAAAATACAACATTTGGTGTCATGATGTCCCAATGAAGTATACTGGCGAGTTACTCGATGTCACTGTATTTTGGTGCATTACACGGACCCTTTGAGAGCGTATCAGACCAGCAGGGTCGTCATGATGCATGAATGCATCATGATGACAAAGTAGGTAGTGGCCATTAGAGGACTAGAGTCCCTTCGCACCTCCACACTGACACTGCCTTCCATTACCTGCCTGCTACAGCCTACTCCAGTACCTTAACTAAAGGCATGCTGACCTAGACACATACCGGCAGTAGTCCTGCCTGAACACATAGCAGCAACAAGGCTAAGGTCCAATAGCTCCTAGATATCAGTCGATTAGCTCCGTTGATGTGTGATATAACATTGGCCTCTATTATGGAGGAATTCTCATATCATGACCAGCCTTTGAGATCGATACACTGCAGACCTTCCCTTTTGGGGGGGAAAATAGATTTTTCTAATGATATTTCAATCTGCTGCAAGTCGCAGCGCAGCGCTGTTCAGTACTTTGGTGTTTGCTTGACTCCCATTTTCAAATTCCTGGGCCCGCCCCACATAATGTGCTTAAAAGTCAACACGCTAGTATTTGAAATTAGTGCTTACAAACCAAATGGCAAGGGTAGCGGGTAGACCTTACAAAACGGCAGTGGCATGCAGTGTGGTGGTGATGGGGTGAACCCTGTGGTTGCCGGAGTGGTAACCACCCTGTACCAGAACTGCTGATCTCAGCACGATCCTGTTTCTGTGCCGCAAAAACAAAGCATTTCCCATATATATATAGATCTAATCTTCTTTAAGTAGAAAAAAAGAAAAGGAGCCTCAGCCTCATATGTCTAGCATACTAGGCCAGCTGGGTCGGTACCATTTAGTTGTGTTTTGTCATATCTAGAGCAGCGAGACTATGGTAAAAAGGTAAAATTATTAGAAAAAGACAGGACCCTAATTTCCATCATCTTTCCAGATTCCTAAGTAACTCTACCATATCATTACAAGACTGTATCAAACCTGTAGATTCTGCATGAACTTGCAGCTGATGCATTCTTGTATCACGATGACAAAAAGGCAGATTACATGAAACCCATTAAATGCTGCATTTTAATGTAACGTATGCATAACATATATTGATTTAACAGTTAAAAGACGTCTAGGAGCACTACAACATTTTGAAAAGCTTGAATTGCTCGCATCGGGGGTTCATTAAGAACCCTATTGATTGATCCTATTATAATATCACGTATACAGCACTCCCCGACCTCACAGACTCACCTCATTCATCTCTTGTATATATACATATGCCTTTGTTTTGTACTTAGCCTATATAAAGCACTATACATGTATAGTGCTTTATATAGGCTAAGTACGATACAAAGCCAACTTCAAAACCCTATCCCTTTCAGCTCCACCCTCCTCACTACCCCTACTCCCAGGCTCTATGCTATAGTCTATAGTACATCAATACACCCACGCATCCTAAATTCCCAAACACAATAACAAATCGGGTAAGCCTCTTATAGATCACCCAAACCTTTTTTTTACACATAATGTGCAATGAATAATCCTCTGAGATGGGTCGACCAAAAAAGAAGATTTAACTTTTATAAACGATGGCAGCCATCAGTTGACGCCAGGCCGTAAAGCACCTGTATATATATATCAAGAGGGCTTGTAGTACATGAACCGCCTCACCTGGGTGCCACAAGGGACTCAGTATGGGTACACAATGTTATACAGACCACCCACCGCACCAAAAACTGTATGATGAAACACTGCTAGACCCCAACACGTGGTGTTTATATCAACCTCTATGTGTGTTGAAGGCAGGCTTGTTTGTGTGAGATCTGGGTTGGGAAACATGATTGTGTCTAATTTTACCGACCGAAAAAAATGATCGAAAGCACTATGTTGGTTTTTAATATATATGCGGTCCTCTCCCTAACCCTTTAAATACAGCATAGTGCTTTAATACACTATCCCCTGTGCCATCGTGATGCATGAATGCAGCCCTGGCGAGTAACTCCCCACTGCTGCATTAATGCACTGCCAACCCTACTGAGTTGATGCAAGTGCCAGCGACCGGGGGGGTCACTCTACCATGTATTGGATAACCACTGCAGCACGATTCTGAAAACCGATGGCGGTGAATTTCCATTAGATCCTGAAAAAGGGGAGCAGTCAGATATAGGTAAGGCCCTGATAAGTAGGGCCGTTAAAATCATAACATTAGATTGATATGTATTCTTGCTAAAAAGGATGAATAAAATTGAATTTGTACAGAATTATGAGAAACCTAAACTTGTAATAGCCCAGTAGTGCAGCCCATGTACAGATTATCCACATACATAGGGCGGTCAAATCTCCCAAGCTCTGAAAAGTAGGGCAGTCAAATCTCCCAAGCTCTGAAAAGTAAGGCGGTAGGGCGGCAGTTGCTATCTACCCTCAAAGGCTCAGTGCCCACCCCGTGGCCAGCGAGTTACTCGCCGCTTCCCGGTCGGTGCAGCATAACAGCATGCAACAAACGGAAATGAAGCATTCAAGCATCATATCTGGCGGCCTCCTTCCACATGCTTCCCGCAGATTCCTCAGTATCTACGTATACTTCCCAGCCCTGGTTCCTCCGCGCTGTGACGTCCTACTACCCACCAGACAAACAACATTTAGATGACACTCAATTCCTGTAAATTACCAGCGACTCAATCAGATGCCAATTACCTAGAACCAGACTGATGCCATAGCGGCTGACGGGATATTGGTCCGTTGGGGGGAGGGGGGGGGGGTGTAACATGTGGGGGTGGGTATATATAGGTGATTTGTTGACGAATAGAAGGGGACAAACACAGTTAGGGAGAGATGAGCAAGAAGACACAGAGGAGGGGGGAGAAGGAGAGACAACAAAAAACAGCAAGAGACAGCAGGAAACAGCTAGGGACAGTAAATGACAGTGAAATACGGCAAGAGACAGAGGGGAGGGAGACGTAGAGATAGATAACGAGGGAGAAACAGGGACAGAGACAGCAGGAGAGACAGGGACAGGGGCAGGGAGACAGAGACAGACCGACAGACAGACAGACAGAAAGGGAAGAGGCATAGATAGGAATATGGAAAGATAGCGACTTGCCGACACATTGTGAGAAGGGGACAGTACGGGAGGCAGGGACAGGCTGACTCCCTGTGGAGGAGCCTCATAATGGGAGTTAAACATGATGCCCCTCGGTAATAGCCTTCTTCCAGATTCAGTGTTCCTCTCACACTCTCTGAACAACACCACTTACAGCTTCACCCAGAGTCTTTTCGAGTAGCAACAACCAATATGAAATCCCATCCAATATAATTCCACATTGAATGATATCAGTTTCACTAGAGCCCCAAAAAAAGATATCACTATTTATATTAATTTTGACAGCAATAATTTTCGTGGTTGACACCCAAAAATAATCACCGTTTTGAGAAATCGCTTGAACGGCCCAGAAAAGTGAAAAAAGAATTCATATAAAATAATAATAGTGTTATAAGTCAAGGACAGGGTAATTGTCAAAGGTAGCAACCGAAGATAATTAATTATCCCCTACGTCTTAGGGTAGACTCACCTGGAGTCGGACACATACCCTAAGACGGACACCTGATTTTATGACTATTCGAGTATTTTAAACCCTTTATTTGTAAACAATAGTGAAGTGTTATTCTTTCCAAAAAACAAACACTGGAAGTAGTAGAGTACATAATAGCCTCAGATTTCACTGTCCGTCTCAGGGTATGTGTCCGACTCAGGGTGAATCTACCCTATAACTACGGTGGCCGTCAAGGCTCACCCCAAAAAAAAATATCACTATTTTATATGATTTTTTTTTTCACTTTTCTGGGCCGTTCAAGCAATTTTTCAAAATTGTGATTTTTTTTTTTGGGTCAACATTGGCCGAGGAGGCTCACCAATTTTTTTTTTTCTCTTAACCCTTTGTGTCACTCTCCAAGCACATTCTGCTATCAGCACATGAGACGAGACTTCTGATTGGCCCTTATCATTAGGTAGGTACTTGAAGTAGGGCAAAGAAATACTTGAAGTAGGGATTTCTCTGCTGGCTCAACTCACTCAATAAGCCTATAAGGGAATGAAGATTGTTTTGTTTCTAATGTTCAAATAACCTTTCTGGCCTGGAGCTGACCCAGTACTGGTATGGCCGAATGGCTACGGCGCTCATCTATTGGGCCAAGGGTCCGGGGATCGAATCTCGGCCAGGGTGAATGTTTTTTGCGGCGCCCCATGTATTAGCCCCCCCCCCCCCCCCCTTACGTCATATTATCGCTCATTGCCGTCGGGCATCTGGGGACGGACCATCACGTTTGGGACTTAGCTGGTTCCCACGGGTGCCGGGGCTCCTTGATAATGGACGGGGGACCAGGGTGCTGTTTCTCCACAAGTTACGGAGGGTCCGTATCCATAAAAAAAGGTCCATATGATAGAAAAAGGGCCAAAATCGTTTCTGCTCGTCAAACTCCGTCACATGCGGAACTCCACATTCAAATGTGGGGGTCTGCATTTGAATGCGGGGAAAAAACTGTTTCTCCACGTTATGCGGAGATGTAATTAGGGACCTTTAGCAACCACGTAAAAGCTCATTAAACGCAGACGTATCCTATCCTTTCAGCACTGCTACGTCTGCGTTTTATTAGCTTTTACGTGGTTTGCTAAAGGTCCCTAATGTCCGCATATAGCGCAAATATGACTATAAAATGCGGTCGTAGGGTGGGGTAGCATGTATGTCATTTCCACATCGTACGGAGGTAATATCTTGTGCAATTCCTCAGTCTCACGGAGTAGGGCCTACCGCGGTCCGCGGTAGGCCTACTATACCGCGGGAGTGCAACCTCCCACTCTCCATAGGCCTACCTACGCTACAGGGTTGCAGGGGTAGGGCCTACGTGCGGCCACACCCACACCCGACCCAACGTGGTCAGACCTATAGATACATATCAAAATGCCCCATAGCCTAACTGTTTAATATTAAAGGTGGAGTTATCGCTAATAAGTTTTATTAGCTAAAATAAGTCTGCATGTGGAATTGAATTAAATTAGATTTGGGAAAGAGGAGATCGAAGTGCGTAGACGGTAGGCCTAGGCCCTACGTCCCTGCACTCTGATACCTAAACAACACCATCCACGTAGACCTAGGCCTATATGGAATTTTGAATATACCCCCTTACCACTGACTTTTAGGTGTAAAACACCTCCTTTTAGGATGAAAACGCTGACTTTTTGGCCCCTAAAAACACTCCTTTTTTGAAAGCACAGATTTTTTTCCAGCTTTATTTAGTCCTTTTTTCTCTCCAAGGAAAACTATTAGGGAACACTCCCATATCCTGTAATGCAAATGCAAAGGTCGCTGAAATTGCCAAGTAGGCCCTAGGCCTAGGATATTTAAGGGATCAGAATTTTGCCCTCTTTTCTTATTTCTACGCACTCGAGGCCGTACAAGACAGGCATATGCTCAAGGCGTACATGGTCCAGACGCATTACCGTGGAGTTTTGGGTTATTATTATACCTAGCATCACTTTATCATACCTAGCATCACTTTTAAAAGGTCTGCCATCCTCCCAGTTGCAGCAAAGCTAATTCCGTATCACACACGGGTAATATCGCGCATGTGGTAGGCCTAATATCGCGCACCCCCCCTAAAAGGCACAATTTTAACTTTTTTTTCAACTTTTTTTTTTTGGTGAGTAGCCACTTTATATACGATATCATGTCAATGCATTATATTTATATGAAATACATATTTATGCCTCGAGCTAGACATAAAAATCGAAATTTATTAATCTTTCTATTTTCCCAGTTTCTATGTTAATCCCCATAGGGCCAGTATCGCTCAGGCATGTTGTTATATCGCGCACCCTATTTGTAGAATAAAAAATAATATATAAAATAAAAATAAAATGAGTGGATTAGTGTTACAGGGTAGCTTTGTATGTTGTCTAACACTGGTATAAATTTGGGGATGTTGCCACTCACAAGACAGGTGTGAGAGCATGTGGGGTAAAGCACCCTGTTTTCACACTTTTAGGTGTGAAAACAGGTGCGCGAAATAACCAGTATGGTGAAATACACTGTATTTCAATGGGTGAGCTATATAACCCAATGATATAAGCGATATAACCAAAACCATAGCGATATAACCCTAACATTCAGCCCGACTTTTGGCCCCCTGCTTACCATACAAGGGTGGGCAATTGGCATTTACTTTTTTCTCCAATTTTTTCATTTTAAATTATTTTAAAAAGAAATTATACAAAAATCGTTCTTAATGACAATGGACTAGAGAGGTGAGGAACATGTGGGTAATATCGTCACAAGGTGTGCGATATTACCCACATTTAGTAGGCCTATATGTATCACACACGTAGCTAATCCGGGGCTCCTACGTTGTAGGAATAGCAAAGTCATATGCTAGGTATAATAAACGGTCCAGACGCATTACCATGGAGTTTTGGGTTATTATCATACGGGGGGGGGGGGGGGTGGCATGCTGAATAACTCCCTTTACCCACATCCGATTACCAGCTACCGAAGTGGCTAAATGGCTTAGGCACTCTCTCCTCATGCCAGGGGTCCGTGGATCGAATCTTGGCCAGGGGAGAACGTTTTTCGCAATGACGTTTTTCGCAATGACGTTTTTCGTAAAGATGATGTTTTTCGCTTCCTTTTGAAATAATTTGATCACAAATACATTATAATTGTGTTCATTAGGTATCAAATAACACAATTGAATCGAGCAGTAAGGCTAGATTAGAAGAAATAACAGGATATACAGCATAGGAACGGTTGGACTACTAGTTTGTCCTGTTTCTAAGCATGTTTCTATGCAGCCAATAGGAAGCCTTGTTTCATTCCCCGGAGCAAGATGTGCTTGGAGAGTATGTAGTTCCGGTGGTGTATGGAGACAGAGGTTGACAGCAGATCGGTGAGCCTCCTCGGCCAATGTTGACAGTTGACAGCAATAATTTAAATGCTTTTTGGAGGTTGACAGCAAAAAAAACAAAAAAACATTTTAGAGAAATGACTTGAACGGCCCAGAAAAGTGAAAAAAAAGAAGAAGTTACAAATAGTAACATTTTTTTAGGGTGAGCCGTGACGGCCACCGTATATAACACTTATGCAGCTACTGACATGCAGACTTACTTACACTCACAGCAATGGTGATCAATAGATCATCAACATGTATGTTGCACGTAATATACAGACAGGTTGTTTCTTTTATTCTCTCAGCCAACTGTGGTGAAATCTTTGTTCTCATTCATAATCGTACAATGCACGCATTGATTTGTTGAAACATGATCAATACTGCAAAATAACGATGAATTTTAGATAATAGCCTCCATATATAATGGTCATGAGACAGCAATTCAATAATATATGTCACGTCCAGAAAAACATGCCTACATATGGAGTTCATATAAATGCTCTAGCCTGGACATTGTATAGTTTGATTCATGTTTATTGGAGGAGCATCCTATTCATTCCAGTCCCTGCTTGATATCATGAGAAAAAAAACATGCCAGTCAAGTCAGCCCCCCCCCCTCCCCGAGGCAGCACTCGTACCTATACACAGGTTTATTCTCACAGCTCTGCTCTAAATGATTCCATTTATGGCTGCCCCGGAGCCACCACATGACGGATATTTAAAACCCTCTAAGGGCAGCATATTGTTTATTAATGTACCAAGCCCTTTGTTGACATGATGCATGAATGCAGAACTGTTGAGTACCTCGGCAGTGTTGCATTGACCCATTATGCCGACCCTGCAAGGTTGATACACTCCCTCAGTGTCGGCTTGATGCATGAATGAATCCCCATGTGTTACCAGTTATTGCTTCATTTGTGCATAATGAAGACAAAAGGGCATTTTAGCACTATACCGCCCTTAAAGGGTTAGCATTAAACTGCCCTAGGAGACAGTTCCCTCGTCCTGCACCATCCAACTCCTATTGTGCCGCTCCTTCATTTGAGGTACTCGTCCTGAGGCTGGACTGGATGTAGATTCTACTACTTCTACTGTCGGCTTTACTATTGACCTACCCAAATGCTGCCTGATACGGCAGTCAGTACCTCATGCATATGTAGGCCAGATGGCCATAACCTATTCCAAATTCACAGAAAATTCACTACTCTCTCAATATGCCAATTACATCAGGCATGTGTCACACCATCAGACACACCCTTTTAGGCCCTTTATCTAAATGTAACATAATTTGTCCATAAGGACTTAAAAATGTACTTGTATTTTGAAATCATGTATTCTCATGCTTGACTTTGGAACTGGATTATTAGTAAGGCATGCCCTAGGCTAGTGTAATTTTCCAGTATAAATAAAAGAAATTTCAGCTTCAACTTCAACTGTTGGTCAAATGTGCTTAACCCTAGGCCTCTTTTAGGGCTGCATAATGTTTTTTCGTTGGGATGCATAAATGTCTCATCCATGCATCATGCCGACTCTTTGAGAGTGTATCAACTTCATTTCCTCGGCACCATGCAGTAATCGAGCCCTCCTCGCCATGGATACATACATACATCATGCCAACCCTTCAAGAGTATATCATCCCCATCGGGTCGGCATGATACTCATAAATTTAAGCAAATATTTGACTGCTTGAAGTCACACTTTAAGCATTTTTGATTCCAGTAAATGCTGCTTGAACCGGCTTAAATTTCATTGTGACCTTTCTGTGATATCTACATAGCATTTACTAAACTTAAAGCTGTTTGAGGAGTGATGTTAAGCAATAAATGCTTAAATACCAATGTTCATGCAGTGTTAATGCTAAACAGTGAGCCCGCCTGCTGTCAGTTAGAGGTGGGTGGACTGTAGCAGTGCTGTATGGGTGTAGGAGGCACCACGTCAAGCTGTAAAGTGTCATCCTGCCCACAGGCCTTTATTAAGGTGCCACATAGTACTGTAATACACACTGCCCTATTGCCTTCATGATGTTTGAATGCACAGATGGCGAGTAACTCGCAAGTACCGCATGCATGTATCATGCCGACCCTACAGGGTTGATACCGTCCCGAAGAATCGGTATGATGTACCAATGCTGCGCCAGCGAGTTACTCGCCAGCGATTAGGTGCAGCATCATAACATATGAAATATGAAGCAGTGAAGCACCACCATGTTTACATGGTTAGGGTTGTCCCACACAGTACCACTGCCAACCATCAGACTCTTTTTGAGCTGTCATACATTACAGTGCATATCACATTTAGCCTCCAGGAGTAGAACACATGAATTCAGTCACATTGTCATGTATTACGTCCACAGTGAGGCCCCTTTAAGGGTGGTATAATGTTATCATGATGCATCAACGTAAAACTTGTGAGTTACTTATCAGTGCTGCATCGGTGCATTATGACGACCCTTGGGAGTGTATACCAGGTTTGCCCTGGGTCAGGATCACCATGATACATGCATGGAGCACTGGTGAGTTACTCGCTGGTGCTGCATTCGTACATTATGACGACACAAAGGGCATAGTGCATTATAGCCAATGCTGCACTTTAAGGGCAAAGGAGTTTCTGGTTAGAAGGGGGGAGGGGCTACTTGGTAATTGTAGTCATACTACAGAACTAGATCATCAAGGCAATGTTTTGAAAGAGATAAAATCTAGCAGCGTTACATTTTGTACATTAAGTGTAGCTAGATGTTTTATCATGCAAGCCAATAGGAGATATGCATTAATTAATCAACGTGTGATTAGCATTTGTTGACTATGAGAGACTCTTTTTATTAGGTGTAATCTATTATGGAGATGTGTCCCTCCCCCTCCCACCCCCTTTCGTAACCCTTAAATATAAAAGGAAATGGTCGTAAAACACTTTGGGAAGATCAATTCTGAAATTAATGAAAGTGGATCACTAAATCCAAATACTGATGGATTGCGTATTTAAATTCAGAGAATCATTTGTAACTATTTGTGTATCAATAAGCGGGACCATTTTACATTGTTAGAATACTGACAGCTTGTTTAATACTACTACACTAGATTTTACCATCCAATATTGCCACTGGCTTCATTCCAAATAAAAATGGCGGACATGCCTTGTAAAACCGGAAGGGGATGGGTCAGTGCAATGAATGATGGGTGAAATATTTATATTATGAAAAATTTAAATTAAAAGTGCATGTTGTGTACGCTGCAAATACATGACTGCTAAATGGGAAATGTGACATGATAATGGATCAGGACCAACAAGGGACGTAAAATGTAATTGAAAGCCACTGGAAAATTGGAAAATAAAGTAGGTTTGTATGAGGTGTGACTATTGGTCGCTATGGAGCCTGGATTTGGATCATTCTTCAGCCGAGGAGTGGTCAGGGGGCCTCTCTGTGGGGTTCAGAATAGGGCGTGGATCATAAGTAGAGCATTAATTTTAATTACTTCTTGTCAATTGGTAAATCTGTGTTTAGTAAGCATTCCTTTCTGAAGTTGCATTCTGAAGAGTGAAGACAGGATTGAGTGACCATTAAGTGAAACACAACGGTCCTGTCTGTGTTCATGTGACATGATCTGCGAAAAGGGACCTTTGTGCAGGGTGCACTAATGTCCCTATTCCCAGTACATGTCACATTAATTTTGTTGTCATGATCAACGCTGCAGCAACAAGTATTGATGTATCATATCGACCATGCATTTGCTGTTTTATTAAGCCCGTAATTTCGACATTTTCCCTTCTCCCAGGAGCCTACGCTCCTTCTATTGAGGTCTTGTTATACTCTATGATTTGTCACCACAAATGTATGCAAGAGCTATATTTGAAAATGATCAAATAATGATGATGATGAATGGATACTTAAGGAATATCTAAATCCCCCTCCTCTTTCTCTCTTCCTCCAGGGTGGTGTCTCAACACGTTAAACATGCTGACAGGTCCTCAGCTGTACAACGCTGCCGTGGGGGAGACGGTGAGGCTCTCCTGTGAGTTCAGGGCCTCCAACTTCGACCTGTTCAGCAACCCTTTGTTGTGGATTAAGACCCAGAAGGGGGAGAATACCCAGGTCAACATCCAGAGCAACATCAACCAGCCGTTCCGCGAGACCGAGCGCTTCAAGGTCAAGTACATTAACATGGCACCCATCTACCGCTTTGAGCTCACCATAAGTGGTAAGTACCCGACTTATTTTGATTATTAAATTTATTGTAAACTCTTTTTGGGAAGCATAGTGCTTATATAACGAAGACATGTCGCTAATAGATGACATTTGTCTTCATGATGCACCAATGCAGCCCCATCAAGTACGTCGCTTATACTGCATTGGCGCATCATACCGGTCCTTCAGGAGTGTTTAAGCCCCGTAAGGTCGGCATGAGTAACTCACCAGGGCTGCATTCATGCATCATGACTACCAAGGACAAAATACATTAAAGCACTGTGGGGCCTTTAAAGGGTTAATGTAAACCATGAATGCAGCCTGGGTGAGGAACTCAGTGCTGTATTCCCTGCATGCCGACGCTATGGGAAGGATCGTCATGATGCATGCCTCGCCATGAACCTTTCATTGGTGCATCATGACTACCAAGGGCATAGTACATCAACGTCATATATCTACAGTCCTTTAATCGTCATTCTCAGATGGCTTACAGATACTTTCATATTTCCCCATGTCAACAATCATATCTGTAACTATAGTATCCAGTATAGGGTAAATGAAAGATGTGTCGTCGTCAATAAATACTGAAGTGAAAGAAGAGAAGCCACATCCCTGGGAGGGGAGTGGGGCTTAAGAGGCTTCTATTGCCAATTCACAGTTTTCAGACTTGTGATACGGTCTGCCAATAGTAATGATTTATTTCGCATAAGAGCTATTTGTTTTTGTCAGCCTTTATGAACTCAAGGGATACCTTTTAAGCTAAGTACAAGCTGTATACTTGTGAATGTTTGTAATTGAATACATATATATATATATATATATATATATATATATATATATATATATATATATATATATATATATATATATATATACGATTCTCTCGGTCATAAGAGACAAGAAGGTTTGCTCTAATGTTATCGGCATCCATATCAGGTAACCTGTCAGAGTAAACAGAGATGACAAAGACCTATACCTTTCAAAGCACCAACTAACTCTTTAATGACCACATAATACTTCAATGCATTATACCTTAAGTGCTATGATGCATTAATGCAGCCATGACGGGTCTACTCACCAGTTCTGTATTCTGGAAAGTATCATGCCGACCTACGGTGTTGATACAACTCAAAACGCTGACATGGATGCAGTCCTGGAGAGTACTCTCATGCATCACGCCAACTAAGAGTAACGTGCAAGATGCGGCCCTTAAATAGGTAGAGGGTTATAACGTTATAGAGTAAGCTGTTTTAGTAGGATGATCTTGACAGGTAGGAATAATCAATATTACTGTTTGAAGCTTGGTCTCCGTGGGATGTTGGCACCATTTAGCAAACATAGTCTTTCATGTGGAATAACCCATAATCGACTTATATATAAGGGGTAGCTTTGTGTATGTGTGGGGTGGGGGGTATGGCTTGAGGACATTTGGGATTTTTACTTGCACATTACAATGCACTGTTGCTACTACTTGATAACTATAACTACATTATTTCTGTATACCTTTGTAAGGGTCATGGTTCTCCGGAAAGGTGGTTCTCTCAAACAGCATTGCAGAATTTACTAGATTTTAAGCAACAAAATCTGCCGTGAAGTCAATACTTAATTGTATCAAGAATATTTCAAATATCAAACATTTCTATATTGTTTTTTTTTTAGTCCATGCCTCAGCTCCGAAAATCAAAATGGCCACACAATTGATGTAATTTCACCCGTGATAAACACGATACATGAATGGTTTTAATATCATCAGCTTACCCTCAGTTGTTTTTATAAGTCTAGGCAAAATTAAAAACCATCAAAACCATGAAAGCTTGGATAAGCGCACCTGTAATTTTAAATTTAGATGGTATCAATTACCCTGTCCTGATACAACACCTGCGCTTATTCGCGATGCAAAAATGGCCTAAATTATCATTTAATACTCTCATTAACCTGCGCTTATTCAAGACCTGCGCTTATTTGAGACCCCTGGGCCACTACGGTATGGCTGATATAGTACATGCATACAACAGAAAATCAGCTGGTACTATTCTGTATAGGCACTGTGAGCTGCCTCCTAGCGAGTATATCCGCTTTGAGTCTGGCTTTACTCGCACGAACATTACAAAAAACAATCATTACCATGAGAGAAGACAAAAATGTTCCCCAGGTCTTAGCAGGGTAAAGGCAGGTATATATGCATGTGTCACAATAGACATAGAGACCCAGTGAAAGGTGCAGAGAGGGGATGTAGACCTTTTTACCATGTTCTGTGAAGGATACAGCCCTACAAGAGCGGATAGCATAGACATGCTTCCTGCTTCTACTTAACCCTTTAAGGACCGCCTGTTGCCATAATGCTAACCTTCTCGTCATGATGCACTAATGCCGCGTCGGTGAGTAACCCGCCTGAATTGTATTAGTAATTTGAACCAGCTATGTATGTATCCATCCTCTAGTGTCGAGCCATGGTGAGTTACTCACCAAGGCTGAATTCATCGATCATGTCGAACAAGGGCATGGCGTATTAAAACACCCTGTGGCCATTAAAGGGTTAGAATACCTATATAATGACAAAAAGCACCAGCAGTAGTAGCAGCGTGGAGCAGAAATAAAACATTAGCAGCTACTTAGGATCTCACCCTGTATAAATAAAGGTATGTGCAGTGAAAACAAATAACTGCTTAGGATGACAAAAAGGAGGTGAGAAGTCTGTCTTAGTCACCACGCCCTGGGGGTATGTCTACTGCACCAGCTGGACTTTGTAGGAGTACAGGGCCTGATCAAGGTCCCGGGGGTCTAACTCCCTCTCTCTCTTTTGAAAAAGAATAATTATCATACTTTAAAAAGGGTAAAATTGATCTGCTGCGAGTCAGGGCACAAGGCTTTTCGGTACATCCCCTCCAATTTGTCAAATTCATGGCTCCTCCGCCTCCCCTCAGTATATAAGGCTACAATAGCGTCAGGTAAGTTATTTGACAAAGATGAGTTGGATGGGAGGTCTGGGGCTATCCACGAGTGTGCCAGATGTCGTTCTGCCCCCCTCCTCCAGCCCTACAAGAGGGTTCAAAATGTTTCATGTTCAATTTATTTTTTACAGGTCGAAACCAAAGTCTGCACAGTAACATGCAGGTGGTAACAAAAGGTAGATAATACAGAAAGTAAATTCCAGTTCCTACTCATATAGAACACATGGCATGCGTGTACAAAGATGAACTACATTCCCAAACCGCTACAAACAAAGCTGTAGATCTCTATGCCCCCATAAACATCCCCCAGACCAGGTATATACCTGCCAGTTGGGCCACAAAACAAAGCTGCGGCTAAACACTATCACTGCACCAAGAAAACACTCGGTCTGCACCCCAGGGTTTACCTAGAACTCCCGGAGACTTAGCTAAATAAACCCCACCTCCCCCCGCTGGGGCCAGGAGAGGCTGACGGCCGCCTTGTCTAAGGAAAACAAATGGAGCATTAATAAAACACACAATCACAAGTGGGAGCTGTTTATTTTACTGATTGGCCTCGAGGTAATGAGAGTCGGTGAGGTGGTGGCTTGGGTGTATGTAAGCGGTTAGCTGAGGGGTTGGCGGTTAACCCTCCAAGGATGGCATGTCGCTAAAATATTATGTGACTTCATGATTCACCATTGCAGCTCTGGCGAGTAACTCACAGGGGTTGCATTGGTGTATTATGCCGACCATTCGGGAGTATATCAACCCCGTAGGGGTCGGCATGATACCTGAATGCAGCCCGGGCAAGTTGCTTGCCAGTGCTGCATTCATGTATCATGAAGACCAAGGGTATGATGTATTAAGGCCTTATGCCGTCCTTAAAGGGTTAATGAAGGGGATTGGCACAGGATGCTGGGGCAGCAAGGGGTAGATTGTGAAAGGGGGGGGGGGCAGAGGAGGGCAGGAGACGATAGTAGAGGCAGGGCAGGGCAGGGCAGGCAGAGCAGAGCAGGGCAGAGCAAGGCAGAGCAGAGCAAGGCAGAGCAGAGGGGACAAGCATGGAAGAAACGACCAGGTGAAAAATGGCAGAGGAGAAAAAGATCAGCTAAGAGAAGACAGAGGCGAGGGAGGATTGAATGAGTGGAATAGGGCAGGGGACAGGGGAGGGGAGAAGGGCAGCGACCCGGGGACAAAGGGCGTGTGGAATGTGGGGAAGAGAGGCAGGATACAGAAAAAAAGGTGCGAGAGATGGCATGGCAGCCCTATGGCTGCTGGGGAGGAGGCATATAGGTAGTACATGTACTAGATGGGGGAGAGATAGACTAAGTCAATGCTACACAGTATATTGGGAAAACAGGCAGAGAAACACATTTGCAAGGTCAAGACAACAAGAACAATTGGACGTGAGTGTTGTAGAGGTATGGGAGGCCGCAGACATTCTGAGACAGAGGTCGAATGCGGGATATCCTCTCTGAGGGGTTTATATCTGTAGCAGAGCGAGAGGCGTCACTCTCCAAACAGATTCTAAACCTCTGAGCCCAGGTGCAAACGCTTTTTTCATACATAAGCCGGAATGCATTAGCCGATGACAGATAAAGATGGCCGTACCTGTACAGAGAGGTCTGTACCACTCAGTGGCGCCATCTCTCGTTACAGAATGACCGCAGGAAGAGGCAGTATAGGTGAGCCGTGAAGTGAGGGTGAGTGATAGCCCCAGAAGGGGATATAATACCTCCCGGGACCACACCTAAATACCCCTCACCACCCACCCACCTACCCAAGCTGCAGCATTTAGGTACCATGCAGGCCAGATACCGCCTCCTCTGCATACCGCGCCAGTGGCGCCTCTGGTGGGAGAACGGGGAACTAGGATCAGCATATCAAACAGAGCTCACCCTTTAAGGACGGCATAGTGCTTTAATGAACTATTTAGTATGGCATTTGTTTTTATGATGCATAAATGCAGCCCTGCTGAGTAACTCCCAAGCACTGCATTTAAGTATCATGCCCTACCCTGTGGAGTGGATGCACCCGGGGAAGCACTCATGAAGGGTCGGCGTGATGCGTGAAAGCAGCCCTGGCGAGTAGAATCGCCAGCGCTGCATTCATGCATCATGCCGACCAAGGACAGGACACAATAAAGCACTCTGCTGCCCTTAAAGGGTGGCTAAGTGAAGGTGGCCGGCGTCCATCTGCTGGTGTGTTTGTGGCCCGGTGGTGGTCTGTGATTGTGTTGGTTATTTGACGACCCCCTTTGTCTGTCTGCTCCCTTTAGTCCAGCACACCCTGCTCTTATACTATACAACTAGGTACGGGTCCTGGCTAATTGATTGAAAAAAGGAAGTATCCCCAGGGGAGTATCTCTACACTGATATTCCTAGGCTCTCTAAACGACTAATGTCTCAGTCACTAGTACCTAACATAATTAGTCATTTTTTGGCTCCCTATACGACCAACCTAGATTAGTTATTATTGTCAGGTTGGTCACTACTGACCGACCAACCTTAGTCTTTTTATTTCCAGGGGGAGCCACTGAGTGGTCATCATAGGTGGCATCAACTAGTGGTATACAAATACAACACACCAATGATGAACCTAGGTTAGCCACTACTGACTGACCCCTTGGTCATATTTGAATATAACTTTGCCATTGTGACTAACACTCATATGAGCAACCTAGGTTAGTCTGTACTGACTAACCCTTTCAACCTACGGATTTTCAGTGTAGTGCTCATGGAATATCCATTGAGCATTTTGCATCTGTTATCATCCATGTGTGTAGCATCTACCAGATCCCCATCCCCCTGCAATGTTCCTGGTCAGCCTGAATGGTTGAGGCCAGTCTCCTCTTGACTCTTGCCCATCTTTTGCTGTTTGGAGGAATCAAAAGGTAAGACAATGACAGAGTGGTATCCCAGCTCCTGAGTGATTGCTTAAGGTACCTGTCCACAGAGGCATGGACATGATAGGTCCTTCTCAAAGGAGGAGATAACTGCCGATAGACTATACCATCACGATATCCCCGATTCTTTTATCATTTCTGTAATCATTTCTATCAGAACGACATCAGCACAGACCGATAACTTGATAATAGAGTGAGAGTGACAAAGATACACTGCCTTAAGTTAAGAAAGAAGTGCCCCAAATTGTGGCTTACAGAATATTGAACTCCCACAATATGGGGGTGGTTCAGCCTTGACCCTGCATACCACCAGCGGCAGATCCTAACCTTAGAACATGGAACCTGGAGACTATTTGTTTGCTGTGCAATACTGGCCTCCTGCTGGCATCTCATTTACCCGGCCTGCTATATGTTACCTAGTGTCTTGGTGACCACAGAGACCCCTCTACCGGCGGCATAGACTGGCTGCACTGACTAGATTATGCCTCGTTCTGGGGTTCCTGATTTATGCCTGTTGTCAGGGGAGTTTCGGTTTCATACTTCCACTTGTCTGCCTCCCATATACACGTACCGACTTGCTGTGCTGAGCTATGTGTACGGGTATAGTCAAGGGGCGGACCCAAGAATTTGAAAAAGGGGGTGGCAGCCAAACACCAAAGTACCGAAAAGTGACGCGCCGTGACTCGCGGCGGATCAAATTATCATAAAAAGAATCTTTTAAAAAAATCCAAAAGGGGGGGTCCGGACCCCCAGGACCCCCCTGGATCGGCCCCTGGGGTAGTCTGTCTGGTAGACCCTAGTGGCCCTTTAATGAAGGCATTATGCATTAGTGCTCCATTTTAAATTGCTGCCAGGTCACTGACACTTGACAGGTCATTGTAGCACTGGCGAGTTACACACCGGAGCCGCGTTGGGACATCGTGGTAATTATACCTGCTTATCGGCATAACCATCTAAATAGTGAGTTACTCACTAGGGCTGCGTCACAATGACAAAAGGACATTATGCTGTCCTTGAATGGTTAACAAGCTCCCCTTGTTAACAATCTCTGACAAGCCCCACTTGAGACTCTCATCCCCTCCTCCTCCTCCTGACCCACATACCTCTCATCCAATCTCCTCCTGTGCCTCAGTCCTGTCCTTGACCCTTAATGCTGTATCCTCTTGTCCCTGTTCACATTCCTTAACTCTATACGCTCCTGTCCTAGACAACCCCCCCCCCCCCCCCCAGCGCCAGGCGTCCTCCTACCTCACTTAACCATTTAAGGATGGCATGACTCCTCAAAGACTCTTCTCACCTTTATTTATAAATCAAATCACTCCTGCGTGTAATTCACCCATGCCATGGTGCAGTATGCTTATCCTCCGAAAGGGTAGCAACCCTATAGCATTGGTATGATGCCTGAATGAATCACTGGGGAGTTCCTGACCAAGTCTTGCATCAGGATGACATGCTATCCTCAAAGGGTTAAATCCCCCACCTACCACCCCCTCCTGGAGGTGATCACATGGCTGTTAATGAATCACCACTTGGCTACCGGGCGGTGTGTATTAGGGCTGACAGCCCCAAACAAAGGTGACGTGAGCAGTGCTGTACAGTCCCAGCGGCCCGCCATGCTGCCTCCCTCGGCTCTTGGCAAGGCTGGAGACAGTATGACAGCGTGATAACTCTTTACTGGCAACATATTGTAGTAATGCATTGTAGCAGTCATAATGCAGGAATGCATCGAAGCATTATGCCGACCATACGTGGTTGATACACTCCCCAAAGGTTGATATGATGCATGAATGCACCACTGGTGAGTTACTCTCTGGGGATGAATTCACAAGAAATAGCATAGTGTACTACAATGTATACATGTGACACTTAGAGGGCTAAGCACTGCTGCATTCGAAACCCTTCATTCATATCATGCCTTATTCATGCAATATACTGACCATACAAACGAGCGCTACGTATTACACAGGCATATTTGGGCAGAGTGTGACTGTGAGTCACATTGGGAAGAAATCATCATTTTTGTATGGAGTTGAGTACTTTTAATGGTATTGTAAGACTACCTATCTAAAATCGCATCACAAGATGGGGTTCTAAGCTATATTGTTTACAGGGTTTGCATGTACTGATGTAGTCTTCTAGTACATATCTAGTCAAATAACGAATGGTATGTTGGCGGTGAGAGTGAATCTTTCATTTCACCTAGGCGATAGCCCCAGATCTTCTGAAATAATGCACCTTATTCAACACTAAGTTTGTAGTGTTTTCATCTATTTAGATTCTACCCACGCACTTATTCCCGCTCAGCTCTTATTCAAACGCCCGACGCTTAAATGCAGGCCAACATGGAGCCTGTATGTTTCTAAATATGAAGATGGCTTTGTCCCAGAGCAGCTCAGGGTTTGAGCAGCTCAAAGTGGCTCCAGCCCCGAGAGACGGTCTATAGTCCCCCACCCTACACCAATGGTGGCAATATGAGAGTGGAGAGCTTAGGGAAGGATGTAAGGGCCTGTGTAGAGCATTTATCACGTATAAACAAGGACAAGCACCAAACACTGTTAGCCATTAGTGCGCCTTTGTCGGCTATGACTATGTATGGCGCTGTATTAGTGTCGGGGAGGCTGGGGACATGGGGAAAGGCTTGTATTGGTATCTCCGAGCAGCAATAGGCAAATAGGGGGATTTTGGCTGAAGCCAGAGAGTGTGGTCCATGTTTTATTTATTCTTGCAGTGTGATATAACAGATAAAAATAACTTCCTATTTACAGAAAATATTTCTCATTTCAATTATTAAGAAATAAAAATATATTCTGATTCCCAAAGATACTTTTCCTGACGCAATTTTAGTCTCTCAATACTTGATCTATCAATGTTGGACTGTTGAACGGGAGACTGCAATAGTCCAGAATTGCCCGAGTATTATAGGAAGAGAGTTCGGCATTGCTAGACTCTCATGTGGCCTTAGAGTGCTGGACTTTAAACGTGTACCATTTCAAAGTCTAGCATTACCTCGATCATTAAACTGCCAGACCATCAGCAGATCAGAACAATGTTGCTATAGAGGCAGTGTCCATAATCAGGCTCACGCTCACTGTTTTATCTGGGTATATATAGCACACCTCATTAAAGCACGCAGCCATATATTGCATAGAAAACAAAAGGTGTGTTGTCGTATACCCTTAGCCATGGCCGTGAGGCAAGCCGTATATGGCGGGGAGAAGGCATGATTATATGCTGGGAATAACTAGATTCTCAGAACATTATAATCTGTGATCCAGCTTTGGGGGGTGAAGGAGATCAGTGTTGCTGGGAATGAGGCCCTAGGGTGGTGAGGTTGAAGTAGTGAGCTGATAAACAGGTCGGTAATGGGGACATGATACCAGGAAACCTCCATTCTGTACTGCAGGAAGTGGCGCCACCTGAGCCGATAATAATCTCTCTGTATGGATACAGCCATCTTTAGCTACCAGCGGGTCATGTATGGTAATTATACAATTGGGTTTGAGTGTAGACTGCAAATGTGTTGGAAGAGTGACGCCTCAGCTACCGATTTTGACCGCTCAGAGAGGGATTCTTCAATCGATCTCTGGCCCAGAATGGTCAGCCTGAGCTGTATGGGTGTAAGCAGTCACTGAGGGACTTCTATATAAGGAGAGCTAGGTTGGTGCATCATGCCGACACCAGAGCTGCATTCATGCATCATGATAATGACAAGAAGGCATCATGCATCACTTCACTCTGCTACAGCTAAACACACAACCTCTTTTCACCAATCACCGAGTCAGCTCAAATCCCCCGATGCTTAGGCTGGAAACTTTGTACATTATCTGCCAATTATCAACAAATATGAGACTAGAGCCAAACTAGCACAGGAGCCCATTTCTCAATGTGTTCCTCCAACCATGTGAAATTGGTACCCGCCAACATGCAATAGTGGGCTAAATTATAGTGAGTACTTACAGCTTGAGATGGGAGGTCTGTGCTAAGGCCTTACTAAGGGTGGGGGAAGCCACTCACCACCTCCCACTACTTACTGCTATCACCCCGTGTGGCTTCTGGCTTCCATCCTCCCCAATCTGACACATTAACGGGCCCCGTATCGGGCCTGCTACTGGGTGAGGGGGGTTGGGTGTTTAGCACTTTAAGGACCACAGATTGCTTTAATGAGCTATGCTATTTATCGTCATAATGCTAAATGCAGCGAATATAACTCTCAAGATCTGTATTCAGGCATCATGCTGAACCTTTTAGGGGTGTATCAATGGGCCCGTATCAAGCCAGTGGGGACCGGTATGATGCTTGGAGATGCAGGGCTACATCCATGCATCATGACGACAGGTGGACATGGTACATTAGAGAAGTATGCTGCCCTTTAAGAGCTAGTGTGTGTGGGAGTGGGAGTGGTTGGGGTGGGATGGGATTGATACTGTTAGGGCCATCTGCTGAGAGAGGGTCATGTGGTATGGTGCATGTGAGTGGGGCGGGGGGATATGAAGAGAAAGAATCAAATTCGGGGGGAATACTTAGATTCCTGATTTAGCTAATGATATTTTTCAATCTGCTGCAGTGCCACTTTTCCATATGCTTAGTGGAACCCATCTTTCTAACATGTATGCCTGGCTGCGCCCCTGATCACTGTCTGGGTAATTTTGGGTAAGGGTTAGATATAACAAGAGGGGAGGGAGGGGGTGGGGGTGTTCTCTGCGATGCTATCTAAGAAGAGGATGTATGGTAGGGGGCTGTTGTATATGACGGGGAGGGAGGGTGTGCGTGGTGGTGGGGTGTGCGTTGTGGTGGTGGTTGGGTGGGGGGGTCTAGAAGGTTGTCGCCGATAGCTGCCCTGCCGGGTCAAACTGATACCAGTGTTCAGCAGGCTCCGACAGTGTTGGCGAATTAGCTCTTAACCCTTTAACGACGACATTGTGTACCGTAATGCCACCACGATACATGCATACAGCCCTTGCGATTAACTCATCACTGCTGCATTTCTGCACCAGTGATGGGGTTTATCAATACACTCCCAAAGGGTCAACATGATGCCCAAATGCAGTGCTAAGAAATTATTGATTTACTAGTTGACGCAATATCATGCCGACAAATGTCCCCTCGGGGCAGCCTGCTGTCCCTAAAGGGTTAACACGCACCCTATAGTGTAGACACGGTGCTGATAGAGTTTGTGGAGTTATAAAAACGTCATTACAGACGTGTCTAATGACGTCATAATTTAACACAGCCACTGGACGGCCTGAAGTAAGTAACTGCTAACTAACATTATGTTTACTAGTAATCCATGTGGCAAATTGGCTGAACCGTGCTTGTCAGAAGGCTAGAACTAATGTGTGGACTTATACATGTATAGTGCACGGGAACACCAACCGTATACTATAGACTCCCCTACACATCGGCTGTATATTATATTATATTGTAGATCGTCCATACATCTACTGTGTATTGTTTAGCAGGTATATGATATTATGCTCTATTTCCCCGCCCGACCTGTTTCAATATGCACTCCCTCTGTGTTACCCTGCTACCCTGGATCACCCTGACAGAATACCTGTCTCCTGGTTTCTACGCAGCTTCCCTGCGTCTTTGGCGTGCCTTCTTAGGGACTGAGAGATATACCCTGGTGATGCTGTGATACATGTATTCCCTCCTTGAAACCAATCTCATATTACTTATACAACCAGTGATGCTATTCTCAGGCACACGTTGTATACAGTACAGTGGCATTTCTTCTTTTGCTGCTAGAATGAGCTACCTCCCTAACGATCACAGAAGGCCCACATGGGATGTTATGATATATACCGATATATTCTGTCCCTCAAAATCCATCTGTTTTCCAGTGGAGCTCATGTGAGAGAAAAATATACTCTATAGAGTTACATTAGCAAAGCAGAGACTTAGGACTTTTTGATAAAGTCCCCAAAGGGTTCAGAAACACCGACTGGTGGCAACTTAGGTCTGTACAAAAAACTACATGTAATGCAGATTGTGTTGTAGTAATTGTATTGTGAATGTCCTGACATATGCATATTATTGCTAATCTCTCTAGAAAAAGGCAGTCTCATTCTGCTGAGACAAGCAAAAACAGGGTGTGTGGTGAAATCACCTATAGTGTCACAGCTTCTTATGCTGCTACCCTGGAGCACCTGGTGGTCTACCTGCCTCACACCTGTCCCACACCTCCTATCTGGACGCGCATTCTGAGGCGGAGGAAGACAGAGGAATCCCTCTCTGAGCTGTTGCAAACTGCGATGGCGTCAATCTCCCAACACATTCTCAGACAGTCTAGACCCAAAGTTGCATGAATTACCATACATAAGCCCACAGTGAGTAGACATCAGGGCATCGATCCATACAAAGAGTACTTTTTGGCTAAGATGGCGCCATTTTCACTACAGAATGGATTCCAGAGACACCAGGGTGATGAGTCTGGTGTCAGGTATACACACCTTATGTACCCCACACCAGGAGGGAGGGGGTGCCCATAGCTGGGGTTAGAGCCCTCCGCATGCTGGGGGGGGGGGGGGGGTAGAAGTACCTGGTAATGTTGTAGGGCTGTGATGGGGAGGGTGTATAGGTATAATGTATCCCCCTCCACAGGGGAGGAGGTAAGGCTAACTGATGTTATTAGAGATACACCTCCCTCCCTACAGGTAGCAGGTGCGATATATAGGAGAGGGTGGCTGATAAGAAGAAGGAATAAGAACATGGGTAAAACATAGAGGTAGTTAACTGCATGGCTAGTCCAGTACAGTCTCCACAGCTCCAGTTGCAGGACTATCCCTTTATATTATAGCACAGGGGGTAGTATGCTTCAGGAAATATTGAGGAAAGAAGTTAATAATTACAAAATACCTTTGTCTCAGGTTATATCCAAAGTCTAAACCCTGGCATATTTTAGTTCGATGACCATGCATGATACAATCTCAGCCCATTTCAACCAGTCTAGGAGAGCGTATGTTTTACCTCCCAATAGTTTATAATAGCAAATAGAGATGCCATGAGATGTGCCTAAGATAAGAGAATACTGATAAGAAATGGTGCATAGCAAGACTAGCAGACAAGCGTCTAGCATTACCTTCCGCACGTGCAGAGGTATAGGGACAGGAATCTGGACAGGAATCTGGACTGGAATGTCCTTGTTTTTTGGTGTTTGTAAAGGAGCTGTAACCTTGGGAGACTATGGAATGAGTGCATGCATCAGGATTTAAAAGGGCAGATGTGGAAGTAGCTTAATCCTGGTGTTATCCAGGAAATGTCACTGCATGGACCATCCGATTCAAGTAACTTTAAGCAAAAACCAACGTTGAGTAATGGGTTTTCTCAGGCCGTGTGGGGCAACTGCAATCAGGAGAAATTCTTAAGTTGCTTAAGGTTGCTTAAATCAGATAGCTTAGACCAGATCTTAATTGTTATGAGGTTGACTTTCCTTTGAAGGTTCAATACATCTGTAGGGGCATAATATTACATATTAATCTCATACACGGTATTTCCGGGTAACGTCTGTTTACTCGGCTTCTCCACCTGGAGCTAGTGCACACAGTTCCCGGGAGAGGGCGCAGGTCCTCTTCAGGTGACCGTGTGCCGCTCTCAGGTGGGCGGCCGACCCACCCACCTGGCCACGTGATCTAAGAGCCGGTGTTATATAAGACCCATGTGTTTACCTGGAACGGCAGTCAGTGCAGGCCCGACTGACGAGAGACTTCACATGTCCAACCGTGCGGACAGAGTTGTATGCTAAGAGTTGTATACTGACCGTTTCCTCTATTTATAGAGAAACCTGATTTACCTGTGTGTATTCATTTTACACTGATCGTTCCCTAGTAAAGGAACTGGAGTTATTATTCTTGTGAATAAAGATAGATATATTCTCGCACCTGGAAACTGCCGTGATCGTTGTTCTTTAACCTAGAGTTAATTACGAACCACCACACTGGTGCCGTGACCAGTAGCAGCAAAGGTAGCGGAACAAGCTAGTTGTTCGAGAATATGTTCGGGTTATACTGAACAGGAAGTCCTTGATTGGACAGACAGTCCTTTAGTGGACGGACAATGGCTACCGGTGGTAGCCTGGGCGGCTCTGGCCCAGAGCTGAGTGAAGGGGAGTTGGAATCAACTCGCCTGGAGGTGCCAGGGATGGACCCTGGAGAGGGCTTGAAGCCAGGACAGAAGAAGAGGAAATTGCAGGATCTTTCCTGGGTGGAACCCTATGTAGGGGATGAGAAATTCCAGAGGGAATATGACGAGCGTTTGGCTCGGGAAGAGGATGACCTCTACTGGGAAAATGTCCGATTGGACAAGCAGTCAATGGAGGATCAGTATGCTGCATTGACTGACGAATTGACTTCCCTGGTAAAAGAAAGGGACGAGATTCTCTCTGAGAATCAGAGGGTAAAAGGAACTCTGATAGAAGAGAGAGAACGGTTGATAGAGGACAACCGGTATATGAAAAAGAAGGTTGCTCAGGAATCGCATGAATACCAAAAGATTCAGGCAAAGATTGCTGAGAACCAGAAGGAGAATGAACATTCTGAATCTCTTAAGGAGAGGTATGAGAGGGAGTTGAAAAAATACTCTAGAGAATGGTATGCCTTGAAGAAGGGGACAGAGGAGCTCGAGAAGGGCAGAGACCAGTTGGTCAAGGATAATGAATCCACCAGGATTCAAATCCTGGAAGAAACGGAAGAGTTAGAAAGGAAACGGAAAGCTGAGGTGGAAGCTGTCTGTTCCCTTGAAGCTAGGAAAACTCTCCTGCGGGGTGAATTGTTGAAGGCAATGGAACAGCAGGGGGAGGAACAACTTCCAGCTGGCAGGCCGGAAACTGTTCCTGATAGTACTCCTACTACTAGTAAGGAGGAAGCATTACCTCAATTCGATCCATTTATTAATGATAATGGATTGAGGAATGTGGAAGACTCTGTGTATAAGAACAGAGAGAAAGATTCAAGGAGAGTGAATGTTACCGGGCGCTCTCTTGGATGGGAACCAGTTAATCATGCCAGAATTGGTCCGGTTAACAGGGAAATGTCTCCAGAGGAGGAAGTGTCTCGACATTATAAAAATAAATTTCGAGATGAAGTGGTGAATCATAGTTATGGCTCATTGAACCCCTTCGCGGGAGATGACCCGGCTCTATATGAGAATCCGGGAGGTTATGATAGCAAGGGTAATTATAGGTATTGCCCAGATGCAACTTATTCGTACCCACCCCCGGCCACGGAAACACACTTGGGGGTCAATAAAGATCCTGAGATTAGGCCGAGGGTGAGGATGAATAAGGGGACCCAACCGGGAACAAAGGGAAGGTCAAACCCGGTGCATAAAAACACTAAGGGATTGTCAGGCTATCAAGGCCCACGCTTTGATGAGGGTTCAGAATCTGAATCAGATAAATCATCTGACGATGTACCCAAGAGAAAGGTTCCTTTGAACCGGCGAGTCACAATGACCCCGGCGGAGCACCGATTACATAATCGAGACCCCGCCATAGGTAATTTGGGACTAGATTGCTCTAGCCGAGGTCAAGACGGTACAGACCTACTGGCTTGGAGTAGACGCATGTCGGGTCAATTAGTGCATTCTAATTATGCCGCTAAAAGAACTGCACGTGTGACTAAGCCTTACAGGGGTGTACGACCCTGGAAGGAAGAATATCAATCACTTCTAGATGATTGTAAGTACAATTGCTGGAACAAGGAGGAATCCTTGGGAGCTTTTGTGATATGGTTGAGTGACGGCCCGGGTAAGATAGTGGTTGAAGAATGGAGGGACACTTACGGGCCAGAAGCTACATACGACCAGTTGGAAGTATTAGCTTGTTATACTTTTGGGAAAATGGTGACAGTAGATCACTGGACTCTGTTTCAGAGAAGAACGCAGAAACCGAAGGAATCTGCTAAAATTTTTGGGCTAGAATTGCAGCGATTATTGCGACAGGCTAGGCCAGAATGGAGTAGGGATGCTGAATATTACATAGAATCCCTATTTGTAAGATTTATTAGTGGATTGAGTGATCCTGAACATGCTAAAGTATGTGGTAGAGCTTGGGAAGCTGGATCTTCCTTAGCAGATTTGTTCATGGCGATTGATCAACATGACAAAAAGAAGATACTGTTGGCTGGTATGATACCCGCTAATAGGGGACAGCGCGTCTCTGGAATTGAACATTCCTTAGATGGTGACGATTCTTCCGCGGAAGAATCTGAAGGGGAGGAGAGAGTAGACGCCCTGAAATTCAAGGGTCGACAGAAATCTAGCTCTACCCCAGCTTCCGGGAAGCTTCCTAGTAACAAAGGTTATTCGGAAACTACCCGGAAACCCGATACTCGGGAACCTCAGACTGTACCCAGTCAGAAAACCCAGACCCCGGAGATGACCACTCCGGATAAAACAAATGCGTCAGGAAACTCATTAAATACCTTAATGGAGTCCATGATTAAACGCATGAACGAGGTGTTTGATAATCAAACCAGGCGCCGCCCTAGGGTCGATCGTAACACTGTCCAGTGTTACAGATGTCAAGTCAAAGGGCACTTTGCATCTGAATGCAAAGCCGAGAAACCTGTTTTAAGAAGTGAGGTTTCGGGAAATTAGAGGGGGTTACCGGGGATGGCAGGACGGTAACCCCTGAGGAAATATGTCAGATTATCACCGACGTTGGCGGTGAAGATTCATTAACAGTGAATGCGTCCAGCAAGAAGGGAGATGGGACCGTACATCCCGGAAACCATGAGGCTGGGGAGACTGGTACAACAGGCGCCCAGGGGTGCGCGTATGGGAAACCTAGTGCCAGTTTAGAGGAGTCAATAACCAAAGAGTTGGTTAAGGTTGGAGGAACCAGGCTTCCCCCGGGTCATCCTTGTCTGGAACACCTGAAAGGATGTGGATTCGACCTGGGCACTGATAGTGACCTTCACCGGTTTACTAGGAATCCCTCAGTAACTGATGGGAAGAGGTGGTACGTTTCCTGTTCTGTACAAGGAAAGACTGGGGAGTTTCTTATGGATACTGGAGCTAGCCACTCCATGGTCTCTAAGAGATTCATCAGCTTATTGCCGAATATGTGTGAGAACCTCACAATGAGGGTAAACGCATGTACGGCCGATGGTACCAGAATGAGGACATTTGGACGGACTTTTCTGATAATCTCTGTGGCCGGGAAAGAATTTGTTTGGGCCCCGACCATAGCTGAGATTGAAGATGATGGTATTCTTGGTTTGGATTTTGCGGCGCTTTTCGGTGCGACTTTGAATCCGAAAAGTGGGAAGTTGAAAATTGAATACCCGTATGATATGACCATACTCTGTAAGTTGAGAGTGATAAGTAGTGTCGCTAGTGTGGCACAGACTGTGAAGATTCCCCCGGGAATGACCTGTGACGTGTTAGTCAGTTCAGGGAGGCTAATCCAGAAAGGATTAGCGGTAATCGAGCCGGATATGGCTGTATTATCCCGGAAGGGATTGGAATCTGCGGATACCCTAGTAGGGAATTCCAGATGGACAGTGACACCCATTTCCAACCCCGGAAACTCCACAGTATATCTTGAGAAAGGCACTGAAGTTGGGAAAGTGATACTTGCGGAGGCAGTCACCAGTAGCCACCAAGACCTGAGGTTAGAAGAAGGAGGGGAAGAGGAATTGCATGAAGAGTTAACTAAGTTGTTAACAGGATCGTCCATAACGGATGAGAATGATCAGGAAGCCCTAAAAGCTATGCTGAAGAGATGCAGGCAAGCTTTTGCCGCCCCAGGGGAACCCCTGGGGAGAACCAATAAGGTATTGCATGAAATTAAAACCGGGGATAACCCCGCTTTTAAGATCCCTTATAGGAGATTACCCCTCAAGAAGAAGATTGTAGCTGAGGAAGAGATAGCGAAAATGCTGAAGGATAATGTTATTGTTCCCAGCATGAGCCCTTGGTCCTCCCCTGTGTGTATGGTAACCAAGAAGGACGGTAGCATACGGTTCTGTATTGATTACCGGAAACTGAATGGGTTGACTAAGAAGAACTCCTATCCTCTTCCTAGGATAGATGAGACGATTGATTCCCTGGGAGGGAATGAATGGTTTTGTACCCTGGATTTACAGTCCGGGTATTGGCAAGTAGGCATGAAGCCTGAAGATATGGAGAAAACCGCGTTTTCTAGCCATATCGGGTTGTTTGAATATAAGGTAATGCCGTTCGGGTTATGTAACGCGCCGGCCACCTTTGAAGCCATGATGGAGACGCTGTTAAGTGATTTATTATGGCGGAAATGTCTAGTTTACCTGGATGACGTAATTGTGTTTGGAAAGACATTTGCGGGTTGTTTAAGTAATTTAGAGGAAGTCTTAAACCGAATCATGTCTAACGGTCTCAAATTGAAACCAAAGAAATGCAATCTGTTTAAGAAGGATATTAACTACCTAGGGCGGATTATTTCCACCGAGGGGGTTAAGGCGGATCCGGAAAAGATCAGGAGTGTAACTGAATGGGAAGTCCCCAGGGGTCCTAAAGATGTGCGATCCTTTCTAGGATTCTGCTCATACTATAGGGATTTCCTGCCGGGGTATTCCCGGGTAGCCTATCCGATCCAGTGTTTGTCACACTGGACACCCGGAAGTAGGAAGGAGGAGTTCCCATGGGGGAGGGAACAGGACACAGCTTTCTTAGCAATAAAAAAGTTGTTTGTAGAGACCCCGGTGTTAAAGTATCCTACCCCGGATGGTCACTTTGTATTGGATACCGATGCTAGCAATGAGAGTATTGGGGCCGCCCTCAGTCAAGTCCAAGGCGGAGTGGAGGTTCCCATTGCCTTTGCTAGTAATACTATGAGTAAGACCCAGCGTAATTATTGTACCACTAAAAGGGAATTGTTGGCTGTGATAGTTTATACTAAAAAGTTCAAACATTTCCTTTGGGGGTCCGATTTTACGCTAAGAACAGATCATTCCTCTTTGAGATGGTTATTGAATTTCAAAGATGCGGAAGGAATGATTGGACGTTGGCTAGCACACCTTTCCGAGTTCGGTTTGGAGCAAAGTCAGATCCAGCATAGAGCTGGGGTAAAGCATGTAAATGCTGATGCACTTTCCCGACGTCCTATCAGGAAGTGCGAAAACACCAACTGTGATGACTGTGGTCAGCATGAAGCTGTCATAGCCGGAGCAAGGATTCCCTTTGAGATCAAGGGAACTGGGGTTCTGGAGTGGTCCATGGGAACCATCCGGAAATTCCAGGAAAAGGATCCTAACCTCAGCCGGTTGTTGGTATTGTTACCTAGGAAGATACGGCCCCCGCGGCCTGAGATTTCCCTGGAGAATCGGGAAATGAGACGACTAATAGCTCAATGGGCAGAGCTAGAGGTCCAGAGCGGAATCATCTACCGGTGGAAGATTAATTCATCCGGTAGGAGAATCCGGCAAGTGGTAATACCTTCCGGTATGAGGAGGGATGTTATGTATTATTGCCATGGACACCTGACCAGTGGACATTTCGGGAAAAAGCGTTCCCTGGAACGTCTGAAAAGGAGATATTACTGGCCAGGGATGAGTAGTGATCTATTAAGATGGGTTGCTACTTGCCCGGATTGTTGTAAAAACAAACCTGGGCCTGGGATGGGTAAAATGCCTTTGTCCCAGGAGTTGTTTGGTGTAAGATTTGCGCGAGTCGCCATAGACATTATCAGTGGGTTTAAAACTACCCCTGATGGTAATACTTGTATGATGGTCGTCACTGACTATTATACTAAGTATACGAGAGTGTTTCCATTAGCGGATCACAAAGCAGCAACCTGTGCAAAAGCTTTTGTTACAGGTTGGGTATTGCATCTTGGGGTTCCCCTAATGATGCATAGTGACCAAGGTCGGGAATTTGAATCTGATCTTTGGCAGGAAATGTGTCACCGACTGGCGATTTGTAAGACGAGAACAAATCCCTATCGACCACAAAGTGATGGAATGGTTGAGAGATTCAATCGTACCTTGATTCAGGTTTTGAAATCCCTGGTGAATGATAGAATGGATGACTGGGATGAGCAGTGTGATTATGTATGCCATGCATATAATAGCACTGTCCATTCTAGTACTTCCTGTTCCCCGAATCTGTTAGTTTTCGGGGAAGATTTAATAATGCCCGCTGATCTGGTATTTGGGGTGGTCGGAATGAACCCGGAAACCCCCTGCCATGTGATGTTTGTGGAGTCATTAAGAGATCAATTCAAATATGCTTATGAATTGGTGAGAACTGAATTGCAGAAGAATGCTACCTGGCAGAAGACCGGCTATGATCTAGGCCTTAAGCCGCGACGATTCAAAGTTGGTGATCAGGTAGTAAGATTACATGAGCCGTTATCGACTCTGAAACTTGCTAGTAATTGGGACGGGCCCTTTGTGGTTACCCGCATAGTAAGTGACAGTACTGTAGTGATACGTTCATTACAAGGAAAGATGTATAAATCTAATGTAGCTCGACTAAGAGAGTGGAAGGGGAGAGATTTGTCCCTGGACTCGTATGAGTTGGAAGTTGATACTTTGATAGAGGAAAGTGAACAGCGGAAATTAGTGAAGGAACCTCCCCGGAAACGCGGAAGGCCGCGGAAGGAGGTCTCCCGGAAACTAATGGTGCAGAAGCCCGTCATCCCAAAAAGATCCGGGAAGAAGGCGGCTAATAAAGTCTCGCTGGCTGAAGGGAAAAGGACCCGGAAGAGTGTGGTTAGGGCTAAATCCACTCTGGAAAAGGCGTGTCCTAGAACCAGGTCTAATGTTATGCCTAAAAACATAAGACGCAGTCCCCGGTTACTAGCCAGGGACGGTATAACCTAAGCCGGTACACAACGAGTGTGGTGTCCTGTAATCTTGTTAAATATTTAAATGTTGTAATCAGTTATGTGTGGAAGTAAGTACGGTCGGAATGATCGTGATAGTCCCCCTGTCAAGGATCCCATGGGTGATGGACGGATAATCCGGTGAATGTGCTTTATTATGCCATTCATATATATTTCATTGATACTCTCGACGAGTTGACAGAGCGTAAGGATTAACACGTGGAATAAGGGTACCTGTTTACAATTAAAACGCGCGGTGACCTGGTTCCAAGGAAGTGGGTCACGGGACGCGCGGGGTTGCGCATGCGCGGTGGCGCGCCTTATATAAGGCCCGCGGAGCGGCGGGAATCGCCAGTTGGGGTTGAGAGGCGGTCCAGAGCAGACGTGAGAGCTCGGACACGACCACTGTCGCTGTGGGGAGGTGGACCCCCTTAAATCCATCAATAACACTTTTCTTGAGTGTGACAAACATGTCTTCCGAGACAGACCACCAACAGGTGGACCCTCTTCAAGAGGGCGACTCCGCTAGCGGAGGAAATGTGGTTGTTAATCAACCTGACCTCGTGGACCAGGAATCTCTGGATTTCCTGGAACAAGGGGAGATAATGGACGTCGACGTTGACTCTCAGTCACCGCTTCGCCCTGCTAATGTCGCCGCCAATTACTTGGAAGGTCTAGACATTGAGGCCATCAGCCCTGCTGACGGTCGCGCTGATACCGGTGAAGCTGAGTATCAGGATCAGGGTCTATTGTACCATGGGAAACCGCCGGCGGACGTTGAAAAACCCCGCCCGGCCGTACCAACCCTGGGAGGCTTCATGTCCAATTACGACGGACGTGAAGTAGAACTGCACGAGGACGTGCTAAGGCTCACGGCGGAGGGAGCTCCCCGCCGGATTGACTCACTCACGAGTCAGGCCATATTGCTCTTCCTGTTAGTGGAGGAGCAGGAGGAGATGCCCCCGGACTGGTTTGTGTACTGGGAGGCACTCCAGAAAGGACTACGCGTATGCTACTGCTTACGACGAGCTGTCTTCGATTTACACATCGCGGACATCGACAGGTTAATGCCCGCACTCCCAATTCTGTCTTTGGACCCGAATTGTGGAGTTGCCGGGATGTTGTTGACTGGTGTCAACAGATACCGGGCGCGAATCGGGAAACTCCGAGAGCCTAAAACCCGGAAGGAGTACGAGATTGCTGCCGCTAATACGCAGGGAATAGTCTCGTATGTCCTGGATGTAGCCACTATTGAGGACTACATGGATTCTCACCACGTCAAACGAGATATTGCCATATCTTGTTTGGTTGATGAGGCGGTTCGTACGGTACGAACCAGATCTTCCAGTGCGGAGGAGAAGGCGCGAGTAAAAGCGCTGAAAGCCACACCTAGGGGGCGCGGCAGTAAAGGTGAGAGGGGGGCCTCAAACCGGTCAAGCTCGGCTGACAGCAACCAGTCTGACGAGTTTGTCCAGGAGAGAGGACGTCAGGCTCGCCGGAACGAGAAGGCAAGATTAGCTAACTTGCCGGACTCTGTATTAGCAGAGGGACTACCGGAACAACCTTCCGGAGGACAGCCCGGTATTCCCAGGGCTGAGGAGGTAACGGATGAGGCGATGGACATAAACGAAGCCAATACTCCGGAACCCTCCAACACCACCACCACCACCACCCCGGCCCTTGTGGCAGACATGACCGCCGCCGCGGGAGCAGCGGCCGCCGTGGCGGCTGCGCTGGTATTTAATCCAGCACGTCTCAGCCCTCTCCGTAGTCCGGCTCAGTCGGACCCGGAAGAGGGAGAGGTTCCGGCTAACGCTGAGGAACCAGGAAATGCCCCAGAGGACCCCATCCCGCCTAATGACGTGATGAGGCGAGTCTGGCAGAACGCTAACAATAAGTTCCGCGTGTTTATTCCCAATTCATGGGAACAGTGTCCGATTGGTCCCACCAATTTCGGATGTCCACCTGAGACCAACTGTAAAGGTCAAAGTGATGATGAGGATTGGATCCGGAATACCCCCCGGGACCGTCCTCCGTCTGCTTTTTATCAGCAGTGGCTAGATCAACTCAGGATCCTGCCAGACACTTACTACAGTAAGGAGCAGAAGGAAAAACTTCTTTTTGCGGTTAACCGCTGGTACAGTCAGCGGGAAAGGAATTGGTGCCCATTCGCTACATGTGTAAACACGATTGGCACAGACAGAACCGTGTTTGTAACAAAGCAACGGTTTCTGCGACACCTCTGTGAAAATCACATGCACCACTGTGTGGTGTATCACTGTGATATCACAGTAGGTAGGGAATCCCAGCTATGTAACGGGTGTTTAGAACCCCGGAGAGGTGAGCTTATGCGCCACATGAAGGATTGCCATAACATGGGAATCAGTGTAGCTCGCAATCGTGTGAATGCGCTACATGACGCCGTTTGTGAACAATACAAATCACTCACGGAGGAACAAAAGGCTAAGATCCGGCCGGCAACTCCCTTCTACTGCGAGGTCGCAGATGGGAAGTTCAAAGCCAGGATTGCCAGAGTGGACGGACGACATAAGTTCGCCATGAATGACGAGGAGTATACGGTGTTATGCACTACCCGTACTTCCCGCAGAGGTGGCGGTAGTTTCCGTCAGCCGGAAACCCGGGGTAGTTCCCGGGGGAAGAGCCGGTCCGCCCGCGACCGCTCTCGATCTCCTGCGGTCTCACCGGGACCAAAACGGAGACATGCCGGATCCAACTTAGAGGATCTCGATAATTCCTACTATGGGAATTATCATGCCCCGGAAGGTCGCGACTATTATCGCGAGTATCCAGACCCGCTGTTTACAGACCGGAAAGATCGGAAACGTGATTCCGGTGGTCAAGCAGCGGCGACTAACATGGATTACCGTTCCAGACGTCTGAGCAGTTCAGACAGTGCCACCAGTCAACCTGACCATGGAGGTGCCCGGCCTAAAGAACCGGCTACCAGAACAAAGGCTTCCCTGCCTTTGACGTACCATCTGGGGACCACTACCAAGCTAACCCCCAGGGACGTCCGGTCGCCCACTACCCCAACTCGGGACATGCAGGGCTTGACCGTGAAAACAGAACCAAAATCACTAATCTCAGTGGTGACGCCTCGGGGCATAACTGTCCCGAAGGCTGCAGCGGTTGCGAAAGCGCCGCAAGTGGATGTTAAACCCGTGATTCCTGTAACCCAGGATCCGGTTGTCATCCAGCCAGTCGCGGGCACCTCCCGCACTGAAACTACCGGTGGCGTAAAGTTAAAATACGTCCCGATAGTCAACTACTTCTCTAGGGAAGAGAAGGCGAGCTGCGAAGTGGGACAAAGGATCGTAACAGAATTCCAGGAGTCCCAACGCGAGCTGGCGGTGGAATATAACACCAAGATGTTAGGCCTGTTCACGCATGGCCTAAAGATTGCCCATCGGGAGGAGAAAGCATTAGTCGCTGTTGGCAATGCTGATTACTTGGCTAAAAAGTCAAGGGAAGCTGCTTCAGGGCAAAAGACCGCTGAAGCCGCCGCAGGGTTCGTTCAGCAAGAGAACGAGAAGTTAACCAAACGGTTACAGGACATGAACGTAAAATTTTACGGGGTGTTTGGCGTGACTATCGATACCTGGGATGGCACAGCTGAGCACGCGCTTGCTTTAATGAGGGCAAGAGATGAACCTTTAGGTTAAACAGACTAATAAAAGGTTCTGAGTCTATTTCTAATTTTTTTAGGAATAGAGGAGGGAACTATAATAGTTTCCGGATAGATTAATTGTTCTTTCATTTAATCTGACGTCATAAATTGTTTATGACGGGGTTTCCCTTTTAAGGGGAGGGGCATCTTTTTAGATGCATATGGATCAACGCGGGGGGAACCTTCCGTGGAAGCTCTGGACTTACCTAACTACTCAACTCTCAACTATAGCCTACCGATGGGGAATCAGGACTCCACCGGGAAGCTACCAACCTAACGTCCCTGAAACTAACTTTTGGGATACGTTACCGTGATGTGTTCCTGATACTATTATGCTGAGTTATAAACTGTTCCCGTCCAAAGGATTACGTGTCAAACAGACAATGCTCGTGGTTCCAGTTCTACTTATCTATTTCATGAACATTCCTGGAGCTAGGATTACGTGTTAAACGGACAGTACTCGTGGTTTCCAGCCGGATTATAATTATATATGTCATGAACTTTACTGGAGCGAGGACGGGATACTTATCGAGCTGTATACATATGAACTTACCTTCGGGTGATATTTATCCAAGAAACAGTATTAAGAAGAGGAGAGCACCTCACTCATTCGTCTATTAGAAGCGGAGAGCACCTTGACCACAACTAGATCACCAGTAAGCTATATTTAATTGTAAGGGTTTCCTGGTACACTGCCAGGTTACTCATTAAAACGTTTTTTAATATATAAAATACATCATTATTATGTGATACATATCACCTCAGGTGTTCCAATAAGGTATTCTCATATTTACCTTAGGAATCAGGTTTCATAATATGCTACATATGAAGATTGTATGATCTGATAAGCTAGGAAACGTGGCTACCCGTAATGTTTATATGAAGTCGTTAAGACTATGTGTATATACTAAATATACCGCCAGGTATTGTCGTGTGTGTTGACTCTGTTGTATGTTGCGAGAGATATTAATACTCCGGTTATATAATCGGATTACCCGGCTTAAAACAAAGGCTGTGGTTACTGTTACCCATTGTGTGAATGTTTTCATTAAATCACAAATCAATGTAAGACGCGGGTGGTTGTGAGTCCTTATCAGGACTGGTTTTTAATAACTTTTCTGTTAAACTTAAATATATACACACCCCACGCGCATTTTTTTAATAACCGAGTAAGGAAACTTCATAAGGAAGTCATATCGAAATGTGTCAAGCCGTTCGATTGTATGTATGATATTATATTCACTTGTCATAAAACATACCTAAATCATCTATTATGGTTGCTATTACAGTGTAATGCCATATTTATATTGAGTTTTTATGATCTCGCTTGTGTAGTATGTCGTAATAATATGTTTACGCCCCTAGTTACTGTATAGACAATAACTATAAAGTCGTTGTTCTAAGAGGTTTTCTATATACTAGGAAAACCGTATATATATTCATTACCACCTAGTTTTGTCTAGGGGGGGTAGTGTAGGGGCATAATATTACATATTAATCTCATACACGGTATTTCCGGGTAACGTCTGTTTACTCGGCTTCTCCACCTGGAGCTAGTGCACACAGTTCCCGGGAGAGGGCGCAGGTCCTCTTCAGGTGACCGTGTGCCGCTCTCAGGTGGGCGGCCGACCCACCCACCTGGCCACGTGATCTAAGAGCCGGTGTTATATAAGACCCATGTGTTTACCTGGAACGGCAGTCAGTGCAGGCCCGACTGACGAGAGACTTCACATGTCCAACCGTGCGGACAGAGTTGTATGCTAAGAGTTGTATACTGACCGTTTCCTCTATTTATAGAGAAACCTGATTTACCTGTGTGTATTCATTTTACACTGATCGTTCCCTAGTAAAGGAACTGGAGTTATTATTCTTGTGAATAAAGATAGATATATTCTCGCACCTGGAAACTGCCGTGATCGTTGTTCTTTAACCTAGAGTTAATTACGAACCACCACACATCTATAACCTAATTGCTTAGACCATTTCGTTATAATCATGTGCGATATAAGATACAGCTGTGAAATCCTCAATGTCATCTACCCCTCTAGTGGAATACCCTCTTTGACTATTATATGTACCGCTATATATACATACGCCTACACCCACGTCTCTTACACACGATAACGTTAACGTACGGCGCAGCAGGCTTCTGCCAACCTGCAGGCGTTTTTAAGGTAAATGTGAGAGAAGATTTCTTTATGACTCGCTGAGGAAGGATCCCAATATAGCTCGGTATAGAGATGAAATGGAGATGGCGAAAGTGGTAGTAAGGGAACAGGGGGGGGGGGGGGGTGAAATAGTAGTGGGAAGCAGGAGCTGTGTAGAGATGACTTCAGGGTGGTGAGAGTTAGAGTCAATTTAATTGGGCCTTGCAGATACTATAAAGTAGTATCACAACGCAGAAAGGAAAGTGTTGCAAGCAACAGAGGATTCAACAATACAACGTTACTCCGAGAAGGTTATGAATTTTGTAAGAACAGAATATGAACTAGCATAGGAAAGCCGATTCGTGGGCATGCATAGGCATGCTAAAAGCTGCATAGCCTCCCTCCCCCCTAGGAACATCCCAGGACAGAGATCGACTGAGGAATCCCTCTCTGAATGGTCCAAATCGGTTGCAGAAGTGTCACTCTCCAAAAATATTCCTTAATCTAAACTTTACCACAGTGCAATCTCTGTATATATATATATATATATATATATATATATATATATATATATATATATATATATATATATATATATATATATATATATATATATATATATATATGTATGTATACGCATTAGCCACCAGTGGCTGAAGTTGGCTGTATCCATACAGAGAGGTATGTGGCACTTTTGGCACCATCTCTCAGTACAGAATTGACCAGAACGTAGAGTCGAAGGTAGGGTAGAGAGGGTTGATGGAGGCTCCTGTTATTCCAGGTCCTTGTTGTTATTACTGTTGTCTCGGTGTCTGAGGGCCTTGTTATTGGCACCATCTAGGTGTGGGTAAACACACTACAGGGTGTGGGGCAGACCCTATATATCGCCCATATCTACCCCAGGGGTGGGAGACATACACTCAAAACTGTATGCTGGTAGTAATAGCTCTGTTTATTGCACAAATACAGGAGACATAATCAAAAAGCATATTTAGCTATAAAAGAAGTTATATGTTTATTAGTAATAGGTCTGTTTATTGCACAAATTTATACAGGAGACACAATCAAAAAGGATGTTTACCTATTAAAGATGTTATATGTTTATTAGTGATAGGACTGTTTGTTGCATTTATTCAGAAGAAATACTCACAGAAAAGAGTGTTCGTTGGTAGTACTACAACTACAACTGCCTATTATAGATAAGATAATAGACAGCTGTACACCTCATATTATCCAGACAATTTATGTTAGTAGTGATATCCGGATTGTTCTGAGATGTGAAAAGAACACTGTTATGAAAATGTCCATTAAAGTCTTCTGTATTTCTGTGGAAATCCGATTGTACCTCAAGCAATGTAAAAGGTAGCATTGGATGTATAGACACAACGTGGCTTTTATACTACCATTAAGCATTGACTTGATGAAAACCAGATATAAAAGTTCTGGATAGGCAGGATAGGATACGACCGATAAAGTCAAATAAAAAATAAATACAAGTAAGTTGGGATGACTTCAAAAAGATATGAACATGAGTCTATAAAACTGTTTTCCTTACCTGCAGAGCTGACCTATGTACATTCAACTATAGTGCTTTATTGTAGTATGATAAGCTATGGGCATGAATGGAGACCTGGCGAGTAACTCGCCCGAGCAGCATTCATGCATCACCCCCTGAAGGGTTGACATCATGCTCTAGTACACATCACTCACCAAAGCTGTGTCGGTGCAGCATCGATTATGGCAGCAAATCAACATGAAGCCCTGGGACTTCAACCCCTTTTTTACATATCACCTGCTGGAGTAGCCAGCTAGGCATGTATAGCATCTACAGTACCTTTAAATGCATGTATAGTAGCTACCTACAGCTAGGTATAGCAGACACATGATGAGGTGGACAAGGGAGCAATCAGACAGGCACAAAGTACAGAAGTACAGGTACACGTAGGGAAGGGATAGCCTGGTCTGGTTCCCATCCTGGGGGGGGGGGGGTATTGTTGAGACACTGATTCTTTTTTTTTGTTTAAACTAATTTTGTTTTATCCGCATAATTTTCAATAAATTTGTATCTCGTAGTAGTGATGATGGGTTTTCTTTTACATGGAAATGGTGGATTATCGCACGGATGCCCAAAACTGTCTCCTCCCTTCCCCTTCAAATTCGCCCCACCCCCCACTTAAATCTCCCACTTCAAATCATATTCAAATAAATGTGTTTCCCCCTGAAAAAATGGATGGCATCTTTTGCCACCATCCCGCCACCAACCCTGTTTTCAAACGTTCACTATTCCCTTATGATGGCGTAAAAATCTTTCATAAAATACATTGAAAGTTATTCCAAAGAGAAGAGCTTGAAAATAACCAGAAATGCTGAAAATGTGCTCACAATTGACAGGAAATAAAAAGTTGTTAAAAGTAGTGTACTTACAACATGGCATGATCACTGTGAATGCGAATTTACATCAAATTTGAATTTCCCAAGGGCAAAAAACAACAATGGAAAATGAATATTTTTGAAGCGCTCATGTAGCATGCTCGTCAGCGAGAGTTTATGCATGTTTTAGCTCATGGCATAACTTTTACAAAGAATGTGTTTTTCATGGTACCGGTAATATCAATTTAGTTATAACATCAGAATAGCCTTCCAGGAACATACCTCTCCTTTAAAGGCCTGTTAACCCTTGAAGGGCAGCAGACCTCTTTATCCACCATGCCTTTTTTGTAAGCATGATGCAGCCATGCATCATGCTGACTTAAGAAATTGATACACTCCCGAAAAGCAGAAGGTTTGGCATGATACAGCAACGCAGCAATGGCGAGTAACTCACCGTATTTTTTATGGGCCTCAGAATAACAAATGGACAACAATCATGTCGTCCTTAAAGGGTTGATATACACCAAACTGCCACAGAGAATATGAGTCTCCATAAGGCTCAGGCAACCATCGCGCATGCGTACACGCATGGCGGCCATTTATAAAGCAGCAATTAGACTTCAAACAATCTTCATATCGTGTGGGATCCATCCGCTAGGGGGAGCGGCGGGCAGCCCTCAGGGTAGTGACTCGTGCAGGGGATGCGCTGATGTTTTTTTAAACGTAATAAGAGTCTATGTGAGTCTGGGGTAGGGTGGTCGGATCAGCTCCACACGCCAATCGTGCCTGCACACACGCAGTCAGCGACATCTTACAGATGTACCCCTATATAGGGCCGCTTATATGTAGACATGGGACCCTCTGACTAATGCCAGATTCACTCTTACACTGATTGGGTCACATCTATAAGATGGGAAATCTTAAAGTTGGAATACATAGCTTTTGAAAAAGAAATTCTGTATGTTCCATATAATATAATATCAGATGTATAATCCGTGGCGAGTATAACAGCTCAGTTATGACCATTGATTGACACACTAGGTGATGGAGTGTCCATATAAATATGTTGGGGAGTATACGACATATTTTTAAATTAAAAAGTCAGGGCTGCAATCTGATATTAACACTGCACGAGAATGGGGATTTAGGTGTAACTTAAAGCCCAATATATCTTATGTAAATCTCTGGTTGCAACCAATATAATGGAATTTAATGATCCCTGTCAACCTCGGGTAGGATGGGATTTAAGGGAAATTTATTTCTCTTAAAGGTACGCTTGCATGGGCTTTAAGCTACTTAATACTCCAGGACAACCTCAATAACTTTTTACTTAAATCTTAATATTTCCAAGGACAACCAGGGATATTTTTCACCTAGATCCCATTAAACCTCATGACAACCAAGGGTATTTCCACTTAAATTTCATTAAATCACATGACAACCACGGGTATTTTCTACTTAAATCTTATTAAACCCAAGGACAACCAGGGTATTTTCTTCTTAATTCTTATTAAACCCCAGGACAACCAGGGATATTTTCCACTTAAATTTCATTAAACCTCAGGAAAACCAGGGATATTTTCCCTTAAATTTTATTAAACCCTGTGACAACCAGGGGTATTTTCCACTTAATTTCATTAAACCTCAGGACAACCAGGGGTATTTTCCATTTAAATGTCATTAAATGTGAGGACAACCAGGGGTATTTTCCATTTAAAACTCATTAAATCCCAGGACAACCAGGGATTTATTTTCCCATTTAACCCAACCTGGGATGATTTGACTGCAATTATTTTTTATTCAGGGGGTTGGGATTCATTATCAAAAGTGATGCTTTGTCGTCAGGCAGCTCTTCAGCAGGCGGGAATTAGGAGCAGGCAGGAGGCAGGCAGGAGGAGTGTTCCCATGGTCAGGCAGCAGTGGACTGAGGAGCTCACACTGCACCCCCATTATATAGGGGATGCAGTACTGGTCACCTGACCAGAATGAGACTTGCCTCTGATTGGCTGAGGAATCAGTACTGCCTGGACCACCATGGAGTGCACATGGGTAGGCAGGGATATTATACTCTAATTAAATCCCATTAAACCTCATGATAACTTGGGGTAGGTAGGGCCAGGTAGGGCCGGACAGGAAGCTATGGGGAGGCATCTAGCCGGCTCTGGGGCAGTTAGGGCCGTGTAGGAAGCAGTGGGGAGGCTTGCAGCCGGCCCTGGGGCAGGTAAGGCCGGGCAGGAAGCAGTGGGGAGGCTTGTGGCCGGCCCTGGGGCAGGTAGGACCGGGTAGAAAGCAGTGGGGAGGCTTGCAGCCGGCCCTGGGGCAGGTAGGGCCGTGTAGGAAGCAGTGGGGAGGCTTGCAGCCTGCCCTGGGGCAGGTAGGGCCGGGCAGGAAGCAGTGGGGAGGCTTTGAAAGTTTGGTTATGGGTATCCATGACCAATAGATGCTTTCTTTGGGAAATCATTTTAAATTACTATAGGAATTTGAGAAAAAATACCTCTAATCTAATATGGAATAGTGGTGGTATATATGAAGTCTAAAATATATGATCTAGATTTATCTAAGAAGGGTATGATATAAAGTATAGTGTATAAACCTACAGCTCCCCACTACCCCCCCCCCCTCCCAGTCACACCTGTAGCTCACACCTTGCTACACCCACACACGGGCTGTGTATAACAAAGGGCACCTCTATGTAGGTCAAAACATGCACACATACTAGAGTCACTATAGGAAGCCATAAAGTAATATTTTTATGATATAATACTATAGTTTATGAATGGTACATGCCACCCCACAGCTTCCTACACGACCCTACCTGCCCCAGGGCCGGCCACAAGCCTCCCCACTGCTTCCTTCACGGCCCTACCTGCCCCAGGGCCGGCCACAAGCCTCCCCACTGCTTTCTACCCGGCCCTACCTGCCCCAGGGCCGGCCACAAGCCTCCCCACTGCTTCCTGCCCGGCCCTCCCTGCCCCAGGGCCGGCCACAAGCCTCCCCACTGCTTCCTGCCCGGCCCTACCTGCCCCAGGGCCGGCCACAAGCCTCCCCACTGCTTCCTTCACGGTCCTACCTGCCCCAGGGCCGGCCACAAGCCTCCCCACTGCTTCCTACCCGGCCCTACCTGCCCAAGGGCCGGCCACAAGACTCCCAACTGCTTCTTACACGGCCCTACCTGCCCCAGGGCCGGCCACAAGCCTCCCCACTGCTTCCTGCCCGGCCCTACCTGCCCCAGGGCCGGCCACAAGCCTCCCCACTGCTTCCTGCCCGGCCCTCCCTGCCCCAGGGCCGGCCACAAGCCTCCCCACTGCTTCCTGCCCGGCCCTACCTGCCCCAGGGCCGGCCACAAGCCTCCCCACTGCTTCCTTCACGGTCCTACCTGCCCCAGGGCCGGCCACAAGCCTCCCCACTGCTTCCTACCCGGCCCTACCTGCCCAAGGGCCGGCCACAAGACTCCCAACTGCTTCTTACACGGCCCTACCTGCCCCAGGGCCGGCCACAAGCCTCCCCACTGCTTCCTACATGGCCCTAACTGCCCTAACTGCCGTGGTATAAAGATGCAGTATATTCCATGACAACTTCCCCACCTAGGTTGCCGTGGTATAAAGATGCAGTTTATTCCATGACAACTTCCCCACCTAGGTTGCCGTGGTATAAAGATGCAGTTTATTCCATGACAACTTCCCCATCTAGGTTGCCGTGGTATAATGAGGCAGTATATTCCATGTCAACTTGAAGACCTAAGTTGTCATGGGATATACTGAGGTTGGATGGGATTGCCATGAGATATAAGTAGAAGATATATCTCGTAAACTTCTATTTTCGTGCAGTGTAAAATACATTAAAGTCAATAGATACACTGTAAAAATATTCCGTTGAATATACGGAGAATCAGTGTAAAATTTAACGGTGATTCATCATAACATATGATTACGGTGAGGCAATGTAAAATCAATCAATTTTACTTTGAATATCCAAAATCCAGTACAGTGAAACACCGTTTATTTTTACAGTGAAACACAGTTTATTTTACGGTGAAGCTACATTTAATTGATTTCAGTTTTATCACACCAGGTGGCAGTTTGGTTCATGAAGAGATTTTCCTGGATGCTAGGAACACCATTTTTGTGGTGATAATAAATATAATATTATACAGATACAGCTGTCATGTTTGCTCTGTACCCATCCTAGAGTGACTTCTGCTCATGGACTGGTATTACAAAGAGTCATGAAGCATTCTATAAGGCTTTCATAGACTAATTCCTAATGATTAGGTCTGAAGTCTTGACACTAAGATGATATTGCTGATTGGAACCAAATTGGGTTTGGAACCATATTGAGCATGGAGTTAGGTATAGGGGGATAAATGAACTGAATAACACTGGGACAAATCAGTTAAATTACACAAAATACCATTACAATTATTGTTTAGGCACTGAATCAGAATACAGTGATGTTTTGTATTCTGTTAAAATAACGGTGATTCACAGTTCCGTAGAAATGACGGTGACTTTGGGGAAAATGGTGACCGTGACAATAACGGTGAAAGTCCGGCACCCAGTGTTGCCAGTGAATCACCGTTTTTTTAACAGTACTGAGAATCACTGTTAAAAAAATTTATAATGGAGATTTCTTGTTTAAAAATAGCGGTGACAGTTCCGTAAAAATAACAGTGAAAGTCCGGCACCCAGTACGTGTTGCCAGTGAATCTCCGTTATTTTAACGGAATTTTTTTTACAGTGTAAGTCTACTCTCAATATCGCCATTTCTACGGTCGGATGGTATGTGGTGGGACGTCATAATTACTCATCAGATGAGCATGGACCCATCAGCAGACTAGACTAACCAAAAGGAAAGCTTTTGTTTCAGGTAACATGGGAAGATAGTCTAGGGTCGGTAGGTCGGATTTCCCCTCCACGATAATACCCTTTTAAATAATTGAACAAAAAAGTGTAAAATGGGAAGATTTTTTTAGATTTTTTGACCGCAAAAAAGGTCGGGTGACTTGACACAAACCTTTTTTTAGCCTCAGCATTACAGAGTACCGCTCCATGGTAGGACAAGTAGAGTTTATCACTAATTGGGTTGACCTACCCGGGCAGATAGGATCATCAAATTACGAGAGGCACTAGGTTCAGGGGCTAGAGGTAAGGAATCTTGAACTTAGATGGTGTAATATTATATTTTGTATGCTTCCATCCTTTACACAGTAGGAACATAATTCAACCGAATTGAAGTGATTTTATCAAACATCAATTCCAAGTTACGGAATGCTTCCAAATTACTATAAGGGTGTTAGATAAGAGACCTTAATACAGCTGTAAGACCTTTCCCCACATCCCCTCATAGTTTCCATGGATAATACAGATGACTAAATACTAACCACAAAACAAGAATCTCCATCCACAAATGTACCATCTGCACCCCATTATTCTGCTCCAAAACAGAACAGCTATATCCATTTACATCATTAATGTATCCCCCTCCCACCACCTTATTCCACCCCTTACTGCCTCTGGCCCACACCAAAAACACATCTTTATCTGCCAATGTCAGGAAATTGCAGCGAGAACAAACGTCCTTTTTGCACCTTTTTATGTGTAGAAGATTCGCTCAATACGTTCTTTAAAACCCTTTAAGGGTTGGATAGTACTTCTATGCATTATTCTGTTTGTTGTTGCCATCATGCATAAATGCAGCGCTGTTGAGTATAGTTCATTAGGACTACTTGCATGCATCATGCCAATCCTAAGGGGTTGATACAATCACCATGGCTCTGCATGATGCACCGATGCATCACCGCTGCGTTCACCACCATCAATGCATTAATGTATCATGAAGACAATGTTTTAATCTATCATCCTAGCCACAAAGGGTTAGAGACACATTGCTGCGGGCGTCCACCAGGAAGCGCCTTTTTCTACTCCCCAGTGATCATCTGGTGAAAAAACAGCGGCGGAAATTCAGCCGAGAAATAATTTCATTTTAATGTACTTTGGGGGTTTGGAGGTGCCAGGACCAATTTCAGAATTACTGTTTAACACGTTGATGCTGCCCGTGTTCTGCAGGTGCCGCTGTATTATAGTCCTAGTCCTGTTGTAACAGGCCGTGAAACTACTGGTTACAGTCTGTTACAGTCTACCAAACGCCATCTTGGATATTTACAACCACGCAAGCCCAAGCTGGCGTAGAATGACTGGTTGATGCTATTGGTATGAAGATCGCCAAGATGGAGTCAAACAGCTACATTGTTACATGCTTACTAGTTACTAGTCAGACTGCCGCCACCCCTAGTGGACAGGGGGTGAACTACCGATATCAAAGCTATTATTGAACCTGATTATTGTATCAGCTTCCGGCGTCCACTGGAGGCTTCTGGGTAATGTTACCCCCACTTGACCTTCACCCTGACCCTAACCAGACCATAAGGATGCTGGGAAGGGCCTGCGTCTTCCGGTGACGTCACCGTATCCCATAAATCCCTGTTTCTAATCGGGTTACTTTGCTGATTTCCCAGCATGCTCGAGGGTGCAGCTATAAAGTTAATTTGCATGAAGATACAGCTGGGCTAACCCTTTAAGGACTGAACAGTGCTTTAATGCATTAATCTCTCTGTCGGCATGATACATGATGCAGCCCTGGCCACCAGGGCTGCATTTGAGCTAACCCTGCAGATGGTGAATAGTCGACAGAATAATGGCAAGAAGACTAACCATGGCTGCAATTCATTACGACAAAGAGAATACATCACATTAAAGCACTACGCATCCCTTAAAGGGTTAAATTAGGATTTAGTAACGGGCCCAAGAACATGGATGATGAACTCTCTAGACGCCGAGCCGGATCTTCATCACATTATACACTTACCTCCGCTTCCTCCTCGCCCCGCGCGCATCCCGGAAGCCGCTCTCCCCTACTTGCGGACATACAGCCCACAGCTCATTTTTTAACAACAGGGGGATGGTGAGTTTTCGCGCGGAAATGTTTTACACCCCCCCCCCAACCCCCCCCCCCCCCCATATTCCCCCCATACTCAAGGCGTCAACATTTTTAACCCCCTCCCCTTACGGGTCGAAAATCGGTGCACGCGGGGGCCCTTTGAGGCATAGTAACACGCAGGGTTTTTGGCTCAAAACTAGTTAATTTTTTTTTATTCCCCCCAGTCAAGGGTCCACCACCCGCCTGTTGATAATAATGATCACTCCCCTTAAAGGCATTAGGGCATCAAGGCATTAACCCTACTCTTCCCCATTCTAAGAGTCCAACTCCCTGATTGTGTCTCTGCATCAGAAGTATCATTGATACAGTCTACACAGACTGAAACTTAGCTGCATAACTTATGGTACACTCAATGTTTGATGATTAATACTGCTTGGTCGGCATGATGCATGAATACAGTCCTGGCGAGTTACTCGATAGTGCTGCATTCTGTGTTAGAGATGGTCCAACCCATATAAGCTCATATACACAGAGATCTATGCCTCATACACATAGTGGCATCCTCTCCCATTGCTGAGTGGCGTTCCCAGTCTGCCCTTCTCTGTATGTCACTTTACACTGTAAGCCCTACCTACCATGATAGCTGTTATCCCATGGCTGCTATCAGTGCTTATCTCACCAGCCCCCAGCAGAATCAGATGCAAATAGCCGCGAGCGCTGGAGGCATTTTCTCCTTGACTCCCAATGTATCAGGCATACTTCCCATTGCCTGTCTGCCTTTTACACTCTCAGAACAATTTGTGATGCTGAATCTAGTGTTTGGATATCAAATATTCGATTAAATCGCAGTTTGGTTCAGGTCAGATAATTATTTAGGACATTGAGGTCTGTTGGGGTATTTCAGAGGGTGGGATTGTTATTTTTCTTGAAAAACTTGGGCCACACTTGTCTCCCTTCCTTTACTGCCATCCTCCTTCTCTGCCCCCCCCCCCCCTCTTCCCCATTCACCCTCCCCCTAATGTACTTGCTAACGCCCCCACCCCCTATCTCGACATGGCAGGGGTAACCTGTTAGGCCCCCAGCTTCCCCGATGGAATGGGCGCCGATTTACACGCAGGGTCGCTAAAGGGGCCGACGTCGTCGCGTCATATCGGACAGGGCGATAGGGTGACATCGATTTGTTGCCCACGTCGGCATTCTTCCCGAGAAGTGCCGAGGAGTGCCGAGAAGTACCGAGCGGAGGAGATGGCGCTTATCGGCCGGTAGGGGTCAGGCGGCGCCGTCTGGGCTGTGTACGTTGGGGGGGGGGGGGGGGCTGAAGTGAGACCTTTCAGGGCGGCATAGTGCTTTGAGGATAAATCATGTTTTTTTTAAATCGCTTTAATGAATGCAGCCTAGGCAGGGCCATCATCAAGAATTATGTCGAACTTACAGGGCTGATATATTCCCGAATGGTCGGCATGATGCACTCATGCATCATGGGGGAAAAGGGGATGATGCACTAAAGCATCATATGTGGTCCTTGGAGGGTTAAAGGGTACGGCTGCTGAGAGTCAGGTTGTATCTCAGTGGTCCTTTAAATACCTACTGTGAGGGCATTCGATTTTGCGATGGCGAATTCGGGATGGGCTTGTAGTGAGAGGTATAGGGACTGACCTATTGGTCATAAGGACTAGAATACATAGCATATACCCAGGTTCCATTGATATAAACAGCTCCATGGTCATATAGCTTGCAGTCATTTTCCCCCAGATTTGACTATTTATGCAACTGGTACCTGCAGTGCTCTGGGTGAGTGGTCCTACCAGAAACCAGCGGTAGAAAAGTAGTCCCCCCAGCATAATTACATGCAAGTGATGATTCCAAAGTCGGGATGGTGCCAGTATGAGTCCTATATGAGTCAGTAAGTGAGAAGATATGGATGCAAGTGTATAAGAAGTACCAATTTATCTCAAGCATCTACACCCCTTGCACCCCTTAATAAAATATGAATAATGCTATCGTAAGGATAAGGTGGGGTAAGCAGTGCAAATGGTTGTCATAACAATGTAATAGTTGCCATTGGAAATACAATAGTTGCCATGGCCTATAGGCAATAATCGCTAGGGGCAATGCAATTGTTGCCATGGGTGGTGCAATGGTTGCCATAAGTAGAGAAAGCTGTTGAAATGCAAGGTTGCATATTATTTGGTATCAAATCATTAGCACTTAAAATACCGAACTCAAAAAGGCTTTTTCTCCAGATATTATCCAGCCTGATCTAAATTGAATCACTGTGGTATGAATATAAATCACGGTTAATATTTAACTATATACTCTACAAAACCTTCTGGCTGCGCATTAAGATTGGTAGTTAAATCTTAAAGGGCCGCACGTTACCTTAAAGCAACATGTGTCATCATGATGCACTAATGCTATTTTCCCATTGGTGTATCATGCCAAGACTTCGGGCGTTTTTGTTTTATCTCCTCAGGGTCTGTTTTAATGTAGCCCTGGTAAGTTGAAGCAGCAAGGCTGCATTCACGCATTATCAAGATAAGGAGTTAAAACATTTAAGTACCATGCGGTCCTTAAAGGGTTAAAGGGGCTGGTATTTAGCAGTGGCAGTTAACGTGGGGCGTGCTCGTGTATGAAAGTTGCATGCTTGCCCGTCATTACCTGGCTCTTTTACTACTTTGGCTGCACTCAGACTGGTACTAAACTAGCCATACACACCCTGCTTACAACCCATCTAACCCTTTAACAACCACAGAGTGCTTTAATGTCCTCTGTCCTTGGTTGTTATGATGCATGAATGCAGCACTGGTCATTATACTCACCTGTGCTGCATTCATGTATCATGCCGACCCTTTGGAAGTGTTTCAACTCGGTAGAGTCGGAATGACACTTGAATGCAGCCGTGGCGAGTTACTCGCCAAGTGCGCTAACCAAGGATATGGTAAACTAAAGCACTAAGCGGCTCTACCCTAACCACACTTGATGACTTACCAAGTCGGGGACATCCCACTGTGATTTATTCATGCCATGGGAGGTGAGTTATTATAGGGTTGTCATATACGGGGCTAGTGGCAAGAGAGACTGGCTGGCTCCTCTAGAATCTGTCCTGTTATAGCTCAAGTAAACCGTTATATATTATACCCGGGGCTATAAAACATACCCCATAGTTGACATTGTTCTTAGATTTACACATCAGTCATGTTGAGTTCCCAGCTGGTGCCTTGTATGATATACCCCTGTGGTTTGGTGTATACCCCAGCATTGCCAACTTCACTGCAGTAGAATATGCTTTGCTATCAAATTGATGCACACTTTACGCTCATCTTTCTGTTGGGTATGGCAGGGGCGGATCCAGGTTGGGGGGGGGGGGGGGGGTCCTGGGGGTCCGGACCCCCAGATATTCTTAATGATAATTTGATCCACCGCAAGTCGCGGCGCGTCACTTTTTTGTATTTGGTGGACCCCCCCCCCCCCTTTTCAAATTCCTGGATCCGTCTGGGTCCCGGGGTCAGAGTATGTCCCACAATTATATCCCCAATAGAATAGATTATTATGGACATGATATATTGGCACTGGAGACTGTCTTTGAGAGCAGTGTAATAGGCATTGGGTTGGTATGAGGAGCTGAATATAAGGATTCTGAAATTTACCAACAGTTCATGTGACATTACTGCTTGCTAGTCACTACACCACTGTGGCCCCAGCTGCCTAGAATAACCGTATGATGTATGCCCTCAGACCTTTAAGGGCAGGGTAATGAGTTTATGTCCTCAGTCGGTCCTAAAGAGTAAGCATGATGCCCCAATACAGTGCCACAGAGTCACTCACCAGCGCTGCGTTGATGCTTCCATAGGAAAGATGTATACATGCATGCACCCTTAAAGGGATTGCCATGATATTCTGCGCATGCGTACATGGGTGATAACGTCATTAGTTTCCTGTCATCTCGCCGCCAGGCGGCCTCAGTAGTGTAAACATGACACACCAGGCTGTGACGTCACACCTCTGATCCCGGCATGCCTCAGTGACTCTCAAACACATCACAAGATGGCGCCACTTCACCTGAGCACGTGACCAGGAAATGGGGTCAACACGCAGCCTGTTAAAGCACTATAGTCTATACACCACTTGTTGCAGAATATATCTCTACCATGAGGTGGACTTCATTTATACCACCGCATGGATGCTTGCACTAAATAAACTAAAAATGCATTAGGAACACTTTAAGCATATTCAATTCGGGTAAATGCTATTTAAAGCCACTTACATGCAGTTATGACTTTGCCGTGGTATTTACATGGCATTACTGAACTTAAAGCTGCTTTAAACTGTTAAAGTTTTCCTGTAAGGCATCTTAAATTTGCTTAAATGCTAATACTCATACAGAGTACACAGACTACAGTTCATTCCTATTCTTCCCTCTCCCTTTACCCTACTCTTTCTTGTGGAGTGTTTATATAACAAGGGGGGGAGGATATACCCTTGAAGCGGTCGGGGATATGCCCATTTTTGCCCTGCCCGACCCCCATGTAAGGTCGAGATCTTTACCTAAGAGGGGTCGAAATGGCTCACTAAGTGACCATCTTTCCCTGTAGTTGAAAATATCATAGCTTTGAATTGCAGAGCAGAGCACCACGTGAGGGAGCTACAATAGGCTGTTGGTGAGCAGCTCACATGGCCCGGGGGCAGGGCGGGTGGAGCAGCTCACCACCAGGGTACTGGAGGGGGGTGTAGCATGCTCGGACTCCCAGCCCTATACTAATGTATGGACTGGGAGCAGTGCTGAATTTCACTCTTGCACCAGTTTTGTGGCGAAAATGGGTGTATTGGTCAATACAGACAGATCATTACCTAGATCAAAGGGGTAATTAAAATACAGGGGCCTACTGTGTGATTGCAACCTATATTTGACAAAGGTAACTGAGATATATGTATTGGAAGAGGACGGCAGCATGCTCCCAGGCTATCCAGCTGGTAGGATCGACGCTGGCCGAGGCTGGGTGTGTAGGGGCTACAAACACTAAGGCAGGCTGGTACAGTGCTTGGGGTGCTGGAGGGTGAAGTGGGTGTGGTGGGAGGGGGGATGGAGAGGTAATCTGTATATAATAGCTTAACCCGTAAAGGGCCGCATAGTGTTTTAATACAATATATGCCCTTTAGTGTATGTTCAGCCTTGGCGAGTAGACTCACCGGGGCTGCACCGTGCATCATGATAACAAAGGGCTTTCCCATATAGCACATACGCACTACGCGCCCCTCAAAGTTTTAACATCCATTGCCTAACAATTAACAATTAAGTTTTGTGTTAGTTGGTATTCATTATTGGAATCTATTACATGGATAGAAAGGCAAGCGTTAAATAATGACCAATTTCCTGAGCAATATTGGAGGTCTAGACTTGCCATAGCAGTTTAAAAAGTGTTTCAGTGCCGATCAGACATAGTTAACATGGCGGAAAACCCACTCAGTAAAAAGGATCACCGGGAGACGCAGCATATCTATCACAAGTGGTGTCTAGTGAAGAAACGACCTGGTTGTGGTGGCTGGGGAATGGCTGAGGGAACAAATGAGTATGGGGAGCAAGCTATGGAATATTCTACAGTGAGAGATGGCGCCGTCCGTTAAAGTCAATTACCTCTCTATATGGATACGGCCATCTTTATCGACCGGTGATTTTATGCTACCACACTGTTTAAAGCAACCATTGTAAATTTATAGCAAAATGTGCTGGCAGTTTTGGTCAAGAACCTGCTTGGGGAATGACGCCTCTGTTACAGATTTGAACTACAGAGAGGCCTTCTGATTACTCCCTCTGCTGCAGAATGGCATTGTGGGCAGGCAGTTGGCTGGGGGAGAGGGAGAGGGGGGGACTGGGGTGGGAGGGGGTAGCAGGAGAGACAATTGTAAATTGGGGGAGTGATGGACGGTACACTGGGATAGGGCAGAGACAGGTGGGGGTTCAGGGATGAGAAAATCAGGAGATTGAGAAACAGGTTTTTACGAGTAGGGGGAAGGGAATGGTAGTATTGGTACATTGGGCAGGGAATAGGGTCTACTACCAGAACTGGTGATATTAAAAGGGAACAGGAAGGGAAGAGGTTAGTGGAAAAAGCGTGGTTTTGGGGAGGTCTGTGATGATCAGGAAAATGGTCGAGTTGGATGGAGATGAAAAAGAGGTTGGTAAAGGGAAATGGGACATGAGTGGCAGGACATACAGGGTAGATAGGGGAAGGAGGGACATATCAGGAGGAGTGAGGGGTCGTCTATAATAGAGGGATATAGATATCTAGTACAGGTGAATGGGTAGACTTCAAGTTATTAAATGTAAATATAAGGAGAGGCAAAGATCACTACCAGTCTTAAGGAGAGGCTGCCAAATAAGGATTATAATGAGAAAAGGGAGGGTCTAAGGGAAGCATGCATAGTGGAGGGGGTGCATGCATTGGTGTGTATTTGTTTCAGCTGGGATGGAGCCAGGAGGGAAGGAGTTGGCAGGAGAAGCAGGGAGATGGGAGGAGGGAGATGGGGAGGGTGAATGAGGGGAAATTGCCGGCGGGGTAAGAGCAGACATTAAATCTTCAATGGGGCCATTTCGGTGCCAATGAAGCATGACAGGAGAGCAGGCAGTGAGGGGGCCACACATGCAGCAGTCGCCATTTTGTTAATGGGTGTTTGTTGGGCCCTTTAAGTGTAGCATAATGCTTTAATGAGCTTTGCTATTCATTGGCATGGCGCATTCATCTACTAGCCAAAGCTGCATTCAAGTATCATACGTAATGGTTTGATACACTCCCGAATGGTGTTACTCATCATCTTCCATACATATGATATATGCGAGTAGACTCTTCAGTGCTGCAAACATGCAGATCATAACAAAATCCCACATTAAAGCACCATGCTGCCCTTAAAGGGTTAGGGTAGAGGCACCGCACTACTAATTACAGAACATGAAGCTACGTGGCCTGCAGTTAGAAAAAAGCTATTGGGAGGCATAGCTATTTGTGCTATTTGAATGTATAGAGGAACATGCAAATATAGAAAAGGGAGAAGTCTAAAAACACAATTCACACTATGATAGTAAAAAGATAGTCCTATATATTAGCTAGCAGCGTCACACTGTATTGTCTACAAATACAAGAATGTTGATGTGGAATGTGGCCTGTGGCAGCAATTCGGATTTATTTTGTTGAACCAAAATCCCCAAGGCCTATAAAGTGATGTATTCTACTAAATATGACACATTTAAACCTTTCAGGGCAGCATAACAGTTTATTACACTAAGACATTTTGTTATCATGATTCATCATTGCAGTAACTCGCAGGTGCTGCATTCATGCATCATGCTGACCATACATGGGAGCTGTAGGGTAGACTAACCTAGAGTCAGCCATGTACCCTGAGATGTCCACCGCAATTTTTTATAGTCATTAATGCATGATAAGCCCTCTTTTTGTGAATCAGAGTACACTTTAATATGTGCTACCCTTTCCAGCAAAGGATAAATAGAGACAATACCATATATGAATAACTGCATATAATTAAGGTGGACATCTCAGGGTACGTGGTTGACTCTAGGCCAATCTACCCTACTGTATTTGCACTTCATGACGACAATGACATTCAAAGCAACATACCATCTGTATTACAGTGACTCACTGTATTGTGTCGTCCTTATTCGGTTAACACTATTTAACTTTAACGATGCTTAATTCAATATCATCATATCTGCACTAGCTTGTAGAATTTGTGCAGAGCCAACATTGACCTATCCTGAATTCTTAGACACATGCCCATGAAGGAAACTCTCTCTGAGGGCTGAACATCTGAAGCAGACGCGTCACTCTCCTAACACATACATTGTCAGACTCAAACCCAGTCACATAAATTATCATACATTAGCTGCCGGTGACTGAAGATGGCTGTACACATACAGAGATACATCCAGCTCTAGTGGCGCCACTCTGGTCTCAGAATGGCATTGACCTACAGTAGCCCCTGGGTGCGTGCAGCCACACACACACCCCTGCCTGATTACGAGCCATTTCGTGTCAGCACACACACCTTGGCAAGTCATCAGCCGCACTGAAATGAAAAGGTCTAAATTCGATTTTGAATTACAAATTGATTGACAAAAGGTCAAGAGGGATTAATTAAAGCCTGTTTGTGTCTTCGGGAACTGCGGGATAATGTCTGCTTTTTTAAAGATTTATTTAAAGGTGTTGCATTTAGTTGTTGGTCAGTTGGTGATCTTTTGGCTGCTGACCGAACTGAAAAACTGGTTAAAATGAAGAGGCAGCCAAGCAGAAAGGGTAATCTGTGCACAGTCGTGTGGACCATCCTGTCACATTGACTGTCTCTAAATGTTTCTCACAAAAAGGCAAGCCTTAAATAAACATCAGCCAATTTTCTCGGCAATATCGGAAGTCTGGACTTGCTATACACTGTAAATGGTTAGTGTAGGTACACAGTACAATCTACTGCAGATCTACAGTAGAATCCTCAGTAGAATGAATTTACAGTAGAATCTACTGTAGATTTATAGTAGATTCTATTGATTACCTACAATGAACTGTACACCTACAGTAGGATATGCTGTAGACCTACAAAAATGGCAACCAACCTTTTACAGTGTAGCAGTTTAATAGGTGTTCCAGTGCCGATCAGACATAGCTAACATGGCGGAAAACCCACTCAATAAAAGGGATCACCAGGAGACGCAGCATAACTATCACAGATAGTGTCCCACTATAGTGTAATTTAACAACAGTGGCCTATTGCTATGAATTTAGCTGAATAATTATGTTTGGGCCGAGTTTGACAAGGTTGCTCTAACCCTGTGACTCTAACTAAATGACATTGAGCCCAGTCTGATACACTTGACCAATTGATATGTAACTAGATGATTGTTGCCCCGTGCACTTTAACAAAGTTGTCCCATTCCCATGGAGCTAATCAAACGTACGTGGGCCCAGCTTTGCAAGGTCGGCCTATCCTCTGAATCTAACTAAATGGCTATGAGCCAAGTTTGACAAATGTGGCTTTACCTTTTAATGTAGCTCAATGTTTGTGAGCCCAATTTGCCAAAGTTTGAGCACCTCAGTCTGATGAATTTGGCCTTAGCCTATGGAGGTAAACGAGTATCCTTGGGCCCAGTCTGACTAAGTTGCCCCATTCCTATGGATGTAACTAAGTATCTCTGAGCTCCGCTTGACGGCGCTCACCGTTATGAGTCCGGCTGGAGGTCTGATATGGTCCTGCAGGCGCCCTGCCCACCCAGCGGTCACTTGTCTACAGTCTACCTACTACCTCCTGGTAGGTGGGAACAAGGAGACTTACAATCTAAGCCTTTAAGGATGGCGTTCATATCTCTCTCCTCTCCTCCCTCTCCCCCTGTTCTCTCTCTCTCTCTCTCTCTCTCTCTCTCTCTCTCTCTCTCTCTCTCTCTCTCTCTCAGTCAATGACATTACAATGTTTCAACAAGATTTCCAAGGCTACTAATTATCAGCGAAAGTTCTACTTAAAGAAGGAATCCACTTTATATAAAAGGCTGAGCTGGTTTGGCCCTGTCCCACACTCTCCCCTGTTCCTCCCCCACATGGCCGGGGGCAGACTGTAGCCCCCCGGCGGCCTGCTGTCTACATAATTGATATTATATACTTATCGGGGCTCGGGGGAGGGCTGGTGGGCAGGGCAGATGAGCGAGCGGCCACTGCAGGCAGGAAAAATGAAGTCTAACACATTCTGACACCCTCTCACACCGGCCCAGACTCCCACAGCCCCCTCACAGTTACCCACACCTCCCCCATATACTCACATCAGGCCTGGCCCCTCACACCCCCACTCCCCACCCCATATGTATCCCTTATTCCATCCCATGTATCCCTCATATCACCCCACATGTCCCTGACACTACCACACATATCCCTCATCCCACACTCATATATATTCTCACATTCCTCATGACATCCACATAATTATTCCTCACAACCACTGACTACACCCACATATCCCTCACATCCCCCACATATCCCCTACAATTCCTCGCCACACATCCTCACATCCCACCACACATCCACACATTCCTCTCACACACTCACACATGCTCATCCACTCACCCATCCTCTCATACACACACCCTCTCACACACTCACTCATCCTCTCACACACTCACCCATCCTCTCACACACTCACCCATCCTCTCACACACTCACCCATCCTCTCACACACTCACCCATCCTCTCACACACTCACCCATCCTCTCACACACTCATCCATCCTCTCACACACTCACACACCCTCGTACAGCATCACACTAACTTTAGCTCCACACCTCTTAAATTACCCCAGAGACCCAGGGCAGAGGTGGTGTATAAGGTCCAAATATAGACTGTAGTGTACCTAGGGAATAACCCGCCGTATTGTGTCGTATACATCTATAATACATTTGGTTCTGCACTTTCATAAGAAATAACAGTTTCTGCCATTTCTAGCTATGGGTAGTTCACCCCAGTTAAGAGAATTGTCAAAGCTATACATGCAATTGGTCTCAAAATTTAGACCTTGGACCCTTTAAGTAAAAATATTATTACTTTCCTTTATGTACACCCTTCTTCTAGAGATCATGGAGGCTTCTCTGATGTTCAATGTTGTCTATTTAATTGACCCTATAGCGTCTGGTATGATGCACCAATACATTGCTGGGAAGCTACTTGCCGACAGTGTATCGGTTCTTCATGATGGTTGATAATATTGCCTGCAACACAATGTCAGTTAGGAATTCCCTGGCCCATCTTAAAGGCTCTTCATCTAGACGCTTTTCTGTTCCCTTTTTTTATTTGTCTGGTGCCCCTATGCACGGACACACAGACGCATGATTTGTATTCAGTTATCGAATTGATTCTAATGTAGCTTTCCCGCCATGAATATGCCCATACCTGTCATAATGGCGTTAAACATTACTCACTCACTCATCGTCAATAAAGTTGAGTACAAAACAGAGCATTAATGATACTGACTCCACTTTTGTGAGAAGCAAAACCCATCAGTTGCACATTAGTTCCCTGTTCTGCCACTGCTATTGTGCGAATAGCGCTGCAATCAGTCCATTACAGCAGTGTTGTGTGACACTGCTCTTTTGGCCCTCCTTACCCGGAGAGTTCCTCTCACCTCGGCACTACAACAAGACATGTGTGTGGTGTGAGCCATTAGCCCTTTAAGGGCCGCAGAATGTTTTAATGTGCTTACCTCGTTGTCGTCATGATGCGTGAATGCAGCCCTGGTAGGTCTACTCTGCAAAGCTGCATTTATGCATCATGCCGAGTATGCAGAGGGTCGAAACGTCCCCGTAGGGTCGTCACCATCCATGAATGCAGCGCCCTGGTGAGTAGACTCTCCATAACTGAATTCAAGCATCATGACGACTGCGGCCATTAAATAAGATATGCGGCCCTTAAAGGGTTAAGGCGTCCTCCATGTGGGGCCCTCGGCACGCGATGTGCCGCATACAGACAGGACAGGGGGTGGGAGGTGTCGGCGACAACAGGGCTGTATGGTGTAATGCTGTAAAGGTAACAGGTCAACCTTAACCCTGTAAGGGCAGCATGATGCCTCACTTGAAGTTCATGTAGAATTACCGTCATGATGCCCCGATGCAGTGGTAGTGGTGAGTCACCGGCTCCGTGTTGATGCATCATGCCATCATGTTGGGATTGTATCAACACGATGCAGTCCCGGTGAGTCGCTCGGGCTGCGTTCATAACGTATGGCGATAAAGGGGGATGGTTCATTTAGACATCATGCTGCCCTTAAAGGGGCTGTAAGATGTCTCAAACAACAGTGCTATAAGGTGTGGTAGTGTAAAGGTCATGAGTCTAAGTATAACTGGTCATTCTCAAGGTGTCCTAAAGATGGTATTTCAACTCATGCAGTCCAGACAACACTTCTAAGTTGTTTGCACATGATATACTACCATTACATCCCTCCGTATCACTGTAAATACCTGATTGCATGAAAAATTAGACCAGTCTATGGCTAGAATGTACACGTCTTTGGTCTTAAATTGGCCCTTCCAATGCCTCCATTGGTGGATTGAACAGTTTGATAAAGAGTGGTTTGCACACCCAATGATAGGTACATGAGTGCCATTGGGCCTGGTACCCCTGCCAAATGTGATGTATTATGGCCAGGGGCATTAAGGTCCGGTAGACAGTAGCTCATTCTGGAAGAGTTAATTGATTCTCATATATTTAAAGGTATCTCAGTTCTTAAAGGGTTCCCAAATATCAATGCAATCACCTTTGGAATATGTACAATATGAAAAGAGAAATGTTATTGATACGAGGTGAACTACTATCTTTAACCGTCTAAGGTCAGCATAATGATTTTATGTAACTACAGTTAAATATTATATATATATATATATATATATATATATATATATATATATATATATATATATATATATATATACATATATGTATATATACGGGTATATATTATTTTCAAGCCAATAGAGTATGTATCCATATGTGTCTGTAGCTTAATCTTAATGATGACTTGAGTTTTCAATATTAGAGCCTCATATCGTTCAGAACTATTCATCAAGAAATATTCAATTGAATGCAATTGCTCCTTTTTCACCACAATTAGAACCATCAAGCTCTGTTCAATTCTCTGCCTTTTTTAATCCTCTTAGAATCCACGAAAATGATCCCCATGTCTTCATTTGTGTAAATGCATTCCCAACCGTCATAATTCCCAATCAAAAGTGAAGTCAACTTCACCGAGAGTCTCGGCTACAAAGTAAGCGATCAAATAAACCTTTTAACAGTCCAATAAGAGATTCTGAGCAGAGCTACACCGGATTAAAAGGCAGCTGTGGGGATTAAAGATATAGAGATAAAACTAGCCTCTGATTTTGACTTGAGAACTGAAGGGAGAATGGCAAAAAGATCACATCACGAATTTTCTTTTTACAAGGGTGGAATTTCTGGATGACAAGCAGTCTGGTCTCACGCGATGACTGCAAAACGCGGCCAGAGTGTGGAGGCGGGGGTGGTGCTGTTGTACAGGCAGGAGGGGGCTTAAGGGGGGGGGGGGTCTGTTACAGTGTACCCGGCGCCATCTTGTGCTGGTTCTGTTCTACAGGCACTAGGGCAGTAGGGGGGCTTGGTGGGGGTCTGTTACAGTGTACCCGGCGCCATCTTGTACTGGTGTTGTTATACAGGCAGTAGTGGGGGGCTGAGTGGGGGTCTGTTATATTGTACCTGCAGTGGCGCCATATTGTATATACTAGTGCTGTTCTACAGGTATTAGGGGGGCTGAGTGGGGGTCTGGTACAGGGTACCCGGCGCCATCGTGTACTGGTTCTGTTCTACAGGCACTAGGGGGACTGAGTGGGGGTCTGTTAGTGTTACAGTGTACCGTCGCCATCTTCAACAGCTGCTGTTTTGGCCCCAATACTGGCAATCAGGAGTGTGACGGTCGGACAGGTCGATCATCCCCAATAACTTTATCAGCTCAGGTGAATCGTTACCAAAAAAACGCCCACCTGCTCCCAAGGATTTGGCGCCAGCGAAATGGACAAGTGGCGAGAATGGGAGCCAACAGAAGAAGAGATTCCTGCAATATTAATGTGATTATTCCAGCCTGGAACACTTTTTGTATCAAATATTTTATTTTCATTTTGAAATGCGAAGGATTCTGTCCTCCCTGCATGCTGGCACCAGCGACCATGCATAATACACCTTTACAGAGATTGTTATACCAGTGTCATAGAATGAAGTCTTCAATGCACTAACCCCTTCGTCAACGATGATGCATTCAGACAGTGGGTTGATACATTCCTGGATTCAGCATTGGTAAGACGCAATAAAGCAGTGCCAGCATGTAGCTCGCTGGTCCTGCTTCATTGGTGCATCATGACGGCAGATATCGCCTTGATGCATCATGCCCTCCTTAATGATACAAGGATGCAGTGACAGGCTTCACCTTGGCTGTCGGCTGCTACACTGCCTGGCAACAGACTAAACAGGGTTGGTGATGGGAGGGAAAGGGAAACATAATCTGAAGGAGTTGGTGGGTTAAAAGAGGTGGTGGGGCTGGTCGCATGTAGCCCACTTCTAAATCAGACGGCTTTAAACCCAGATAAGATATTACCCACTCTGCGGCGGCACAGGTGAAGATAAAGATAGTGTGGTAGACGGGGTAGAGATGACGAAGGGGAGGGGAAGGGAGAGGACTACCTTAAATGGGGAAGCCTAGCCATGGCTCTTAATTCTCCTGAATATCAAACTATTAACCCTTTAAGGACACCATGATGCCTCAGGCCTAATTCATATATTGTTATAATGCATCATGACGCCGCTTTATTGCAGGTGTTTTAACTACATAGGGTCGGTGTGATGCATGAAAGTGTCACTGGGGTGTTAACCCCCAAAAAATTCATTTATGTTTTATAAAGAAAATTAATGATGGCATTGTAAATAAAGCGCAGCCTTTTAAAGTGTAACTTTTTTATAAGCACAGCTATTCCAGCACCCATATTATAATTCATAACTGAAAAAGTGCCCTAGAAAGGAGTTGAAAATTTGGCAGATCCTATGAGCCTAACAAGGAGTCTGAAAATTCAGAGGCGTAGGAAGCAAATCTTCATTGGGGGGGCCCAAGGGGGGCCCACTCCAACCAACTTAAAGTATCGGTTTGTATGCATGATGTATCATATACATCCTTATATTAGATTGTATGAAAAAGTAGTATTTGAGCTCCCTTTAGGTCTGATTTAGGGGCCCAGCCCCCTCTGCCCCCACTTTTCCCTATGCGGGATTGAAAATTGTGTCTATTATATTACAGGTCTTGAAAATTTTGGGGGGGCCCAAACATATTCAGCCCCCCCCCTCCTCAGTGGTTGGGGGGGCCCGGGCCCCCCTGGCCCCCCCTTTTCCTACGCCACTGAAATTAAGAATCTGATACTGTAGTATACTCATGAAAACTTGTATATAAGCAGCACCCCGACCTTAGGCCGACTGCAAAAGCTGGCGATCTGATTCGTTGAGGTACCAACGTTATCTTGTTTGTTGTTACCAGTGCCACATACATAAAACTGGCCGATAAAACAGCCTGTATTGTCTAATGAGATGAAAGACCAATGGGATGACATTCCTTCTGTGCTGAATCACTCCCAGGAATGAGATGCCCGGTCTGCGTGGTCAGAGCATCAAAGATGGCGGATGGCAGGTTGAATGGAGGCTTGTTTTGGTTAGTTTTGAGGGTGTTATGGAGGTTGGCAGGTTGTACAATTCAGTTTGTATGACTTAAATATCAATACATACAATCTGGATAGTAATTGCACTGCAATAGGAGGCTAAATTCACTGTATTGGACATCCTAGAACTAATGAGTGATGCCCTTGCCACATATCAAAGTATTTGTTGTGATCCCCGTAACACTTTTCTGTGATGCCCTGTCCACGGGGATATGTGCCATAGCTTGATAGCTTTATTGTATTTTCAGTAGTTATCAATGGAAATATTTGTAGGTACAGGCCATAGCCTGTAGGGAGTTCAAAATAGCGCTGCCACGGCCACTGTGATCTGTACATTTCTGTGATCCAATATGCACCCTTCCTAGAGGCATCCCTCAACATAATAATGAATAATATGACTTTTTTAAACTTGGTACCATGGGGATGTTGGTAATTATGTTTTTCAAGACATATATGAAATCCAGGTGTGTTTGACCCTGCCCAATGCTGTCCCTAACCATGTTAATAGGACCTGTTTTGTCTGAGTTGGAAGGGTGAGAGGGGCCAGTGCTACATTACCCCTGGCTGCTGTGATCCTGCCTGCACATGTATATACACCAAAAGAATTGTGTTACGGAGCATCACTTTCATGGACTGACAATGTGTTACGGGCATCAGTGGCAGTGTGTTACGGGCATCACCATGAAATCACAAAACCCATATTTCTCACTAGTCTGTGGGTTTTACATCAAACAATGAATGGTTACAGCCTTGTTAATTGCTCATGATCATCATGTGTAAATTTAAGCATTCACAAGTCACTAGAAATAAGGCAATCTTGCCTTCTCTGTTGGAGCAATAATAACAACTCCACCATCTTTGATGCTCTGACCACGCAGACCGGGCATCTCATTCCTGGGAGTGTGAATAGAGACCTGAGACTTACTTGTCTCATATTAACTCCACTCAATGGAAATTGCTGGTGTAGTGATAACACGGTCTACCAGGCCATGCATCCTGTCAGCCTAAATACATGAAATACAAATAGACAAACAAATACAGCGACAACAGTTTTAAGTTTGTATATCTATATTGACAATCATCATTCCAGGCTCCCCGATTTATCCACTTAAATAATTATGTATATATTGTGCGGATGTAAAGAGCCAGTAACAATAGGGTGTCTGTTTTATCATTATCCTTTATTATTCATTATCAATTAACAAGTAACAAATGAAAATCAACAGTATGACACCTTGAAATGCACAATGCCACAGGACCAACCCACTAGATGCGCTCTCACTATCTGATAGCTGCATGTGCTGCAGTTTATGTGTGACTATATATATGACAAGGAATATAGATGAATACAGAAATTAATTTCAAATGTGAAAACCTTTGCGCACTTTTTAGATTTTTTCCGTGGTAAGTTACATAATCGGCTATGCAATTGCACAAGAACATCATGTATTAGAATCAATCAAGATGTAATGTACAACACTGTACGTTACTAATCTCCGCTGATCCCTTTCATATGCAGAAAAAAGGCATAATAATTACCCTATTAAATCATAATTCAACTAGAGTGCAAATTTGTATCATACAACATGTGGGGTAAACGCAAATGAGTTACAGGTCAACATTAATTGTACTCTGGTATTGATAAATGCAAGTAGAGTGAAAGGCAACATTTTCTTCACTCTTTATTCATACCCTCTACAGATTTACCACACCTAGTTAATATCCTCATGCTCAACAACAACACCAAGTTTGTTCTTTGGGAGAGTGTAATATAGGTTCCTCCAGAAATTAGCTTCCTCTTTTATAACATATGAGTGAGTCCTTAAGTAAGTAGAATGAGATATCTGAATATGTTCTATATCTAGATCTCTATCTACAATGGTGACCAACTGATTGGTGGCGTTCTGCACGTCTAACTGCATGGTCAGTGTGTACTCGTACATACCAAAGTGACTCTGCTTGTAGTTATCCGAGTAAAATGCAAGAACCTTCTTGCTCTTGGCAATACATTCACATATGTTATCAATTATGCTTTTACCAGCCAAGAAGTGAACACGGTGGAAGCACACTTTGAAACCACGGCTTTCAAGTTCCGGAATCAAATATACATCAACATAATTTTCATCTTCAGTTGCATAACTTACAAAGACATCAAACTCCTTCCCCTCATCAAGCTCCTCATCCCAGTTCATAGGCTCCCATTGCCTTCGCACATGTGCCTGTAGGTTGTATTTGGATTTAATTGTACATATCAACATCATGCAAATGAATAAAATGAAAAGTATTCCACTGAGCATAGCCATTATTGGGGCAAGATTCATCCCCATCTGGGGGCACAACAAAGAGCTGGTAAGATTCACCATTTGCCTGCCTTTAATGTGTTTGGGAGAGGCACATTTAACATTTTTGATATCTTGAATGTTTTTATGGTTCCTATTCAACCACTCCTTCATAGCTACAGCCTTACAATCACAAACCCAGGGATTGTTACCTAGACGGACCTGAACATCTGTTCCGAGGATGACATTGGTAATGTTATCGGAAAGATATCGCAACGCATTACCTTCGAGATGCAGTTTGGATACATTCGATAAACACGTAAAAACATCAATGTTGATGTGAGAAATAGTATTAAAGCTGAATATAGCTTCAGCGACCTTCTTGAGATATGGTTCATAGCTGAGAGTCTCAAGGTGGGTTCCCCTCCATACTAGGTAATATTGATAGTTGTCCTTTGGTAGAATAGGTAGCTCATTCGGAAGATGTTGGCCCATATACTCAGTACAGATCACACTAAGGTTCATAGAATGTGGAGTATCATAACAGAAACATCCTTTTGGACATTTCTCAGTAACATTGCAAACAAAGCTCTCCAGTGGTAATTCTTGAGGATTCGAATTTCTCAGATCATCTGGTTTCGAGCAGGTAAGATTTTTTGACATAACATCATAAGTGTTATGGACTGCTGCATATATTTCATATTCAGTACAATCACATATAAGCGGATTATTACTAAAGTCAAAGACCGACATGCAGTGTTGTATTTCTTCGGTGGTAAAATAATTCAGATTCCAACCCTTCAAAAGATCTCCAATATAACTTATGTTATTACCATCAAGATAGAACTGGGTATTATTAAAGTTTTGACATGATATAGTTAGATATTGTGTCGTATTTGTGAACTCTGAAATGTTATTGTTGGAGGCCCTTAAAGTATAACCAGTTGACGGTGTCATGTTGGCTAGTATAATATGCCAAGAATCTAGAACTTTAAGATTATTGTTGTCTAAATAGATATGTGAGATATCAAATTGTTCTAGATGCAGAGGAATTGTATTGTCTATGTACGTCATATGGTTATTTCTTAAAGAAATCTCTTGTGCTCTCTGAAGGACATGAAATGCATCTTTATCTAGGATTGATATCTGATTAAAGTCTAATGAAATATCAGATAAATTAGCAAAGTTTCCCAAACACGAATCCAGTGTATGGATGTGATTATAATCCAGCATCAAACTAAACACTCCAACTGTTGATAGATTGCAAGGTATAGCCTCTAAGTTATTGTTATTTAGAGAGATATTCCAAGTGGTTGACGATGGTGTGATGTTTGACATGTCACATGCTACTTGTTGTATCTTATTATGACCAAGGTCTAATCGGTGAATACCCGCTCCTAATAGGTCACAGGGAAAGGTCTTGATTTTATTATGTGTTAGATTCCAATCATCTAATTCAAGACCTGTCAAATTACATTGAATGGTATCGATACGGTTATGACTAAAATCTAGCTGCCTACCAATAAATTTACAAGGGAAAACTGATATTTGGTTAGAGCTTAAATTCAGAAATTGAATGATAGACAGTGTGTTGCAGGTAATTTGTTCTATGCTATTATGACTCAAATCCAACCACTGCAGTTTAGGAAATTCTGCTGGGTGACATGATGATACATTGTTAATTCTGTTATAACTCAAACACAGATGGCTTAGTGCTGGCATGAATGGTAAGTTGTTAGGTATGGTTTGTATTTGATTATGATGCAGATAAAGTATTTGTAGCTGAGGCACTGATGAAAGATTATTTTGTAGTGTGTCCAATTTGTTATAACCTAGGTCCAAAGTCTGTAGTGATAACATTCCCGAGAAATCACAATTGACACTGCCTATTTTATTATGACTCAAATACAAACTACTTATATTAGGCAATCTAGACAGTGTGCATGGAAAGATGTCGAACTTGTTATTCCTCAGATTTAAGATATTAAGTGGTGAGATATCTGATACGTTACAGTTGATTTGTTCGAAGTGGTTGTCCCCTAAATCCATCCACTTCAGATTCGGTAGTGAGAATAGTTCACAGGAAATGGCAGTGAGATTATTCTTACTCAAGTCTAATTGCTTTATCCAGAATAAATTCACCAACGAATTATCGAATGTTTCTAGGTAATTGTTACTCAGATTCAGGTGTGTCATGTTTCTAGCTAAACAGGGCAATGGCGGAACGAGCACCCAAGGGAATCTATCAGTAAAACAAGCTATTGACTTCAAATTGTTGTGACTTAGATTCAAATAGTGCAATTCTTCAGGTATACACAGTATACCCTCAATCTGATTATAACTTACATCCAAGTATTCTAATGGCATACATGGTAGGTTACAAACATTCTGCAAGAGGTTGTGGCTTAAATCAAGTCTATGAATATAATTGTGTTTTGTTGTGTTGCATAAAGTAGCATTCATTTCGTTATGGCTAAGATCAAGAATCCGCAGACAACCCTGCTCTAGTACACCACATGGTACAGTAGTCAACTCATTATAGCTGAGATCTAAATGGTGCAATGTAACAAACATTGGTGGATATTTGGTATCTACTGCCTGTATGTTGTTGTGACTCATGTTTAAGGTTTTCAAATACCGAAATGTCAGATTACACATCTGAATGTCAATGAAATTCTGACTAAGATCCCAATAGCTGGCCATGTAAAGTTTTTCTAATGCGTTACATGGCATGCTAGATAGCTTAGCACGAACTATGGCTACACCACGAAGAAAATTAAAATCAGAAAGTATCTCACTGAGTTCGTGTGCGGTGACGTCGGAACAGTCTGATATGATGAGCATGCTTTCTCTACAGTTGTCGATATGACGTCTCGAAATGTCACATTTGCAAGTTTTTGGACAAAACTTGACATCATGATGCGGTGAGACTCCATTGGCTGACTGTTCGGCTGCTGTATCCATATCCTCACTGGCTAGTGCTGTCTGACGCCAAGATATACATGAAGGAAGCACGAGGAGTATAAATGTGATGTCTGCTTTGCATATGCTTGGAATCCTCATTGTGAGTCTGCAATAAGGGGGATAATGATAGACAAGTGTTTTCTATTAGAGCTGTAAAAAGTTAACCTGGGGTCCATTTCTCAATGGGAAATGATGGCATCAAAAGCAAAACATTAATATCTGGTAAAATCGTACAGAGCAAATTGTCCAATGCATGGCTTTCGTCCAGAGCTAGCTTTCATCCAGAGCATTTGTCCAGAGAGAGGGGGGAGGCAGGAAGGTAGGCAGGGAGGCAGGGGGCAGGCAGGGAGGGAGGCAGGTAGGGAGGGGGGCAGGCAGGGAGGCAGGGAGGCCGGGAGGTAGGGAGGGATGATTATTTGATAGCCATGTATACCTGGACGATTCGGTTATATGTAAGGGGCTGCATGAATCGTTCACTGCTATCCTTAAGTAATATCAAGCAAAATGAATCGTTCAAACTTGAGAAATGGGCCCCTGTGATTAGGATGACGTGTTGCAGTCCTCGTTGGATTACATCGTCCTAACTATAGTAGTTTATGAAAAGGTTTATATGATTATAGATGTAACTTGATGAGGTTTCCTTAAAATGGAAGTGCACGTTTTTCTATGTTACAACTGATATAATGAGAATAGTTGCTCACCAAGGGAATGCCTTCGCCGTCTAGCCTGTGGAGTAGCTCTGCACAGATCTACAGAGATGTAGCACTAAACAAGACATCCAGGTTTTAAGCAAATAATGGTCCCCTATAGTTACATGTTGACTCACCTCGGGGATGTCCCAGAGACCAGGAGAGGAAAGACTAATGGGAGATTACTGTCAACTAAGTGTTTATAGTAAACCTCCATATGCCGGAGGACAAAATAAATGACTCAATTTGTAATATTGTATCTATAGTGACTGAGATAAAGAGACATACACTGAAATGTCAGGGTGTTCATTCAGTCCAAAGTTGTCATAATTACTACCTTAGGTAGTTAGATAATTTGAGTAGTCAGATTGACTACCTTATGGTTTTTGATTTCGGTATTGTCAATTTGAACACCTAAAGTCATCAGATATGACAACTCTCAAGTCCTAGTTTGTCCAATGACTCCTCAATGCTATTGCACACTGGACCTAACTGGCTTCTGCACAGAACTGCCACCCAGTGTTTAACATCTGCATAACTCCTTCTATCACAAGCCATAAACTAGTGGCAGGGAGCAGAGCAGTCTCTATACCTTTGGAACTTGCTACTTAGTTCAAGCAAGAGTACACCAAATATGTAAAAGGGATGCCTCTCCTTAAGAGGTGAACTAGTTAGCATTGCTGCATCATGACGACTGATATTGACCTGGGGCCCGTATCTCAAGTTTGTATGATTCACTTTGCTCAACATTTCTTAAGTAAAGCAGTGAACGAATCATGCAGCCCTTACATATAGCAGTGAACGGTTCATGCAGCCCCTTACATATAGCTGAATCGTTCAGGTATACATGGCTATCAAATAATCATCCCTCCACGCCTCCCTGCCTCCCTGCCTCCCTCCCTCTCTCCCTGCCTCCCTCCCTGGCTCCCTGCCTCCCTGCCTGCTTCCTGGCCCCCCCTCTCTTTGGACGAAAGCTCTGGACGAAAAGTAGCTCTGGACGAAAGCTCTGGACGAAAGTCATGCCTTGGACAATTTGCTCTGTACGATTTTACCAGATATTGATGTTTTGCTTATGATGCGATCGTTTTCCATTGAGAAATGGACCCCAGACGCATCAGTAACAAGGAGGCAGTGATAGACTTCACATAGACTGTTACACTCCCAGTCCTGACTAAGCAGGGTTGGTGATGGCAGGAAAAGGGAAACATAATCTGGAGGAGTTGGTGGGTTAAAAGAGGCGGTGGTGCTAGTCGCATGTAACCCACATCTAAATCAGACTGCTTTAAACCCAGATAAGATATTACCCACTCTGCGGCGGCAAAGGTGAAGATAAAGATAGTGTGGTAGACGGGGTAGAGATGACGAAGGGGAGGAGAGGGGAGATAACTACCTTCAATGGGGAAGCCTAGCCCTGGCTCTTAATTCTCCTGAATATCAAACTATTAACCCTTGAAGAACCGCTGGATTCCTTAAGTCTAATTCATTTATTGTTATCATGACTTATTTTGGGAGTGCAGAATAATGACACTGTGGATTAAAGCACAGCCTTTTATAGCACCGTTTATTATTTTTAAAAAGCATAGATACTCGACGTCCCATACCATAATGAATATATTAAGACTGGAAGTGCCCGAGAGAGGGAATAATAGGCAAATCATAATCACTGTATCCTAGTTAATTCAACTGTCATATACCCTAATAAAACATTCAGCATTCAACATTCAACATCTATCAGTCTATAGCCGCCGTGGGCGTGGCTAGCGGGCTTGCTAACATCAATATTGCTGTCAATTACAAAAGTAAGGGTCTGACATTTACAAAATACTATAATGGCGCAGATGCCTCTGATGTGGGCTTGTAGTAGATTGACATTGTAAGGCAGGCAGAATTATCACGTAGGTAACTATTTGTATCCCACTGTAAATATCCTCATTTCCAGACATCCTTTGGTTCTCTACATCAGGTAGATATCAAGTTGACACACATTGTAGAAAACACGTCTCACTGCACGTAGGTACGGTCTGTATAGTACCGCGCCATATTGCTGTATAGTACCAGTGCCATTTTGCTGTATAAAGTGTCATATTGCTGTATAGTACCAGCGCCATATTGCTGTATAGTATCAGCGCCATATTGCTGTACACTCGCAGCGCCATATTGCTGTACAGTACCAGCGCCATATTGCTGTACAGTATCAGCGCCACATTGCTGTATAGTACCAGCGCCATATTGCTGTATAGTATCAGCGCCATATTGTTGTATAGTATCAGCGCCATATTGTTGTATAGTATCAGCGCCATATTGTTGTATAGTACCGCGCCATATTGTTGTATAGTACCAGCGCCATTTTGCTGTATAGTACCAGTGTCATATTGCTGTATACTATCAGCCCCATATTGCTGTATAATACCAGCGTCATTTTGCTGTATCCTACCAGCGCCATATTGCTGTACAGTACCAGCGCCATATTGCTGTATAGTACCAGCGCCATATTATTGTGCAGGGCCAGTGCCATGTTGTTGGCGGGTTCCAGCATCACACAGTTAAAATTGCGGCAAACCAGTTTGACTTAAGTAGTATAGGATAGTATGACAATGGCTATAGATAGAAGTTTGGTCGATTTCTATTGTTTCGTCCTTGCTTTCCACCAAAGCAACCCCCAATCCTTAAATAGTGCAGAATAACAAAACGCCTTGTCTAGTATCATCAAAGGACAACGCCCAGACGCTGAATCTGTCTTATATTGATGTTAATAGTTTTACTTTGCCCTTTAACTTTGAATGTCATAAACTAGAGCTAGATATAAATACTGATGTCAATAGTGTGCATTTGAGGAAGGTCACTTTAGCGGACGAGCGTTCCTTCCATTTAACAGGGCGTAAAAAGAGAATATAGCAACCAATTATGGCCAATTCTTGTGGAGACCCGAAAATAAGCAATGTTTACTTGTTTTTGCTGTGGAAGATGCTAAATGAATTGGTAGGAAAAAACTGTCTAGGCACACTTAATCTATGAACCAGACTCCCTCTGCTCACATGGGTGAGTAACTCGCCAAGACTGCATTTCTGCATCATATACCGACCCTTTATGAGTGCATCAGCCCTGTAGGGTAGGCATGATGCATGAATGAAGGCCTGACGAGTTATACATGCGGGATTCATTCATGCACCATAATGATACAAGAACTTGCTGTATTAAAGTGCTATTATATGCCATCATCAAAGTGCTAAACACCGTGCATAGTCGGTCTTACCTAACAGGCATTTGGTTTCTAATTGATCTTTCCACAAATGTTAACGAGGCTAAATATACAAACTCTTCAGCTCTTGGAGTTGGCGGCGAACATTTTTTAATTACCGAGAGAACTCACCAAGTGCCCGACACTTTACCAAGGTTCATTAAACCGACACCGAAAGAAGTCAATTATAATTTGTTGATTTGGTTTTGTGAGACAAAAAGGTCAAGCTATTCTGCCGAGTCGGCAAGTGTCGGATGCGAACCTGGGTAAACGGTGGAGATGTGCATGAGCTTACCTGTTTTTAAGTCCTTTAATACATTATGATTGATTTTTCCCGTACTGATATTATAGACTACTGGTGACTTTCCATTACATGTAGTATGTATAAATCCTTTAATACATTTCACCAATTGTCGTCATGAAAAAGTGTACCTGGACCGATCACCATAAATTTAGGCATACACACCCCACCTTATGGGGATACAGATGTAATTATCTTTTAATTATATGCGCTATAAGGCTGGGTATTCAGCTAAACCCTTCCAAGGAGGTATGTTTACCCAGGATGGATAAAGAGTTTTCAACAACAAAAAAAGAATTCAAATGCATGAATGCAGCCAGGTTGGCATTCCTGAATCTTGCCGCCCCTAGTATTGGGATGCTACATGCGCCGAGGGATACACCAATGTGGCTCTGCATGGTAAGTTATGTTGAGTTACTTTTATGAGCTGTGGAACTAGGAAAGATGGTTGCTGATTGATGACGGAAGGGTAGGACATAATGTACCACCCTGTTACCCCCCCCCCCCCTGTATGTGTACACCCGGTGTCTATATAAACCCATTAAACCCCCCCCCCCCCCCCCACCACCACCACCACCCACCCATACTGCACTAATAGCTGCAGCATACACACTTAACCCTCTAATGTCCGCATCAACCCTCGACTGGCTCAAGGCCATAATTATGTCCACTATCCACCAACACTGCATGGGCGATTAACTCGCTGTAGATAGTACTGCATTAGTGTATCATGCTGCCGGGCGCGTCATATTGATAATCTCCTATCAATTCCATAGGGTGGGCATGATGCATACATGTATACAAGACTGGTGAGTTACTCACAAGGGCCGCATGCATGCATCATGCCGACACAAGTGCACAATGCATCAACGCATCATGCTGTCCTTAAAGGGTTAATGACTGTAAGAGACACACTAAGACACTGGTACCCCCGGGGGGGGGGGGTAGTCACTGTTTGATGCTAGGTGCCAACTGCAAAACTACAGCCCCCCCCCCCCTATTTGGTCATTTGATAGCCCCTAGAAAATGTGTATTATTTTTACAGCCCCCTATTTTCTAGGAAATCAGATGACAGCTCACTGTTAAGAGGCCTCTTCCATTTAACGTGAGGTTATTTTGGAATTATATAGATTACTCAAGTCATGTATGAGATCTAAGGGTTAATTATTTTTATTTCAAATGTGACAGCCCCTGATTTTGTACTTTCCAGTCATTGACAGCCCTTAATTTTTTACTTTTCTATGATTAACAGCCCCCCTTTTTTCTTGCTCCGACGCGTGCACAGCGACAGCTCTTCGGGGTCGTTACCGCAGTTGGTACCCATTCCTATACTGAGTAACCCCCCCCCCCCCGGGACGACTACCAGCTTGTAGCCCAGGCCAGGTGCTGCGGGTACAGGGAGTGGAGGGAGTGGGCGGAGGGGGGGGGGGGGGGGTAATCAGGCCTAATGATGATGTAGTGGTCGTGCAAATAATCATCGTCTAGTAGCTTAAAACCCGGCCATAGATCGATGATGTGTACTTAATAAAGGTGTACGGCCGCCTTAACGTGTGGGAGGGGGGTAGGGGATGGGGGGGGCTAGACTGGGTGAAGGTAGAGATATGGACAGGGTAGAGAGGGAGGAAGAGCGGACAGGAGAAAAGGGACGGGACAGATAGAGGGACAGGAGGAAACAAAGGGAGGGGACGGGGGAATCAGAATGGGGGAGTGTGTGTGAGAGCGAGCATGCGAACACGCAGGAAGAAAGGACGATTAAAAATATTTCTTATCATTTAAAATTGTATTCATATTTTATTGTACCAGTTCTTTATACGATGTATAGCCAGGCAGAAATGATGATTTACCAACCGCCCTTGAAATATCCTTTTTTCCTGTCGGCTCGAATCTAAAACAAACAAAAAAGCATAGAAGTCCCGTGCAACAGGCGGTGCATGCATGTGTGCTGTTTTAGATTGCAATTCACTGATACCTTTACAGATGTTTTAAGGAATCCCTGACTTTGAGACGATTAGTTCTGACGGCCAGGGTCTTCTTTCTGTAAGCTGGGTGCCCAAAGTAGTGCGTGACGTCACATGACGCCGCAATCTGCGCGCGCAGCTCCCTGCGTCTCTACATTCAGTGTAAAAGACGTCGTGAGAAGGCCTTAAATCTTTCTGAATGAAAAAAACGCTTGGCTTTTTAAAGAAATCCATGCAGGAGTAACATTCATAGAAATTTGATATTTTGCCCTCCCTCCCCTCTGGCGTTTTATGCACGGATTACATTGACCTAGTTTTGGCTAAGAATTTACTTTCAGATCAGTCAGTATCTTAGGGAGTGCTCATTTTTTAAGAACAGGGGGGGGGGTGGTGAGATTTCGCGTGGACCGCGCGAAATTTTTTCACCCCCCCCCGCTAGAGGGGTCGAAATTTTTTACCCCCCCCCCGGCAGGCCGAAAATCGCGCGCGTTCGCGCCCCTTTGTAGCATAGTAACGCGCGGGCTTTTTCCCTCAAAACAGGTTGAATTTTTTTCACCCCCCCAAGAGGGGTCTAAATTTTTTACCCCCCCCCCGGTCAAGGGGTCCAAATTTTTTACCCCCCCCCTGTTGTTAAAAAATGAGCACTCCCTTAGGTATCACTATTACAGTATCTTAAATAATTACAACATGAGTTCCGTGAATGCACTGAGGGTCTATGGTAAATACTTTAGCCCTTTGAGGACTGGAGGATGCCTCAAGTTCATTGTGTCATCACTGTGCACCAGCATTGTATCTGTAGGCGAGCCTGGGAGTGTATGAGCCTGGGAGTGTATGAGCCTGGGAGTGTATGAGCCTGGGAGTGTATGAGCCCGGGAGTGTATGAGCCTGGGAGCGTATGAGCCTGGGAGTGTATGAGCCTGGGAGTGTATGAGCCTGGGAGTGTATGAGCCTGGGAGTGTATCTGCCTGGGAGTGTATGAGCCTGGGAGTGTATGAGCCTGGGAGTGTATGAGCCTGGGAGTGTATGAGCCTGGGAGTGTATGAGCCTGAGAGTGTATGAGCCTGGGAGTGTATGATCCTGGGAGTGTATGAGCCGGGGGGTGTAACAGCCTGGGAGTGTATCAGCCCTGTCATGACAATAAAAGGTCAGGGTGCGTTAAAGCACTGTGTTTCCAATAAAGGGTTAAAGTGCGTGAACATGCGTCTTTTAACTGTACCCAATGCATTACCTATGGACCCATGTCAAACGGCAAGTATTTTTGTTTGCTGCTATCAGTGTTTCTTCAGGAGTGTAACTTTAAAACATGAAAGTTTCCAGTTTGAAAGTAGGGATTGAGAGCTTGCACCATTAGTGGCAAAATGGCTGTATTGCCAGGGGTGGCCATTTAATCCATCAGTTGGGGTGAACATAAAAAAGGCAAAGGTTCTTTCCTTTCCCAAACTAAGTTGCTATAGATTGACAGACATTTGATTTTGAGGTATATCACCCCCACACCTTTAGTGATACCTAATCTTTCCCCACCCCTCCTCAAATCTTTTTTTGGTTTGGTGTCTTCAGGCTGCCTCCTATTGTTTGTTATCTGTAAGCTACAAGACATGATAGAGGGGGATCTCTATAAGCTGGTCTTTATCTAACCCTTTAATGACACCATGATACCCAAGGCTTAATGCCGTCATGATGCACCGATGCAGCACCAGCAAAAATGCCGCAAGCACTGCATTGCTGAATCCTCCCCGGGAGTGTATCAACCTAGTGAGATGGTACATTCATTCACCACCAGTGAGTCACTCGCTAGGGCTCGACTCATGCGTGATCTCGAGGACAAAAGTGTAATTTCTTTAAAGCGGTATTCTGCCCTTAAAGGGTTAGGTATAGCCGGTAGGTTATCTATAACTACTCATACCCGTGTGTCATAGGGCATGCCTCTCTTGTCTGTAGAAGGGGGATCACCTACAGCCTAATCCTCACAATAAGCCACCCTAGCTGTCAGTATAAGAACCCCTATTCTACACCACTACTGCCACCCACCCAGGGCCATGCCACTCTGAGACAGAGAACTACTGGATAATTACCTCTCTGAGAGGTTTATATCTGCAATAGAGGAGTCATTCTCCTAACATATTCTTGGTCTATACTCAATTCCAGCTGCATGAATTTTTGTCTCCCCTGAGCCTCTGGTTGTTTAAGATGGTTTTATCCGTACAGAGAAGTATTTAGTCAAAAGTGGTGCCATGTCTGTTATAGAACGGGGCCATTGTCCTGTCTCCTTGAGCAATACACAGATACCCACTATATCACCCTGCCTGTGGACTTCCCACACTTACACAAACACCTTCAATCAACCGGAGGCCAAAAAATGCCTGAAAGAATTTGTAAGTCAGAATATTTAATTTTTCTAAATGATAGCATTGTAAACATGCTGTTGATACACCACAGGTTATATTTGCTTTGGCTCTAAAACAACACGAAACGATCTTAAAAATCTTTAAAAAGATTGCTAGACAAGGTTGGGTAACACACTTTTATAAGTTAAGCTGTGTTGTTGAGAGGGTTCCTGTTGCTGCTTCAGGGTAGGATGGCTTGTAGAGAGGATTAACCCTGGAGGAGGCAATATTAGTGAGAGGCCTTCTACACATTGTCAAGGGTTTACAAGCCTGTTTCTACAGTCTGAACCCTTTAAGAATGGCATGAGTACATTCATTTTTCATCATTGTGCCCCCATAAAGCACTAGCGAGTAACTCACTGATGATGCGCTGGTTCATCAAGCTGACTCTTCAGTCGTGTATCGCGATAGAGGCATCATGATGCACTCATGCAGCACTGGCAAGTTAGAGCACTGAATGCATGCATCATGCTGTAAACAGGGCATAGTTCTGCCCTTGAAGGATTAATCCCCTGTCTGGCTGTTCAGCCTGTGGCCCAGTATCCTACTAGAGTGCACTACAGGGTACTTACTGTCACTCTGTAAGTAGGTGGTGAACTACGCGACAAACAAGAAGAGGGCACTATGTCTATATGATCCTTATCATGCCTAAAGCTTCAGTGCATACTGCAAAGATACTTCAAAAGATGCCTGTCCCACCTGGGACCTCTCCCCTTCCTGAAAGTTGTATACAGAAAATAGAATAGAAGAAAGAGGAGGAAGGATGAAGTATTTCAGGCCAAAGTTATAAGAAAAGGAAAGTCTATGAAAAAGTATTTTCTTACCTGTGGGTGTTTCAATCCCCTGAGGGTTCTAAGAAGGGTAGATAAGACTAAGGATTACCGTTTCATCTGTATTTTTATTACCCTTTAAGTTAACCAAAGTGCAGTAGCTTACCAATACTTTATTTTTATTTCATGGTGAATACGGACTGTCAAGGTTAAAGCAATGGGAGGGCCGTACGTGAGGGGAGCGTGCAATAACCCTCGGGCGTATTTCACGCTCTGGCCGTATTGCACGCTCCCAGGGGTCGCCAGGGGTCGCCATGGGGTCGCCATGGAGTTGCTAGGCTACTGAGGGTCACGTGACCAGCGCGGAATTCAAAATGGCGGCACCACGGACGTAAACAAATGCCGCGGAAGTAAACAAATGCCGTGGAAGTAAACAAATATGGACTGCATATATATTTTAGATAGATAGACCCTGAAATAAACACAGAGCGTCACTTAAAAGTGCCCTCGTCCATGGTTATTGCACTCGTGGTGCTAGGGCCGTATTGCACTCGGCCTACGGCCATCGTGCAATACGGCCCTAGCACCACTCTTGCAATAACCAGGGACTCAGTCACTTTAGCGTGCAGCTCTGTCTATATGGATCACGTTCGCTCTATGGGAACTGATAGACCCGCAAATGTTCAACATAATGCACTATCACCACATCTGTGAATTATAAATGCGCCAGTGTATAATGATGACAGATATTTATATATAAATGAAGTCTTGAAGCATTATATTGTCCTCAAAGGGTCCTTTATCACCTAGTTCTGTGCATACAAAGCCTGAGAGTGAAATACTTGTACAAAACCCCTCTGATCGATACCGCAGTAACTTTATTACCGCTGGCGTTATTCAATATTCAACGCCCTCCACCTGCCTTCAATTATGGCGAAAATTGAGGATATTTTCCCTCAGTGTATCACATTAATCTAATCCAGCAGCAAATTTGATGGCCGGATTTTTGAGTCGACTCAGCGGTACTGATATTTCACAGTCCCCCGTGCGGGTGGTGCCATCTGTCGGTGGGTGTTAGCAGCGGGGCGGTGAGACGGGTAGGGGCCACATGGGACGGTGTTATTTTGCTGAAATTGGGTTAAAACTTATTTCAACAAATTCCTCGAGTCTCTGGTGGTGGGTTATTGGGAGATGGTGTTGGGTGCAGCTGTTAGAGGAGGGATCTACCAGGAGGAAAGGGAAGGGAAGGGAACCTGACTATCTGGTTAATGTCAAGGGTCTTTAATATCTTATTTAACACCTGTCATATCACTTGTCACAATTGATGTCAAATTGCAAACTCATTGATCCCCTTGTACTTGTATTCTCTTCTGTCTACTACTTGGTGCAATATCTGCATGTTTTTATGGCGGGTTATTATGTTATAAATAGTTTTATACTTCGCTTGGCATCTCAATAATGCCTTCAGAATGTGTCAGATGGTTCTTGGCAAAATAACTGATTTAATCCAGATATATTCTCCTTAAATGTACAATGGATATACTTATAGTAAAGGAAACATAAATGATTAATGATTTGGTCATCAACCCTTCCCACCATGGTATTGGCTGTGCTAAATCTTCAAACTGTTCCACTAAGCAACTCCAACACCTATAATCTGCTCTAAGACTCCGTTCTGACACCCAGACAGCTAAATTCTAACTAGTTAACCGGCCTATCTTCTCTGGAATTCTGACTTCTACCACTGCTTTGCCACCCACCAGAACACCACCCACCCATCTCCTCCAGCCTCCTCCAGGACCCCCCCCCCATCCTCCAGCACCCCAAGCCCCCCAGACTCTCATCGCACACCGAGCAGCATCAACAAGTCTTCACCTCACAAAAACACAAGCTCCTGTCATCGCCAAAAACCCTCCCTTAAATCCCCCACGTGCAGACAGGACCTGGGGATTATCCTGCTTCTCCTGCTGCTGCAGAGGGTAGCCTCTGCTCAGGTGTAACACCCTGTGATACAGTCTGTGTGGGGCCCGGTCCCTGCACTCAGTACCCAAAGAGGGACGTCACCTGCGTTCTCCATCTTAAAAACACCCCCTATTCCACAGAGCTTTGTGTAATAAAGCACCGCTTTTACTCTCAAAACAAAGGTATTTGGGGGTCTAAAAATACCCCCCTTTTCTGAAAAACACGGGGAGTTTTAGAAACATACCCCTTTCTCTATGAATGACGGATATTTTATAGTAAAGAGTGCACTATAGGGTCAGTGGAATGCAACATAATTCCCAGTATATTAGCAGCCAAGGTCACATCTCCATCAAAATAATCCCTTTTCTTGGAAAGCACGGGGATTTATTAAGAAGAATACCCCATTTTCTTAAAATCCACAGGGATTGTTTGAGAAAGCACCCCTTTTTCTGGAAATTCAGGGGCCATTGGAAATGCTAGAAAATGGACCCTTTTTCTGTATTTTTAGAACGCAAGTGACGTACATTATATACACTAAGTGCAGGGACCGGGTGTGGGAGGTACCAGAGTATCAGCATCAAGACAATCTCCATGGGTGTGAGTAGACAGATAGAAAGGATACTCCGCACAGGTTGTGAGAAACATGGTTCCTGATTGGCTTCGAACATCATTGAAAATACTTTTCATTAAAAATAACCATCAATTTACCAACAAAATTGGGAGTGTTCGCTATCATATCATACACTTGCATGCAAGTTACTACTTATTACACGAGAGGTTTACTGTATCACCCAGGGCTTGGTCGGCCCATTGATGAGACTGACGAACATGTTTGATGTACTCAACAAGATATTACTGAACTTGAACTTGAACAATTAGTGAAGGAGGACTATGAAAAAAGATGGCGCCGGGTACACCGTTACAGGCCTCAGCAAGGCACCACCGGTGGCTGTTCAGCAGGACTATACAGGCATGCTGGGTGTTTTAGGACATTACTATGGAGTGAGTGAGAGTTGTGAAAGTGCTGAGAGATATCAGGACAGCCTCCAGTACCCCCCCCCCCATCAGGTGGTCTTAGTAGTAGTGTATGAGTATGAGGAAATAGTACTGACCCTACTCATGATAGCAGGAGTGGGAAATGGGGCCACCAGATTGGAGTAAACACACATAATATCATGATGTTGATAGGATTTGGGGTATTTGAGAGATCTAGTCATTGACATATATATACATATATATATATATATATATATATATATATATATATATATATATATATATATACATATATATATATATACATATATATACATATACATATATATACATATATATATATATATATATATATATATATATATATATATATATATATATATATATATACATAATTTTGCATCGATTGTATTAGTTGTATAGTAGAATAGTATACAATATCTAAATTCTCAACCAATAGATCACAATTCAGTTTCATTTAATACAATAAATTGTATGATGTTATCCAGAATATCTAGTTTAAAGAACTATTTATGACACTCATAACATCTGCAATGTTCCTGTTACCGACCTAGACATGGGGTATAATAAATCATATTAACACATTTGTAGACAGTGAGTGGCATTTGCAGCCCCCTTATCCACCTCTATATTGTAGAACCTATCTGTACTGTATACAGTCTACCATGTAATCGCTATAAGATGTAGTACCCGCTGAGAACTGGAGTTTTTGTACGCAATGGGAAATATAGTATAGTATTTATCTGAGGAGAAGGTAGCTAGATGCCTTGGCGTTTGTAATGGTGGGCGTTTTCAGGTTAGTTTATCTTTATATAGAGGAGTTTTAAGGGTCGACATTAATGTCACTGTTTACCTTTTGAGCGCCGCATGATACTTCAGTGCATTTATGCATCATGCCGGTGTAAGGGATCAAATCATTTCACCGAATGCCACCCGCTAATACCTACACTCAAAAAGTAAACTTGTCTCCAGACTCTTCCAAGTGACAGTCATAAAATAAAAACTCAAAATTGGACAAAAAAGTGACAAGGAAGTGGGTCTTCTAGCTGGAGATAGAAGACCCACTTGGCATGTGCCAGCCCAAAACCCGACATTTGCCAGCTCCAGATTCTATTTGTGGGATGGTAGCCTGATAGGTTAGATAACTTTTGACTCGTTTATTTTTTGATAGTCACTTCGATGAGTCTGGAGACAAGTAACTTTTTCAGTGTATCACGATGGTTAGGAGGCGGTAGTATAACATGAGGGTGCTGCGATTGGGTGGCGACCTGTATATATAAGGGTTGTTTCCTGAAGACTCAGGCCGACCAGCATAGGTCTCATAGCGGAACGTTTGGGTTGATATTTGGAACGAAAAAAACTGATCCATAGATATACACCTTTAGCATTGGTTAACAGGAACAGAAATGAATGTCTCTTTTTGCGTTCGAATCAAAGCGCCGTTCAAGTTGTCTTTATACTCATACAGAGACACAAACTCTACACCTAGATACCAACTGTCTTAGTGGCACAGACTCTACACCAAGATACTAACTGTCTTACTGGCTCACAATAAAATTTAATGGCTACACTGTAAATAGTTAGTGTAGGTACACAGTAGAATCTACAGTAGAATCTACTGTAGAATGGATTTACAGTAGAATCTACTGTACATCTACAGTAGAATCTACTGTTTACCTACAATAGACTGTGCACCTACAGTAGAAGCTACTGTGCGCCTACAACCAACTTTTTACAGTGTAGCATTTAGCTCTAAGTGTACACCATTAAAAGAAGCATATAAAACAGTTTGCAATAAATGGTATTACAATATTCATCCATGTATTACATTTAATTCAACCCCCTTTCAAAGGAATAATAGAGAAAAGCAGATGCTCTACATTTATACCACCTAAACGGACTGGCCATGGCATAAAGACATTGGCGTGGCATTTACAGTTTATGCCACGCTAAAGGATTCCCTTTTTCCAGACTTTCATTGTGCACGTCCTCATTTACCATTAAATCCTCAATAATATTTAGCAAATATTCATGGTAGATCACGTTTTATTGATTGAAATAATCCATCCCTCAGAAATGCAGACGGGTAGCTTTTATGCATTGTCATCAACCCCATTAATATGCGAATTGAAAATAACAATGAATCCAAAGGACTGAAAAATGAAAGGAAGATCGATAATTTCCTGTCGTTTAGTTCTTGTCTCTTGAGTGGATGGGATGATGTCTATGTCATTAAATGAGGTGAAGGGGAAGAGGAAATATAAAATACGACAGCAGAGTGTCAGTGACAATGGGTAAATACATGAAGGTTGAGCACACTACAGAATCATTGACATGCTATAGGGCTCAGGCGGGATGTTGTGCAACACCAGGGGGCACCACTAAATTGGGTGGTGGCGCCCCCTGGTGTGAAAGCTTGTTGCCTGTAGCTTGTTCCTGCTGCTTGTTTTGAGGGGACACACACAAAGGAGTTGTGCACCTAAACCAGTGATGTCATCACTATGTGTAGTCCCCTACTAGGTGCGATATCTCGCGCTACTCTAAGCATGGTGGACCCAGTAGGGGTGTCGACTAACTCCTATAGCCTTTGTACAGGTTCAACACTTTACTATAGAAGTGTGCTAACCCTCTAAGGACCACATGGTGCATTAAATCATTTATAGTAGTATCAACAGTAAGTATCCCGTCGGCAATTCATTGCTGCATCATGCCGACTCGTCCGGAGTTTATCAATCCCATGGCGTCAAACTGAAGCGGGAAGTCAGCACTAGCGAGTTACTCATGATCACCAGGGTTGCGTTCATGCATCATGATGACAAAAGGCCATGGTAAGGTAAAGCACTATACAACTTAAGAAATATGTTAAAGAGACTGGTGTGAAGGGGAATCTGCCTTTTGTAGTTTGTAATGCTGAATGGTTCTATCAAGATTGTGTTGCCTATTTAATACTGGTAATAGTTGTATTTAATCAGTTGTTCATAAAGGGACCCTGCTGCTGAAGAATATTCTTTAGCAGCGTTTTTAACTGCCTATACTATAATGTGTAGGTTCCAACCAGAGAATGAGTATTATAAACCATGTGCTAGGTTAACTCTTAAGCACAGCGAAGTTATCGAATTTGCTGTGCCTTTGTTGTCATGATGCATGAATGCAGCCCTTCCAAGGTACTACCATTTTGCAGTCCTTAAAGATTCCAACACATATGCACTGTATGATCAATATTAGCCAGAAGCCATATTCAAATGAAAATGATTTCTGCTCGGGTACAGTCATGTCACAAGGCCGATAAGCAGGACGACAGAGATCTAAATCAATAGCTAACACTTGAAACAATACGATTGATACCGATACAATCAGTCCCATATAAAGAGCAGATCAAAGGCTCATATGGGCAGAAAAACATTACCACTAAAAGTCAGTACCCAGAAGCGGATGTTACATATGAGATAACCTCCAGATCAATGACACAGGGGACTTGTAGCAGTAATAACAACATGGAGACCCCACAGCCAAGGGCACTCGTAAAGCCCGATGATATATCACAAAGCTAATGATGCCATGTGGCTTATCAGTTAGCTGCTACTCACACACCTTGGACGGCAGACTCCAGGCCTTGATGTGAGCCCATCAAACAGCCGTGCAGGCTCCACCCTACTAATTGCAGCTCCATCCTCCTCCTGTACATTAAGGGTGGCTTAGTGCTCTAATGCACTTAGTCCTCTAATGGTGTAATGCATGAATGTAGCCCTGGTGATTTTACGCACTGTATATCATGTCGACCCCTCATGGCTGCATCAGCCGCGTGCAGTTGACACGATGCGCGAATGCAGCCCTGGCGAGTTACTCACCAGAATTTCATTCACGCATCATGACAACAAACGAGCATAATAGGGTCCCTAAAGGCCTAATTGCAGCACCGGCCTCTTCTAGCGGCCCCCAATCTGGCGTGTCGGCTCCACTTGAGGCCCAATCTACCAGCAAAGTCCACTTTGTGGTGGTTGGGATATATGTAGGCAAACTTGTTGTGGCCACCCAGAGCTAATTAGGGAGTAGTTCTGGAGGTAGACCTTGTGGGTGATGCCATCACTAGTTCCAGCCTTGGACACCAGGTCCAATCTTGTGTTACAAAACTCAAGCCAACTATTGCATTCTCCTTGAGCCGTTGCCATTACAATAACCCAATTATACAGGCTAACCACGCCGGCCAAGTTTCACTTAAGGTTAAGGTTAAGTAAAGCCATAATCATATACATACTGTAGGCAATGCCTGATCTTTTTATGAGAACATCTCACCAATGGGCACCAGCAGTACTATCTAGATTTCAAGAACCCCAAGTGTATTTTAAATCCAATTGCATGACCCAACCATACATTAAAAGGCGATTTCTATATGGAATAAACATGCACATCTATCACCACTAATATACCAATCGATGTCTTTAGTTCTCTTCTAATTATGAAGAAAATGAGCGTAATTATTTTATTGCATGACTTATTTCAATTCAATCCCTCTGTATAGCAACACAGTCATAATTATAGTACATTAGTGGTATTGATAACAATGAGATGAAATCGTAGCAACAGAAAGGTCCAAGTACACCCTCAGAAAAGTGAGAGTCATTGTCGCTAAAACTACCCTCACCTGAGGGTCAGGCAGTGCCAGGTGAGGTGAGCTTTACTGCCTGACCCTCAGGTGAGGGTAGTTTTAGCAACAATGACTCTCACTTTTCTGTGTGTGTATATGCAAGACGGTAGTGGAATCAAGGGCATATGGGCTAGTCTGGGGAGTGTTGGATAAGTGGTGGTGTATATCTTGCTGACCCTTTGGGAGTGTATCAACCCCAATACAGTGTTGGAGGGTTACTCGCCCTGGCTGCATTCATGCATCATGCCGACCAAATACCTAAAACCCATATTTCATAACAGCCTCATAGGGGTAACAAAGTGCCCAGGACAGTGAGGAGGTTACCACTAGTATTGGTGCCTGGTATGGGGGTCACATACAGAGGGGTTGTGTGGAGGGTGTATAACAGCTGATAATGGAATAGTACCAACATCACAGTACTGCCACAGTCCTGCACCAACAGAGGGTCCTGAAACATACAGTCATTTTTGACCAATTGAAAGCATCATCATGCTATAATGATTTTTTTCACTCATGATTCCTGAATATGCTATAGCACTGATAAGTAACCCACCAGTACTTGTCTCATTATATAAGCACCGTTTATTTAACAGGTAAAGTCCATGGGGGCTTATGTAGCTCAGTTAGGCGTTAATTTTCGTAGAATGTTGAGACATCCCCACCAGGAATTCCCTGCATAAGTGATGTAATTCCATGCAAAATGGAGGCGCTCCCGAGTGGACTTACGTCAGTGATGATCACCTCAGCAAACACTAGTGCTACCATTGGCTGCATGGAGAACTTCCACACCCAAGAGAAAGCCCTTTAAGGCCAGCATGGTGATTTAACAATGCCCTTTTTAAACATTACGCCTGATTGCCAGTCTGATTGCAGCCCTGACAATTAACTATGTTGCTTATACGCGAGTGAGTTACTCACCTATGCTTAGTTCCATCATAACGGCAAAGGAATCCTATAATACTGCATCAATCTGCTCTTAAAGGGCTATGAGGATAACAATGGGGTACAGAGGAGGCGGTAGGGGCTTGGTTCAGGAGGCTGGGGGAGCTCTGGGGGAGCTCTGGGGGGCTCCTGGAGGCTCTGGGAGGCACCAGCCACAGCAGGGGGAGTTGTACCTGCTCCCCCATACGCTTACTAAATACCTCCCAAATCTGCGCCGCCCCGCGTGGGGATTAGAATAATTTGTCATTGTCTCGGCGTTGAGCCCTGCAGCATACAGCGGATCAGCAACCTGTTGTAAAAGCCCCCACTCTCCCCCACTCTCCCCTCCATCCACATAATAGGGTATTTCCATAGAGGTGTTTTGTGGAAAAATTGCTGAATTTGCCAGAGTAAAATTGATAAGAGTGATTCAAAAGTGCATTCGAGTAATGATTTTACATTTGCCACACCCTCCAGTGTGGTAAGGTATGGTGTCCACTCTATGGTTGTGATGTAGGTGTGGGCTATGTACATGCATATATACAGTGACTTCACCCCAGGGTTTACCAGTAGATAGCTTGGCCAAAGTCTGGAAACTGCACCAATAATTCCAATACATATGCCACCATAACAAATATATTTACTATGTCATTTACAGCAACATAATTATGCTCACAATTGAGTAGTTTTTGGACATATGCAATCAGATTTTTTTTTAATATAAACTCTGTGTTATTGGCAATGATGTCTGAGATCCATATAATAGAAATATGGACTTAATATATAGTAATAGTTTAATTTTGACATATACCATGATCAATAAAAATATATATGATCTATTGGTATAATTTCCAGACTTTGACCATTCCGTCTCAGACTGTCTGAGGCTCTGACCCTGCTGCTGCCTCTCCCTATAAGTGATTGGTACTGGCTAGCCCCTCGGCTCACCGCCTATAACGTGTAGGATAGTTTCTCATGTCACTGAGATGAGCCCGACAAGGCGGCCTAAATGTTTTAAATGGTAATTAAAAACATATTGGCACAGTTCCCAAACTTGAGCCTTGTTGGTTTAAGTGTGTGTGTTGAGGGGGGGGGGTATAGTCTGCTGGGACTGAGTGCGGAGCACCTTGCTCCCACCTCTCCCTGGACTTTGTGTTATGCTCTTCGTTGTCATGATGTTAGAATGCAGCCCCGGCAAGAAGCACGATATTGTTGCATCGTCGGCATGATGCACCCATCGGCATGATGATGCCTGAATGCATCATGGCTACACAGCAGTATGATTCCTTTAAATGTTTTAAGTGGTTTCTGACTTATTATCAATTAAAACCACATTGGCACAATTCCTAGACTTTGGCCTTGCAGGTTGGGGGTTTGAGGAGGGGGTGAGGCTGGTATTCTGTGGCTGGACTGAGTGAGGGGCTGCTGCTCCCACCTCTCCCAGGACCGTTTAGACACAGTGAAGGCGCCGTCTGTGTGAATGATTGATGCAACCTCCAGAATCCATAAACACCAGCTCCACAGCCTGCCAGCCTGTTCAAACTTAACCCTGTAATGGTGGCATAGTGCTTTAGTGCCATCATTTGATAACGGATGCAGGCCTGGCGAGTCTCCTAACCAGGGCAACTACATTCAAGCATCAACCAGGCCATACAGCGTTGATACACTCCCAACGGGTCTACACGGTGCATGAATGTAGCCCTGACACACCAGAGCTTCATTCATGTATCATGACGACTAAGGGCAGCACATATAGAAGAACTATGTCGCCATTAAAGGGTTAACAAAAGTAGACTAAAGTAGGTACTTGTTCTTGTTTTAGTAGACAAAGAGAGGCCTGGTTCTTATAGAAGAAGACAATGGTGGGTGCAGCTTCTTATGTGAGCAGGGCAAGGTGCTCTCATAGAAGATAAGACATTACATTTACATTACAGTAACTCTCTCCTCTCAAGTCTGTGTTCAAATTCCAAGGCCATAGAATATATTGAGAGTCAGTAGGCAAAGCAGTAGAAACTAGTGGCAAGGAGACCGACCTCGACTTTCAGGTCTAAAGTCTTCTGAGATCCATGTTTCAAGGTAAAGCTTGCAGTCTAAAAGGACAAGGAGGGAGGATATTTGAGTGGTGGTGGTATAGGGTGGGATAGGTATAGCCATAGGTAAGGGGAAAGTGAATGAAAGCTGCAAGGAAAGTACAAGAAAATCTAAGAAAGGTGCAGGAAATGCACAGAACGAGGGGCCACAGGAGGGGTGATGGCAGTAGCAGAGGAAGGAAATCAGCGGAAATATCTCGGACAAGGCTTTGGATCTAAGAGGATGCTGCTCACAGCTCAAGTAGAACAGTTATTTCAGACTTTTCTTCTTTCTCTGTAAGCTCGGTGGTTTTCCTGGGCGTCAGGCTGGGGCCTGGGTAAGGGGCTATTAAGGTGTGATTCTGGGGACCGCCTGGCGGGATCTGGCAGAACCACAGGACGGGGCCTGAATCTGACAAATGCCGGCACCCTTTAAGGGCTGCATGATACTTCATGGTCTCATGTTACGTTGGTGTCATGATGCACCAATGCAGTGCTGGAAAACATAACTTCCCAATTCTGCATTATAGTGCCATGTATTTAGATGTCAGAGTATCAGCACCATACTGTTGAAGGCAGCCATGGTGAGTTACTCACTAGAGCTGCAATCATCCATCATGAGGACTAATGCTATAACACCATGAGGACAACGGGGCGTGGTCTATTACAGCACTAGTCTGTCATTAAAGGGCTAACGCGCCGACTAAAGCCGGAGACATCCTGCCCGGACTAGACAGGAGTGGGGCTAAAAGACATGTGGGAGGGCAGGGCTTTGGGTTAAGGAGGAGGCTGAACAATGTCCTGTTCAGACGATACATATGGGGTCTGGGAGGAAGGACAAGCCGGGTTGGCGGTAGGAGGCAGGGGGCAGGGAATGAGTTAGTATCCAGGCTAGTCGGGGATGGGAGTAAGAGAGTTAAAGAGGCAGGGAGAGGTAAAGGTCGGTAAAGGGTGAAAGATGGATTAAGATAGGAGACAGGAGGGAGATAGGATGGAGGGACAGATGGAGAGATCAGGAGAGAGATGCAGGTGGAGAAAGGGGTTAGAATGGCCGGCGGCTAGGGACAGGGGAGAGATATTTATTTATAAATGCAGGAAAGATGTGAAGATGGAGGTAGTCGAGATAGATGTAGCAAGAATAAAGCAGACATAACTATATATATAAATACATAACAAGAGGGGGATTCAAGGGGCCTGGGGTAATAGAGGACGAGTGGTTCGTTATATAGCCCAGGTCTGAAGGAGCTCCGTGGAGTAGTAGTGGATGTAATAGCAGAGGGTCTCTTTAAGAGAAGCGTCTTCTTTGTGGCTTCCCGTCTTTGAAGCCACTGCACGCATGGCTTCCAACGATCCGCCCACTATAGTGGCGCCACCACCGATTGTGATAGACACTAAAAAAACTTGCGTCTCTTCGACAGCCTTCTCTCGTAAAACACGGGAAACAAGAAAATTAAAAGCCGGACAAGAATGACAAAAAGAGAGCAAAGGATCGGTTCCTGATGTCATCGAGAGATTAAAGGGATATACAGCAAAAACACAACCGTCAAGATTCTCCCATTTGAGCATGATAAAAAGGTAGACTATAGAACTGGTTGTGACATGGACGGTAGGGGTGTGGGGGTAGCAGGCTGGTGGAAGCAACATTGAATTGTCTCTGGTGGCAAGCAAAGAAGCCATGTCACTACCCGCTCCCTTTGTGTCTTGTCCCTCCAGTGGAGGACAATGAAAACACAGAGGAAGTTGCCATTAAACCTCTCATGACGGTGTGTTGCCTTAAAGCAACATGTGTAGTCATGATGCACTAATGCAGTCCTGTCATGGTACTCAGCCGCACTGAGGTGGTGCATCATGCTGACCATTTAGGAAGGTATCAAGCCAAAAAGGTTGGCATGATACATGAATGCAGAGTTGGGGCGTTACTCACCAGGGATACATAATTACATGGCACTTTAAAGGAAAACGCTGTTCTTAAAGGGTTAAAACAACCCGATGGCAGGTCGCAGCAGTGCAGAGCCATACATAACAATGGAGTTTAAAAGTGGTGCAAATCAGCAAATCGATGAGTACTGGTTGTTTATGGCGCGTGGCCGCACTTCTGAATAATGGTTTAGTGCTGTGAGATGAGGACGGATTGCTTCCTTGTGCGGCAACTATAATATACACCTCAACACAAATTAGGTTTATACCTCCTTTCACATTAGCACCAGCTAAAAAAAACACATACCAGGATGCTGTGTAAGCTGTTGGTTCCACCCCTGGGGTGAAATTGGTGAAACCACGCCCCGATGCATCACTTTACCGCTTTTTTAACCCTTTAAGGACTGCATATTGCCTCGAGGCAATATTTGTTGCCATGGTGCATCAGCACAGTGTCAGCGACTGCTTGCAGGCAATGCATTGGTGCATCATGCTGACACTGTAATCAGAGTGTATCAACCCTGTATGGTCGTATTAATTCACAATTGCAGTACCGTACAGTACCAGCGGGTTATTCACTAGAGTTGCAAATATGCATCGTGTCGACGAAGTGCATAGAATGTTAGGGTAATATGTAGTAGATAAAGTGTTAAAGTGTTTAACAAAACCCTTGTGGCTGATCTCCCTCACCCTGTATCACCGATCTCTCTATTATCACTCACCTACAGGGGTACAGGGTGGCGTTTTAGATACATCCGCTGTATAAACTCTCCAAGCGGATCATGGCAGCCCTAGGGTTGGAAAGGGGGCAACAGAATTAGTTAAAGGCTGTAGAAGGGCGCTACATGCGGCCATATTGGTCATCCATCTTGTAGATGTAGTTCTCTCTATACATGACCACAGTGTACTGTGTGTACAGTCTGTTACAGGCTACATGCCGCCATATTGGTCATCCATCTTGTAGAGGTAGTTCTCTCCATACACGACCACAGTGTACTGTGTGTACAGTCTGTTACAGGCTACATGCCGCCATATTGGTCATCCATCTTGTAGAGGTAGTTCTCTCTATACACGACCACAGTGTGCTGTGTGTACAGTCTGTTACGGGCTACATGCCGCCATATTGGTCATCCATCTTGTAGAGGTAGTTCTCTCTATACACGACCACAGTGTACTGTGTGTACAGTCTGTTACGGGCTACATGCCGCCATATTGGTCATCCATCTTGTAGAGGTAGTTCTCTCTATACACGACCACAGTGTACTGTGTGTACAGTCTGTTACGGGCTACATGCCGCCATATTGGTCATCCATCTTGTAGAGGTAGTTCTCTCTATACACGACCACAGTGTACTGTGTGTACAGTCTGTTACGGGCTACATGCCGCCATATTGGTCATCCATCTTGTAGATGTAGTTTTCTATAAACATGGCCGTGACATGGTGCATTGACAGTCAGTTTATAGCCTTTGCTGCTGCCAGAAATTGAACAAATATATCAAATGTTGAAGTGAGCTGGGACCGATCTGCATCGGGAATTTTGCATCATATTTCTCTGATTTGACAAAATATAATTAATGTTGTTATTCCCCTCAACAGTTTAAGATATGAAGGACTAGTGATTATAACTACGGCCCGGCCTGTTCCACCCTGACCTAAAGACTGTGGAAGGCCTGGGCATCAAAACGGCATTGCCGAGCCCAGAGGCAGTTTATATTATTTAACATAAATACTGTATACCTTAATAAAACACTTTAAAAAAGAGGTCTTGCAGCTGGGTATATGGCAGCAGTACACAATCACAGACTCTGACTACAGGCTACACCCGTCCTGTTACAGCACGACTATCACCTTGTACTAAATTGTAACTGGGGGTAGAGGGGGGGGGGGGGGGCAGCATCAAGATAGATACCACGATTGCCGCCAGGTGGCCTCGCCTCTTTCTGCAGCGCCGCCACGCGGACAAACGTCTGGGCGATAATAGGGAACTTAAACCACCACCTCAACCTCACCCGGAAGTGCCCCCAGCTGACTTCCGGTACCAGCATGCACCGCCACCAGCGGTTGCTAAGGAGAAGCAGGTATTTGTAGAAGAAAACATGCCGCTGTTTTTCTTCTTTTTCCCCCTCCATCCCCATGTTATAGATCTGTGCCTTATAGGAGACTTACACATACCTTATGGTAGAGGTCCGTTAACCCTATAAGGGCAGTATCAATTGATCCTATATAATATGCATTATGCCCTTTTCTTGGCTTGATACATGTTTGCAGCTCTGGAAACGCCTAAGGGGTTGATACGCTTTACAAGGGTTGGTATGATGCGCCCAGACAGTGCCAGCGCCTTACTCCCCAGCGCTGCATTGGTGCATCATGACAAAAAAAAGCGACACAAAGGCGTTGATGCATCATGCTGTCCCTAAAGGGTTAAACCAGTGCCTTGTGGAATGGGCGTGTTCAGCAGTAGGGGGGAAGTAAAGTTACCTTATCTTTTACCGATGGGTGTATACCAGGGGTGTATATCCCTTAGGGGCCACATAGTAAGTTCAATGGTGGGTGCAGTTAGTGTTATGCCGTTAGTCGTCATAATGCCTGAATGCAGCACTGACGGGTCTACTGCAGTTATGCATCAGGCCGACCCTTTGGGAGGATATAAAACCCGTAAACTGGTCATGTCCGTAAAATGAATGCAGCAATGGCTGCATTCATTTGTCATGACGACCAACGGCTGACTGCATTTAAAGCACTATGTGGTTCCTAAAGGGTAATACTTCGAGGGGTGAGGGCTGCCGACATGGTGAAACAAGGCAGGGTGCGGCTCTTACAACGGGTGATAACAGACCGGGTCACGTGACGTGGTCTCTGCCGGAAGTAAAGCAGCCAACCTATGTTGTACCTACACTGAAAAAGTAAACGTGTCCCCAGACTCGTCTAAGTGACTGTCAAAAGTTGTCTAGCCTATCAGCAGCTGATTAGGTCACCATCCCACAATAGAATCTGGAGCTGGCAAATATTGGGTTTTGGGCTGGCACATGCCAAATGGGTCTTCTATCTCCAGCTAGATCACCCGCTCCCTTGTTTTTAACTTGTTTATTTTATTACAGTCACTTGGAAGAGTCTGAAGACAAGTTTATTTTGTCAGTGTAGGGTAAGGGTAGAACATGTTAAACAATACTGGTGCTAGATCCAGGATGAGCAGAATTATAAGACACTTCTCTGATATTAACCAAGTTATATTATTGGTTCATCAACAAACAAAAATGGTATCTCTGGGCATGATGGTAATGTAATCTAGTAATTTTTGTCATGTTTGAATGCTGAGCCAAGTCTAGGAACTACCTCTGACTCTGACTCTGAGGACTATTTTTGTTACAGCCATCGCAGTTTCGTCTGTTACCATTTTTGCCAAGGCATAATTATTTAGAACAATAAGTAAATTGTACATCAAAGATAGATTACACAGTGTACCAGGAAATAGTACTAGTAGTGGTAAAACTGATGTGTCAGAAATATTGACACGGATCTCAATAAATATATGTCCCTGACTAATGGACAGACATATAGCATGAGGCGTATATCACTATACAGAGGTCCACTGGGACGTCCCACTCTGCTACATACAGACAGGCGGCTGGACGCTGAGGGGAGGAACATTCTGAGGTGGGAGGTGCCGCCACCTAAGCCAATCACCTCTCTGTGTGTCTACAGAAATCTTCAGCTACCCATGTTTGATAATGTATACCACTGGGTTTGATTCTACTCTAAGATAGTGTTGGGAGAGCTATGGCTCTGCCGAGTGTTGCAGATATATAGAGAGCATAAGGCACATATCAACATGCAGACAGTCACTGAGGACATACCGATTTCTGAGACAGAGCTCTACTAATGAATTCCCTCTCAGGTCAAAATCTGTAACAGATGCTTCACTCTCCTAACACATTCTTGATTCAGACACACACCCGGTTGTATGTATCATCATGAAATACCCACCGGTTGCTGTTAAGATAGTTGTGCCCATACAGAGAGTGTTCACCTCAATTGGCGCCATCTCATTACAGAATAGACCTCCCACTCTACCCCATGATACAGATGGTTACTGAGGGGGTATGACAGATACTGACTGAGGGGGATGGAGAGGCAGGCATATGGGGACCATCACAGGGGGTGGGGGGGGGGGGGGAGTCTGGGGGCTGGAGCCCTGACCATGTATATTCATGATATGTCACCATATACACATTGGGAGGGGATATCCAAGATGGCTGACTTACAGGTCTGTGTAACCAAAGTGTGTTCACATACGGTAGGGACAGAACATGAGCAGTGGTAGCAAGGTGAGGGTGTGGGTATGAATATGGGAACCTCTCAGTATGGGCAATGGCTGCTGAAGCGGCATTCTCACCAATAGTATAGGTCTACAGGTAACTTTTCAAGTACTGCTTTAGGCATGTTAATGATAAGAGTGAGGCCTTTACCCTTTAAGAATTGAATGATGTCCGATGTTAATTTGTCATTATGATAAACAATTGTGGTGCTATTGACTGACTAGTGCCGTGCTGCATTAGTGCATCATGACTACACTTATGGAGTGTATCAATCCCATAGGATCGTTCTGATGATGCATCAATGCAGCACTAGCAATTAACTGCTTGAGGAAAGAATAGGGTGTAGTTTTTTTATGTATTCTATTCCCTTAAATGTTTATGTTCCATATGGCAGGTAGCATTGGGATGCTATCGGGATGGGGCAGGCTGTAGATGTGTGGGTCTGGGTGCAGGGTGGATCAATGGGTATCTACAGACTGCTTGGTTAAACATGGAATGATACAGTTAATCTGACCAGACATATTGAACACTGACAGCATGTTATGTTTGTACAGCAAAGGTATGTGATATTCCAGGGCTGCATTTATGAGGCATGTCCCCATAAGGACATAATGCATAGACAAAGGTTCACGAGCTTTGGTCTGTTGACTGGGTTATTTCATGAGTTATTTCACGAGGCCGCATGCCGAGTGAAATGACCCCCCCACCTTCAATAAGTTAAATAACCAAGTCAAGAGACCAGAATGAGGATTCCTTTGTGTTTATCTAAAATAGCTTTTCTATTCACCACTCAAATGTAAACAAATCACCATTTTTGATGACGTTACATGATGTGAAATACGGCTATGGGTTATTTCACAGGGGGAGTGAAATACGGTTAAATCAGTGACACTGCCGTATTTCATGAAATATGAAGCGCCATATTGTGCTCAACAGCTCCAGGGTTAAATCCATAGGTAGACATTCAGGCGCCGGTCAGTAGTAGCTAGCCACCACTGCACGAAACTCGCAATTTCATGGGAAAAAACATCAAACTTCATAAATGGAGAGTGAAGCACATTAAATTGCATGGCCATCTCATATATCAGATTTTCATGGCTTTCAATGGAATTTACTGCACTTAACCCTTTAAGGACGTTTCGATGGATCAAAACAATATTTACCGTTATGATACAGCAATGCAATATCTACAAGTGACTCGCTGACACTGCATTGGTGCATCATGCCAACCTATTGGGAGTGTGTCAATCACATATGGTTCACATGATGCATGAATGCAGCCTTGATGAATTTTTATTCATTTATTTAGTAATGGCACGTTAAAAAAACTATGCTGACCGTAAAGGTTTAAATTGTGTCATTATTATGTTTATGTGTTGGTTTTTAGACCAGTGGACATGCACATAATCGTCTCTGCAACACATTGAATCTCAGCTTGCACAAAACAAAATTGTTATCTCCCCCAACAACAATATCCCTGGGGAATGCATTGTGCTATACATGTCTCTGCAAATTCCAAATTAACTAACCTTCAAACACACCTCAGGATTCTTCATTTTTAGCACTGTTTGTCTGGCCTTTCCATAAGGTCGGCTTTAGAAACTGATATCAGATCTGGAAACAGTAAAAGATACAAATTCAATGTTTGGAGAGGCACGTGACATTTACATGGAATGAATTCAATGCTGCGGGCATCCAGATGAAAACTGTACTCATGCTATTGTCAGTTTTGTGACAGGGGAAACTTTATGTGCAGGTATATGTGTGCCTATGTTAACTCTCAGTTCCAGATTTGTAGCCATGAAGAATGGGAACCCCCCCCCCTCATTTCTGCTGGCTCCTCAAATTCTTCGGCATATCTATATCAAATGTCATATCATAGAGCAAATAAGTAGGATAAATTGGACGTGCTATGGTATACACTGTGCAGCCTTTCAAATAGGCTGAATTTTAGTTTAACGTCCCCTTTATCGGTGCTGATACACCGAAACGAAGGGTCGACATGATGCATGGATGTAGTTGTAACAAAAAGACTCGGCAGGGCTGCATTCATGCATCATGCAGATGTGCCGCATGTCTGGCTGAGTGTTTCAGCTTTGACAATGCGTGCTCAGGTGAATGGTGGCAGCAAGTGAAGAACTTAGTTGAACCCTTTATGTGCTGCATTGTAGTTTGATGCCACATGTCCTTATGTCACCATGTTGTATCATTGCAGCCTTAGTGAGTAACTCATAAGGGGTGCATTCACCACAAGACAACCTTGAGGGGCTGATACACTCCCAACACTTGGCATGATGCAGTATTGCAGTGCCGGCGAGTGATTCTCTAGGGGGTTATATGTATGAGAAACAAATATTTGATTGTTCAGACATCACGCCGTCCTTAAAGGGTTAACACCGGCGTCACATGAATCCCTCCCATTCATCCAACCCCAGCAGAAAAGGCCTGCAATGAAAAAGGAAGGCAATTGATGAAAACCTCATGGAGAAGAAAAAGCATGAATCAGTCTCTGTTTTATCCTCCGCCTTTCGTTTACCTGACCAGCCATTCCGTAACGAGAGATGCCGCCACCTGAGCTGATTACCTCTCTGTGCGGATACGGCCACCTTAACCCTTTACAGGCAGCATAATATAATACAATAATGCAGCATGTACTTTGTTGTCATGGTCCATGAATGCAGCCCTGGTGAGTAACTCACCAGTGCTGCATTCAAGCATCATGCCGACCCTGTGGGATTGATACACTGCCGAGTTACTCTCCAGGGCTGCATTGGTGAACTATGACGACAATCTTGCAGCGACATGCTGTCCTTACAGGGCTAAGACACGGGCGGCAAATGCATGATATATTCTGCCAACTAGGACTAAGCTGAGACCAAAAATGTGTTGGGAGAGTGTTTTCTCTGCTCCAGTTTTTTGACTCCTCAGAGCGGAATCCCCTGTTGACCTCTGTCTCCGAATGCGCCCAGCCCCCTCTTTTCCCATGCAGTCGAGGTCTCATCTGGCTTGGTTGTTGTTTACAAGTAAAATGACTTAGTCCACCTGAATTCCTCAGAACAAGTAAATCCTCACAAACTGCAGGTAAATGAATCTTGCATCCTTCAGCGTTTAAAGGTGAAGGAAAGACAACAACGCTAAGAACTTGCCATTATTTCAAAAGACAAAAAGTCCCCTAGGATTCCGACCTCAAAAATAGGATGACAAAATCCTGCATAGAAAATCTCAAGCAGAACATTCTTGTCTCATGACTCTCGTGATCCCTAAAATAATTTCAGAACGTCTCTAGAACGTTTTCTGGACATTTTCTTGTTTTATATTCCCTCAAATTTCTTGTTTTTAGAAAAAGTGAACACAAAAAAATGCATGTCATCATTCTAATTGTGGAATTTCTTATTATTTTCAAGAGTAAAACTCGGGAAATACACATTACCATTGAACATGTCGCTAGGAGCATTCAATATTATCGAGAATCTACCATGTTTTGTGTACATACAGTTTGTGCTTTTCCTGAGAAATACACAAGATACTTACTTGTGTCATTGCTAAGTTCTGTTTGGAGGGTAATTATAGTTATGTTACATGGTAACTAGAGTAATAGCATGTTCTGAATCAGGATATACAGTCGGAGAGGTATCAGCAGTTTGTGCCACCGTGCCTGTCTTACTTCTAACCACATCCCCTGGAGATGGAACCAAAGACTAGGATGACTGCTAACCTTTAAGGTGAGCAGGGATGAGACACATACCACCAAACTACACTGAAAAAGTAAACTTGTCTCCAGACTCGTCTAAGTGACTGTCATAAGATAAACAAGTCAAAAGTTGTCTAACCTATCAGGTTACCATCCCACAAATAGAATCTGGAGCTGGCAAATGTTGGGTTTTGGGCTGGCACATGCCAAGTGGGTCTTTTATCTCCAGCTAGAAGACCTGCTTCCTTGTCACTTGGACAAGATGTTGACTCGTTCATTTTATAATAGTCACTTGAAAGAGTCTGGAGACAAGTTTATTTTTTAGGTGTACAATGCCCCCCATGTACCCATCAGTCAGGTACCTTCAGCCCACGTTGTCCATGGTAGTTGTCTGTCTAGACGTGTTCTAGTTCTGGTTTGACTACTTACAGTGCCTGGTCCATCCTTGTCTTGAAGCTAGGGCAGGGAGTGTATCATTCAACACCAGAGTTAGCTCCTGTGTATCAGGCAACACCAGGGTTAGCTCCTGTGTATCATTCAACACCAGAGTTAGCTCCTGTGTATCAGGCAACACCAGGGTTAGCTCCTGTGTATCAGGCAACACCAGAGTTAGCTCCTGTGTATCAGGCAACACCAGGGTTAGCTCCTGTGTATCAGGCAACACAAGGGTTAGCTCGAGTGTATCAGGCAACACCAGGGTTAGCGTGAGTGTATCAGGCAACACCAGGGTTAGCGTGAGTGTATCGGGCAACACCAGGGTTAGCGCGAGTGCATCGTGCAGCACCAGGGTTAGCTACTGTGAATCATGCAACACCAGGTTTAGCGTGAGTGTATCAGGCAACACCAGGGTAAGCTCCTGTGTATCAGGCAACACCAGGGTTAGCTACTGTGTATCGTGCAACACCAGGGTTAGCATGAGTGTATCGTGCAACACCAGGGTTAGCTCCTGTGTATCAGGCAACACCAGGGTTAGCGTGAGTGTATCGTGCAACACCAGGGTTAGCGCGAGTGTATCAGGCAACACCAGGGTTAGCGTGAGTGTATCATGCAACACCAGGGCTAGCTCGTCCTCACCAGGTCAGACAAGGTATATGCCAGTAATGGCCGCATAACACTTACATGCGCTATGCACTTTGTCAGCTGTAGTAAATATATACATGCACCATGCTAACCCTTTTGGAGTGTATCAACCCTGTAGAGTCGGCATGATGCTTGAATGTATCACTGGTGAGTTACTCGCCAGGGTCACAACGGGCATGGCACATTAAATCTCCACCTCCACTATAAAGGCCCAAAGTGCCGGTCTTCGCTCGCAAGAGTTTAGCCTTTAAATCAGTATGTGGCTTTCAAATGGTTATACCCCCCCCCCAATAACCCCCTCCCCCACTGTCAGCCCACCAGACATGAAGGCCACCATGACAAAGACCCCACTTGTGCTACAAAGTGTTGAGCAGGTACTCGTCGAGGTAGGAGGGTGATTCAGCCACTTCACCAATCAATGTCTTCAGTTTACCGCCACCCTCAGCCTCCACTGTTCCCACCCTGTAGCACCCTCCAGGGACCCAGAACTCACCACTGCCCCCTCTCACCCCTGTAATGGGCTCACCTGGGGAGGTGAGTTCTGGCAGCGGGGGTGGGGGCTTGCCTGAATCTTTAGGGGAAGCAAAGTGTTTTAATGAGATGTGTCTTTTTGATGCATGAATACATCTCTAGTGAGTAACTTGTTGGTGTGTTCATGCCCTGTGCTGACAAAAGTTAGATTTGATATGTTCCTGAAAGTTTGATGAAAGCACGATGCACCAAACAGCGCCAGCGAGTTACTCGCTACACTGTGCCGGTCCATCATGATAACACATGACTGTGAACCTAGAGGCATTGTCCGGTCATTAAAGGGTTAACCCTACATGTTTACATCTTCCCGCCTGACCAGACACCCACCCTCTTCCAACCCTCCAGCCACAGTAAAGGTAGTGGGTGAGAACCTAACAGTAGGATGATGCATCAGGCTCCTCCTCCAACCTCAGTCTTCCATTTACCTGGCACCACCCCATCCCCCCATGGAATCCACTAAACAACCGTGAACTGTATCAGCACTGCTAGCGGTAGTAACTACACTGAGTAGTCAACCATGCTCTTAACAGTAACATCACACCACTAAGTGGATCAACTATCTAAAATGCCATCCGTCTTAACAGAACTGGAGAATGATACTTGTTAGTACCTTGTGTATTTCACGGGAAAATGACAAGTGGTACCACCCCGTCCCCCCATGGAATGCACTGAACTGTGAACTGTATCAACACTGCTAGCTGCAGTGACTACACATACTTAGAAGTCAATCATCCCATGGCCTGTAATACCATCCAAGCTAACAACAATACGTTGTTTTACGTCAAAATAACGTTTTTATTTACTGTCCAACTGCTATGCAGTAACAATACATGGTAATTTCATTGATGAACTCCCTTGAATATTTAAAAAAAAATTATTTAGCTCTGTAGGATCATAAATGATTATAATACAGTACGCATTGTTGTAATTGCTAGCAGTTGCACATGGACCACCCCCCCCCCCCACTCCCCTGTACAGCCGTCATGCCTGGACTACCCTGGAGTGGCTGGCAGGGAGGGGTGGTGGGTGCTTTGATCCTCCTGTGAGTGCCAGCACCAGCCTCCAGGGCGTCACGTATCACTGAACATCAGCCCTACCCTGCCAGACATGCAGCTGTTTAGTGGTGTAAGCTTCTGTACTATAGTAGAGATAACAGAAAGCCAAAGACATGCATACCCTCACACTCTTTCACTTTAAAGGTGGAGAATCTTGTGAACCTACAACTAATTGTTGCATGTGGGAACACCCTGCAAATGATTGGAATGCATCTGAGAAATACAGGGAAATCTAATTGTAAGGAGGGCCTTTTGGCAAGGCAAGTGTGCTCCTTATAAGCATAATTTATAGCTCCTTATAATCAATACTGAATATAGAAAGAATATGGAATTATGGCTGTGAAAAGATGCTCCTTATATATACAGGATGTTCCTTACACCAGTCCCCCTTATAAGGAGATTTCACTGTAGTAAAAGTTTATGTTGGAAATACACCCATCATTGCTACTCCCAATCTGGTCTCATGTGTCGACATGATGTACCACCGGAGTAGTAACTCACCGGCGTTGCACTGATACATCTGGGGGGGGGGGGTGTCAACCCCTTATAGCCAGCATGATACATGAATGCAGCGCCAGCAAGCCAGAGGAGATTATATTATCTTACTCTTATACTACTTACTCTGGGTTACAGTACATCATTAGAAGTGCGCATACATGTCTTGTCCCTTTGAAGTTCATTCCTGCTTTAAAGGATGTGTATTATGCAAAAGGAAAGCAACTTCAAATTAGAAGAGCACTCTGTTTCCTAAAAGTCTTAATGAGTCAGCACTAACGGACGTGCTATTAAAGTCTTATGTAAGAGCGCGCTTCTCATAAGATTCAAATGCATTATGCATCTGAAAATGTTTCCGACAGAACCCTACTATTTGGCACAATGTGTTTTGTGGAACTAAAGACTCCAAAATACGATTGCCCTTTGATGATTATATTTATGTCTAGCTGATTCATCTTTAGTCAACAAGTTTCAATCATTTCTGCACTTGGCAAAGTTCATAAATTCATGATTCGCTCTTCTATGATAGCTATTTATCTAACCCTTGGGTATGTTGATTTGCCTCATGTGCCATAACTTCGATAAGCAAGTGCAAATATTGAATTATTTTCTTGCTCTTATCTGAATTGATAATATTCATTTGAAGCTGAAAAGTGCATAGCTTTTGAACCCTAGAGCAACTAACTCAAGCCAGAGCTTAGCATCCCTTTCTTAAACCAGTGTGTGAAAAATAATGTAATCGTTGTGACTTGCTTTCAGAATTAACTCAGTTAATTTAGAAATTATGAAATTCCTACCTGTGATCCAGCGGGCCATAATGAGTTTTGAACATGATAATACTGCTTTGTTGAAATTGGGTTAAGATACCCCCATTGAAGTGCATTCAGAGAGTGTAAGTTGGGATAGGTTGTACATGTACACAGAGCGAAGAAGTAGAATCACGATGACTCTCAAATGGGAGTCATGACTGAGGTAACTCTCCCCACGACTCTACAGTGGATCCCAATCATTAGGGAGTCTTAGAATAGGAGTCATTATAGAGCTATTATAGAGTCCTGCTAATGTTAGGGAGTCACTTTAGAGTCCAGGGGGGAGTTACCTCAGTGATCAAGTCTGGAGTCACAGTGGTTCTACTTCTTTTCTCTGTGTATCTACAAACAGGTAGTGGGACCCTAGTTGAATAGCTTCAACAACACTAGTGCAGGGAAATAGTTGTACACATAGATGTTTATCTGATCCATCTAATCATACAAGTCCTACCAATGAGCTGTTCACCTGAGCTGCTCGCCGATATAAACCTAGCGAGCTGCTCAGGGAGGTTGATGTTCATATCATCACAAGTCATGTACCTTCCCACACAGTTAACCATTTAATGCCCACATATTGTTTAAATGCTCAACATCCTTTGTTATAAATGCAGTCCTGATGAGTAATTCACTAGTGATGAATACATGCATCATGCCGACCATACGCTCCCCAAGGGTCGGCATGATGCACCAATACTGTACCTGCAAGTTGCTGACCAGCGCTTCATTAGGGCATCATAACAACAAATCAAATCAGATTTCAGGCATCATGTCGTCCTTAGAGGGTTAAACCTGTTGAGCCGTTTGAAGCTTGCTGCTGCTCATCAGAGCCCTTGTACTTTCACACCCCATTAAGCTAAAAGTTAACTTTGATGTTGTAAAGCTAATTGTTTTGAGATTCCATTAGAAAACCGAACCAAGTACGTTAGTATCTGCTTTGTGTTTGTTACATCCTAAGGATTTGAGTGTCGCTCCGAGCGTCTTCGGGTTAAATCAGATTGCATCAATCATGATTCAAATACCTCGGCTTCAGGATATTTAATATTCTTAAAGAATAATTTCGCTCAGACACTTAAATGAAAAATTCACATTCACGTCACAGCTTGCCGCTCGTCTCCTTCGCTGTTTGCATTAGCTGCTCTTTTGATAAGAACACTTTCGCCTTATCAGCTAAATTATTTTTGAACTTATACATTTTCTGTCTCTCAATAATTTCCAGTTTGAAACAACAAAGCTCCTTAGAAGTACAATGTAGAAACACATGTTATTATTTGAGACAGTAACTATTGAAACTAGTTATCATAAAACCCCCTAGTTATTTAGCCCAATTGAACTTTACATGTTATTAGTTTATATGAGAGAGCTTCTACATCATTTGTGCTTCATCATAATTATGGCCCCTGGCAGACATCCAGAATCCTTTTTCACTGCCAGAACCTATTCTGTAATAAGCCGTGGCGTCACTGTAGCAGAACTCCTCTCTATACGAACACAGCCATCTTTAGCCACTGATGGTTAATGTATGATAATTTATGCAACTGGGATTTAGTCTTAACCAAGAATGCGTCGGGAGAGTGATGCTTCTGTTGAGTACACCTTCCCGGCAGAGTCTTGCGAATCAAGGCAGAGTCTAGCTCCACATGCAGACTCTACTGGGAGAGTGCTGCCAAGGAATTAAGATAAAATTTCTCAGAGAGTGATTTCTCAGTCTGCCTCCGTCTCAGGATGTGCCATTACGCTGTGTCAGAGAGAACTTAATACCCCATTAACAGCCAAGTTCTAGTAGAAGAAGACATTTCCTTACATATTATACTATGATTTCTTAAGTAAATCTTCAGGACCTATAAAGAATTATACATCCACATGTACACTTGTCATGTAAGAGCCCTACAACAGGCATAGTCTAATATTTTACATTTAACCCTTTTATGACAGCATGATGCCTCAAGGCCACATCTCAATTTGTCTATATGATGCACCAATGCTGCTTATGCATGGGTGCATCATGCTACCTCCTTGGGTGGGTATCTACCCAATAGGCTCAGCGTGATGCCTGAATACATCACTGATGGGTTACTCACTAGTGCTGCATTCATACATTATGACCACAAAAGAGCATTGTGCCGCCCTTAAACGTTTAAAGTCTCTAGTAATTCTAGACCAGGTCCTTAGAATTGTGGCGACGTAGTCTCTGTGAAGCAAGTGTAGGAACATGATGCCTATGTTACAGGCCCTCCGACAGACAACTCCATAGTAAAACATCTTATGAGGTTTCTCCACTCTCCTGGGAGATCTGGAATTACTTTCAAGCAGGGGGGCAGTAGAGTATTTACTAAATTAAACTAGTGAACTAACGCCTGGCTGTGTCTCATGAGATCGGGCCATTGTTGTCATCTATGACCAGGTGCAATCTATGACCGGATGTAATCTATGACCGGGTGCAATCTATGACCAACTTGGAAAAAACCTGCTTTATTTAGGGCAGATGAAGATATAAATGATGGAAAATGTTAATGGGTGTTTTAAGACTTTATAGCACTCATTTTATTTCAATATATATCTACATCTGCCCTAGATAACCCGTTTTCTTTCAAGCCGGTCATAGATTGCACCCGGTCATAGATTGCACCCGGTCATAGACGAAAATATCGTCCCATGTTGGTGAGACACAAGCCCATGTCTTAGGATCAGTCGTCCAGGACATAGTAGTCTAATAAGCCATGGCACCTGATTGGCAAATTGTAAGAGAAAACAATGTTCTTGTTGGCTTAAATATCTAGAGGTGTACAGTATGCACTTTGAAGCTATAATACATCCTTACAAGCAATGAACAGTATGTATGCCAAGAGGGCAAGTCTGTGTCATTCCCAGATGGGCCTGCTACCAGGTAGGCTAGACATTATCCAAAATGATTAAGGCCCTCTGAAGTGTGTTGTTTCAGCACGTCATTCTCGCATCATGCCGACCCTGATGTAGAAATGCACTGCCACAAAGTTACTCGTTGCACTGCATGGACAATCCGATTTAAGCAACTTTAAGCAACAATTAAAGTTGATTAATGGCCTTCTTTAAGCAGCTTTAAGCAACATTTATCTTTTCTTGCAATGAAGTTGCTTAAAGCTACTTCATGCTCCTTAAGGGAGAGCGTTAATCAAGTTTAGATTTGTTCTTAAATTCGCTTAAATCGGATGTTTCATGCGGTGCTGGGCCTGCATTGGCGCATGCATTCACAGTTATGTTACTACTTAAGGAACTCTCGTAATAAATCACAAGAATTTGACTAAATGAATGAGTGACTTAACCATGTTGTTTTTGTGTGTTGCAGAGTTGGAGAGGGCGGACAACGGTAACTACACGTGTGAGATCCGTGCGGAGAACTCCAAGGTGCTGGCCAACGTGACGCATCTCGTCATCGTCAGAGGTACGTCACGTCTTGTGGTAGAACCCATACTGAGCAATTACAGCGAGTCCACCTGACTCTCTGAAAGGGGCACAAGCATTTCTGACTCTTTGGAAAAGGACGGATTGGGCTCTCCCTTCAGTTGCACCTGTCCCTCTTCGAAAAGGGAGAAAGGCGAGGCTTGACTCTTCAGATCTAGGATGAGTGAAGAGATGTTTTAAAGACTTGATTGGAATTTGCACCTTCATTTATTGTGTAAATGGTCTAAAATAGATGAACCGCGTGTCCAACTTATCTGTCCTCTATTGAGAATACATAATCTAGAAACCGCAGGTGGGCGCCTAGAAATAGAGTGCAGTGCGTGGTCATGCAGCCCCGGGGTATACTCAATGCGGCGCTATACAGAGGGGAATTGGCAGTCTAGTACAGTTCTGTTTGACGTGCTGACCTTGTGGGCCTCTATTCTGGTAGATGAGCCAGAATACAGACACCTTCTGTCCCAAATCTATCCCACAGTAACTATATTTTATATCTAAACACTGACATTTGAAATTGGTCGATGAGATGGCTGGACTTGCGGTAGTCAATATCTGAAACTTTGCAGTATGCTACCTTTCATCTCGGGTAATTAAGAGCCAATTAAAATGTCAGACTCCAAGTCGGATAGACCCCATTAAAGGGGCTTGTAAACCGGCTTCAACTGGCGTCAGCACTTCTGAAGGCATATTCCGTCAAAACAACTTGCAGTTGAAATCAAACCAAGTTTGGTTCTGCATGCATCTCACCTTCCACGCGACCTGCCTTGGCTATTTACTCACCTTCACCAATAACCAGTCCCCGGCAATAAAACGCCATCGTCCATTAAAGCTATAAGGACGGTATAATCATAATGCATTAATGCATTATGCCCTTGGTTGTTATGATGCATGAATGCAGCCGATTATCCTGTCAATGCTGCATTCAAGCGCACCGCCAACCCTATAGGATTGAGACATTCCCGAAGGGTCGGCATGATGCATCAACGCAACACTGGTGAGTTACTCCCTGGAGCTGCATTGGTACATTATGCAGACAAATGTAATTTTTTAGCGACATGCTGTCGTTGAATGATTAAAGCATGTTGCTGGCCTTAAAGAGTTAAAGTACCTTCTTTCCTCTGTACATGCCCTTCAGCTCAGCATCTGTCGGTTTCCATCTTGTTTTGCATTCTGGGCGCGTTTTCCCACTTCCCCATTGTCATAGTCCCACCATTCCCCACCTCTGTCTGCCTAGTTTCCGCTCCCCTCGCCCACCCCATTATTCTCGGTCTAACCCTTTAATTGAAGCATGGTGATTTAAGTACTATGCCCTTTGTCGCCCATGATGCATGAACGCAGCCCTTGTAATAACCTTGCCAGGGCTGCATTAATGTATCATGCCGTCCTTCTTTGGTTTATACACTCCAGGGCGGTTTGCATGTTGCATCAATACATCTATTATTCTAGCTCTGCATTGGTGCATCATGCCAACACATACACATACACCTTAATTCACGATGCCGTCCTTAAAGGGTTTAAAGTGCAGCGGGGATTGAGGCGACATTTAGCTACATTAGTATTGACTATAAGGAGACAATTAATGTGAAGGTGTCTCCTCTGACACACTGACCTCCATGAGGCGGGAGCAGGGAGGGGAGCAGCTCATGGAGGGGGGTGCAGAGGTAGATTAAAACAGTGCATAGTCAGATCTCCAAGAGAATATGTCCCAACTGCTCCGTCTGCACTGAGCTCGGGTTGCGATTCAGATGCAACCCAAAGCCCAGTGATTGAAGAAATTGGCAGTTTGCATACGTTTAAGTGAATCCCGTGAATCTTATTAGAATACTCAACAGATATTCTAATGATATATAATTCTAAATATTGGATTCATAACTATTTTTTCCAGGGGTGTCTGGTGATGGACAATACTCAAAGAAAGTACTCTTGTTTCGCTACATTTAAAATTTCACATTCTGGGTTTAGACTTAAAGCGGCATAATTACCGAGAGCGCCCCATTCAAAATTCTAGTACTGTTCTAGTCCACTATGGGGTAGCACCGCAAGTGGTGATGTTGCTCCTTTAAGCCATCTGTGAATTTGTGTCGCTATAATGCATGACTGCAGCCCTGGTAAGCAGATGACAAGAGGCATAATGTATTAACGTCCAATACTGACACTAATAATACAGCACTAATACAGCCCCAGTTCACCCCGTTTTACTTCCACTAGGTGGCAGCAGCATCTCAGACATCGTCTCCTGATGCTGTACAATCATTACCGGATGTAGCCCCATCCTGACCTTCCCGTCATGCAACAGTCCCATCTACACGGTTGTCTCTCCGCGTTAACCCTTTACCTGCAGCATAATGCCTTAATGCATCATGCCCTTTTGTCGGTATGATGCATAGATGCAGCGCTGGCGAGTAACTCGCCAGTGTTGCACACATGTCGGCTTTAATGGGTTGATACCATGATGAAGAGTTGGCATGATGCACCAATGCAGTGTCGGTGAGTTACTCGCATGTGCTGCATCAGTGCATCATGGAGACAAATAGACAGCCAGATATCACCTGGTCCTTAAAGGGTTAACAGACGGTTATTATCCCTCCCTCTAGTAACTCAAAAACAACAGACCACTGCCTGTCATAATAAACAAGAGTATATCATCATCACAATGGTTGTGTTTTTAACATTCAGACAGCACAATGGGGAGAATGGGAACGCCAAGGAGGGAAGGGTCTGGCACACGATCTCTCAATGTACGAGCGAGCATGAGTGTTAAAGGGGCCGAGCGGGGGCCAAGGGGGTCGGTCTCAATGTACGACCTATTTAAGTTAACCCTTTAAATGGGGGGTTTGGTGTACTACCAACTGGTGAATGAATGCAATTAAGGCGAGTAAGATGGCACAGGCCCTGTAGGGATGATGCACTCTCAAAGTGTCGGCATGATGCACTAATGCAGTGCTGGCAGGTTATTCACCAGCGATGCATTTATGCATCATGAACATCGAACCTTGAGGTATCGTTCTTAAAGGGTTAAAGGGCACCAGGAACAATTACACGCTGGAAGATGGCGTTAGTGGGGGGGGGGGGGTGGTGAAGGGATATGGGAGCGGGGAGGGGGGGGTCCTCCTGGACTTCAATAAAACAAGGGTGCATGCCTGTCTGTGCGGTGGTGTGAGCAGGTATAAAGGGGCCCTGCCAACACCCCCCCCCCCCCAACACACACACACACAGGGCGAGCTGCTCCCCGCCGGGGGGGGGGGGATGGGAGGGGGAAGGGCAGACATTAAGTGAAGGTGGGGATGGTGGGCATGGGGGAGTCACGCAGGCAGGTAGGAAGGTGATGTAGGGAGTAGGTATTAAAGGGCAAAGGTGGTAATGGAAGGGCTTACATTAAGTGTTGACGTAGGGGTGGTGGAGAGGGGAGGGGCGGACAGGAAGGCAAGCAGGCAAGAGTATGGGAGGGGCATACATTAACTGATGATGGTAAAGGGGGAGTCAGGCAGGCAGGAAGCTAGCCAAGCAGCCAGGCAAACAGGCAACAGGCACACATGCAGTCAGCTCCCAATTCCCCATCCACACACTGTCCAGGAAAGCAGGGGAGGAGGAGTCCAGGGAGAGGCAGTAGAACGTAAGAGGAAGATTGGTGAGAGAAAAGCCTAGGTGGAGGGAAGACCCTTCAAGAACCTGACAAAGGGAGAGAAGAAGAAAGGGAGCGAAACACTAATTGACCAATGTCGGCTATGGGAAAGGGACTGAGCAATGAATTGTTGGGGTAATGGATAAGTGGGATAAAAGGTCGACTGATGGTAGAGCAGTGTAGGATAAGAGAAACAGACAGGTGAATAGGGGTTGTTAAAGTAACCCATGAGCCTGTGTACATTATTTAAAGTTATTAAGCGCTGGTCTTGTCGGGGTGACGTCTAGTTGAACTTACTGCTTAACAGGTCAGTATAGTATGCAGGTAGACACTGGGTATGCTGGAGGGTTGGGGGAGGGGGGGGGGGTCGACGACTGGTGGTGGGGGGAGGTGTAGGGAGACAAGGAGGCAGGGTGGGTAGGAGGTAGTTTCACTCTAATCACTGCTGGTTTTATTGATGCCACCTGTACGCTTAGCCCTTTAAGGGCCGCTTAGTGCTTTAATACAGTCAATGCAGCCCAGGCGAGTGACTCGCCGGTTCTGCAGTTAACCATCATGCCGTTCTTAAAACGGTTGATGCCCTTGCACGGTCGGGACAATGCACAATTGCACCAGCGGGGAGTTACTCGCCAAAACTGTATTATATAAGTGTATGATAACGGCAAATGAACATTGAGCTTTCAGGATTCACGCTGTCCTTAAAGGGTTAGTCTGAGGGGGCGTGGACCAGATGCCAAGCCCTGGAGGTACGTGGCTACATACACCATCAACGCACCCTTAAAAGGTGGTGCATTGTGTGTGGGGACTAACGCAGGGGCATGGAGAGTGAGGGAGGGACTATGTTCAGTGAATATGTGGGTGGAAAGGGCTCAGAGCCAACCAAGCAAGGGGTCCAAAACCTGGCGATTCTCAACCTATCGTGAGAGATAGCCGATAGATGGCTCCACCAGTGACGTTGAATGTTCTCTCTGTAGATCTGAAGCCATTTTTATCCACCTGTGGATAATGGCAGCTAATTTATGTTAATTTATGAAGTTGCATTCTAGTGTGGACAAAGGAGGGAGAGTGAAGGCTACGCCCAGGGGACTGAAGTACGCAGATACTACTCTCAGTATATTGGCGGGGGGGGGGGGGGTCCCCGACCACTCTCTACATAAATACATCACTGGTTTATAATCAACCTACTGGGGGAACTAGTTCCCGCGATCACCGTGTTCACTGATACAGGCACATATCCCAAAAGATTTGTTCTGTCCTCGGATTGCCTAAATTTCATTAGAAATCTCGAAAGACCAAGATGGCCGCTCACACCCAAACACCCAGATTTAAGGTTATAGGTACGTCGGAGAAGGTCTAGTAAACAAAAGAACCGCTATGCAACATTCTATAACGTTATATGGCGTTATATAACCTTTCTCTAAGGCTCCTTACTATGGAATGACATTATATGTGACACGATCTGCGAAAAAGGCCCTTAGTGCAGGATGCACTAAGGTCCCTTTCCCCAGTACATGTCACATATAGAGTTTCAAAACGACGTAAAATAACTTTTTTTTGTTAGCTGGGTTTTTGCTGGGACAACCGAACAACGAGCAGCAACCTTAGCCATAAGAGCAAAATGATGCCTCAGGATCATTAGTTCTGGCTTTATATGTGCAGGTTCGAGAGATAAAAGCAAACACAAGCTGATACAGAAGTATCATATAGCTTCAATTCCCTCTCAGATAATTTCCTGTTTCAATTCAGTTCTCTCCAATGGTTGTTGTAACGTGATGCAGGTACTATCCAAAATGATGCCGATAAATTGATTCTGCAGCCAAACAATATCGAAATTCAGGAAGAGATAATTGGCAGGGATTGCTGAGGATGGAGTTACCCAATCTTTAGGAAGATACCATGTGTCTCAGGTTCATTGTACAGTATGGCTTTTGATACATGATGGCGGTTTGAGGGCTTGACTTAAAGCATGATTTTTCGATTTATGCTGCAATACAGATGCATCATGTCAACCCCTTTTGGGAGTGTATCAACCCAGTAGAACTAAGGCTAAGGTTCAATTTATCACCCAAGTCATAGCTGTGCACGGTAAATGCACTATAACCTCGAGTTTACCTTGATCATGCTGACTCACCCCTACCCACACACACACTTACCTTTATAAGGTAACCATGGGTATTAGTTTAAGTAACCATGGTTACCAGTTAACATAGATCTGAGTAGAGGTCATTCATGAAGGTCGTGTGTTGGGTTTTGGTGTTGGCGGGAAGATGGCATGTAAGTGATTCATACAGACCCAAAACATGGGTCTACAGGTCAGATACACACACCAGGTGTACCAATCTGGTGCCTGGACGCTTATTGATTCAGTTTAATAGGTTTGAACTACGGCTCTTATATTCTAAAGGAATTATACATAAATTTTACCAGTTTGAGCACAACCTTTGGACGCAAGAAAAATAAACAAAAAAACACAGTATTATTTGCATTTATGTGAAGATAATACATGTAATTGTTTTCAATACAATCTTCGAATGTATTAGTCCAATCATTGTCATATAGATATGGCCTACTTTAAATGCAATACGAATACCAGCATAAGGGAAGATGAGGATGTTACTATCACCAGTCTAACATGGAGATGGTCATCCCCTCCTTCCATGCTAAAAGGGATTACGCCCTGGGTGGTATGACAGATAGTGTTGTCAGGTGGACTGGTGTATTAGTGCATGTTACACCAACTAGAAAGCAGGCCACACATCCCTGCTTATGAAGATGTATGTCGCACGGGGGTGGGAGGGGGTACTCTGGGGTTTGGGGAGGCAGGGCCATCCGACACCTTAGACATCCGTACACATAAAGACCCTACTAGTGGAACAGGGTGTAGGCCATATGTACATGTGATAGTGCAGTCGGAATAAAGTAGGTGATGTCTTGGCCTGTATAGGCACTATTCAAGGCTAGCGCAAATTTTAATTCTGAGCCTTGTAAAGGTCAATACAGTAGTGTGATAGGGGCGTTGATAATACTTGTTAGGAGTTATGGAGAGCAAGGATTGTAGACCCAGATGAGGGTGAGAGGTACAGGCATGTTGAAGGATGATGAGACTCTCTGTACGGATGCACACATTATGTATCTAATACTATGTATTATAATACGCCATGATCCAACTACACTCTCCATAAACTACTTGCATCCTCCCTATACAACTTGCATCCCCTTTATACTACTTACACCTTCCATACTCTACTTACACTTGCCATATACTATTTACACTCTCCATATACTACTTGCATCCGTCATATACTACTTACGCTCTCCATATACTACTTGCATTCTCCAATTTACTACTTACACTCTCCACATACTACTTACACTCGCCATATACTACCGTAAATTCCCGCGTACTACCCGCATCTCGCGTATAACCCGCACCCCCAACTCAGGAGACTGCTATAACCCGTTTTTGGATCTGAAAATTCATATTTTATTACTGTTCTATAGTGATAAAAACCCTCGTATAACCCGCACCCTGTATAGGCATGTCTGGTATCAAATGAAAGCTGAGTTTGGTTCGCGTACTACCCGCGGGTAGTACGCGGGAATTTACGGTACTTACACTCTCCACATACTACTTACACTCTCCATATACTATTTACACTCTTCATATACTACTTACACTCTCCACATACTACTTACACTTTCCATATATTACATACACTCTCCATGTATAATACTTACTCTCCATATACTACTTACTCGGTGACTCCCATGCGGTACATCAACGCTATCAATACAGTGATTGACATGTAAGCAAAACAAACTAAGTGTCACCTTTAATAATGAAATTCGCTATACCATCTGACCTCTGAAAAAACACGTTAGCACGGATTTTGAAATTTACCAGCTATACCTATAATTACATGTACATGACCATGAGTAAAAGGGAGTGATTAGGTTTAGTATCTGCAACAATAACTATGAAGAGAGAAAGAGACATAGGGTAGATTCACCTTGAGTCGGACACATACCTTGAAACGGACACTTGAACTTATGATTATTGAAAAATTCTAATCTACTTATTTGTGAATAACGGCAAAGTTTAAGTGTCATTTTGTCTTTCCAAAAAATCACCAATTCGCGTTTTATCATACATGATTAATTAGAAATATCAGTATCTCAGGCTGTGTGTCCGATTCATGATGAATCTACCCTAGGGACACTAAGAGAAACTAATGAATATAAACTTATACAACGCTCTGAGATAAATATAGACCTTTGCAATGAAATGTACCATCGGAGAAACACGAATATGGTTCATTTTCTAGTACGATGCTAAGGTACAGAATGAGTTACAAAAGAAGATGACAAGACTCAGCCTAGCTATAACTCTTTACGGGCCCCATAATATTTGAATACATTATACCCTCTAGTCGTCATGATGCATGAACACAACCCTATGCAGCTGATACACTGGGTGGGGGATGATGCATGAAGGCATCCCTGGCTAGTAACTCGCCAGTTCTGCATCCCTGCATCATAGCAACAAAGGGTGCAGCACATTCAAACAATATGCAGCATCTGAAGGGTTAATAGTATCATAATGAATAAATGTTTTATTAGTAGATCTGTGAGTCTGTGAAATCTAAGTCCGGCTTCCTGTGGCAATATCAATAGGGATAAGTCATGAAAGACGCCCTTTGTTCTGTGTGCTCTCTGCTGGCTCATGTTGACAGGGGGTGCATCCTAAGGCCGACGTCACTGAGGAATCCATCTCTGTGAGGGTTTGTCAAATCTGAAGCAGAGGCACCACTCTCCAAGCACATTCTTAGTCTAGACTCAAACCCAATCGCATAAATCATCGTACATTGGCCATTGATGCATAACGATGGCCGTACCTGTGCTCTTGGTGGAGGCCAATGTATTTATTGAGAAGTTGGTTATCATTTCCAGTTCTAAAGTGCTATTATGATTGTATTCAATATAGTAATATTGAAGATTACAACTAGCTTTTAACTTAGACCGCCTATCTGTACCATCCTTAAGCAAGGTTAAATAAGAGGTAATAAAGTGTATACATCTATAGGTAAGACACACGGTAATCTAAATGCCCTAGCCCTTAGTCTACAGGTAGTGGTTCTCCCAGGTTGCTCATAGGGACATTGGTCAGGCATGACCAATTGCTATTCAAAATGACTCAGGCCGAACAACAAATGGCTAATGCATAACTCAAAAGGACTATAATAGAAGGACTAAGGTCAATTGGTCAGTACTGACCAACCTAACAATATCAACTAACCTAGGTTGGTCGTGTAGGGAGACAGAAAATGACTAACTTGGTTAGGCACTATAGTGACTAAGAGATTGGTCGTATCTAAGAATATCAGTGTAGTGTTTATTTTGGTTGCCAACATGTACCTGTTACATCCTGAGGAGGGTTACATTATAATGTTCCCAATGTCTCTGTACAGAGAGATACACTCAGCTTAGGTGTCGCCACCTCTCACCACAGAACGGATCGGGGGGAGGGGGATACTGGGGGTTGTACCTGTGAACTTGGGTTGGATATGGCTGTGCAGGTGCGGATAGGGATGTCAAAGGGAGCAGAGGAGGACATCTTTGATGTGAGATCCCCGGACAAAGCCAGGTAGCGACCAACTGAGTATACACCATCAAGTGCCGACCATGTTGTCATCTTAGAGAATCTAATACATCCATCTCAATAGACAGCAGCCTTTTAGCCCTTTAAGGGCCGCATAGTGCTTTAATGTGCTTTGTCAATTGTGGTTATAATGCATGGGTGAAGCCCTGGGGGTCTACTCGCCAATGCCTCATTCTTGCATCATGCCGACCTAATGTATTAGGATGGGTTGTCATAATGTACGTTACCCGCCAGGACTGCATTCATGCATCATGACGACAAAGGCCTCAACGCCTGATCAAAGCACTATGCAGCTCTGGAAGGCCTAACCCTTAGAGAATCTTTCATCAATCTTTAGATACCCATCAACAATATTGCTTGTGTGCGCTCAGGGTCTCTGTGGCTTTGATTGAGAAAGGAAATAAACGGAACATAAGGGATATCAGGACTTGACTGATAAGAGTATGTATACATAAGGGGGGCAATCTCCAATGTCCCTGCTATGTCTCTATAACTACACAACATGCAGTGGACTTGATAATGACTGTTGCTTACGCCATAGCATATGTTGGGTACTTTATTCATATTGTGTCTTCTAATACTCCTATAATCTCCCTCTCGCTGTGTCCCTGTCCCTATCCACTCCTTTTCCTCGGTTTCTGTCTTTCTCTCTATCTGGCTTTCTTACTGTAGTTCTCTCTTCCTCTTTTCCCTGCTCTCTCTGCCTCTGTCTATCCCTGTCTCTGTCTGTATAGATCTGCCTGTCTCTCTGTCTCTGCCTCTGTCTCTCTGTCTCTCTGTCTCTCTGTCTCTGTCTGTCTGTCTGTCTGTAGGTCTGTCTGTCTGTCTGTCTGTCTGTCTGTCTCTCTCTCTCTCTCTCTCTCTCTCTCTCTCTCTCTCTCTCTCTCTCTCCCTCTCTCTCTCGCTCTCTCTCTCTTTCTCTCTCTCCCTCTCTCTCCCTCTCTCTCCCTCTCTCAGCATCTCTCCCCGCCCCTCTCTCTCTCTTTGACATATTGATGTAGTTACTAGTTTACTCAGGGTGCCCTTGGTAAAGTTTGCCTCTGTGTGTCAGCGGTCCCCCGTGATACAATTATCCGGCGGTGCACCCGTTCACCAGGGTGGGTGGCCGCCTTGTGATATGTTGTCAGGAGACCAGAGAGGGAGGGGGGGAGGGGGAGGGGGGACCCTGCCATGCCATGTCATCAGGCAAACGTATTATGGGGTTCTATACTGAGCACGACATTACCCCTCCCTGGGGGTACTCCTCTCTTCCTCTGGGGTACTGGAGGGGGGCCTGCCCATTATGTACCGCTTGGTCGTCATGATGCCTAATGCCATTCAGGCATCATATCGATATTGTGTGTGTTGATACACTCCCAGAGGGTCCGTATGGTGAATGAATGCAGGCTTGAAGAGTTGATATGCCAGGCCTGCATTCATGCATCATGACGACAAAGGGCATAACACATCAAAGCACTGTACGGTGCTCAGAGGGTTAGAGGTACCCTCCTCCGGGGCACCCTATACCCTAAGGGGTCCCTGTTATGTCTGCTACTAAACAGTATAGGGCATCCCCAACAAAGGCAAAGTGGAAAATAAGAGGACAAACGGAGTTTTTGGCTCAGTTGTGTGCACCAAACATCTATCATTTGTGGCCAAAGCAATAATACAGGAACATAGGGCTGTGGGTTTGTAAGCTGTACTTGACTCCTGCCCTTGGTATGAATGATATCGGGGCTTGGTGCTTAACCCTTTCAGGGTGGCATAAAGCATTTCTATTTGGTGGCTTTCGAATACTGTATTCATGCAAGTGTGGAATCGGCATGATGCACCGATGCAGTATTGGTTAATCACTTGATTGTACTGCCACAGTGTATCGTTCCCATATATCGAGATTGAGCCTCGAGGTATCATGCTGTCCTTAAAGGGTTAGGAGAACGTGTCCATACCCTAGGCTAAACGTTGTGACCTGTACTATGTGATGAGGGCCGTACACTGATATTCCTAGGCTCCCTATACGACCAATCTCTCAGTCACTAGTGCCTAACTTGGTTAGTCATTTTTTGGCTCCCTATACGACTAACCTAGGTAAGTTATTAATGTCAGGTTGGTCAGTACTGACCAACCCACCTTAGTCATGTAATTTCCAGGGGGAGCCACGGAGTGGTGATCATAGTATCTTACAGGTGGCACCAACTAGTGGTATACAAATACAACACACCAATGATGAACCTAGGTTAGCCACTACTGACTGACCCCTCAGTCATTTTTGCATATAACTTTGCCATTATGACTAACACACATATGACAAGCCTAGGATAGTCTGTATTGACTAACCCTTTCAATCTATGGATGTTCAGTGACATGGAGAGCAAGAGACAGTTTGAGCTCTCATCAAATACAATTGCAAGAACTAGTAGGGCGAGCCTGACGAGGCATATTGATAATCCTCTAATTGTCCATATTGGGGGATTGCTGTGGTAGAGCAAACACTGGAATGGGTGATAAATCAATTAACCAATGTGAAGCTACAAACACTTTCCCAATAGAATTTGAACTGAGCCATTGCGACTAAGCCACTGAGAATGTTAAGACTGATACTGACTCTTATAAAATACACATCTTAGAAGAGATAATTGTATAGCAGTGAATATCTACTAACAATTTAATTTAAGGGACATATACCGCCTTAATATGTTACTGTCTTTGTTGTCCTGATGCAAGAATACAGCCCTGCCATGTCTACCCTCCAGTGTTGCATTTATGCATCATGACATATCCCACGATGATAAGGATATATTGCATTACAGGTGGGATGCTTCCCCAATTCTTCTATAGCAGACATCCAGACAGACAAGGGTAAACCTGCATATACATGCATGCACCTGATCAGTGCTCATAGATATAACGTTATGTGATATGGTAAGAGGACCGTGTCAGTATGACATGGAGTTACACAGGGATCTGCGCTGGGACTGCCTCATGTTGTTGTCTCAGGTGACATAAATGCAGGCTGCCAGACTGGGATTAACCCTTTAATGGCAACATAGTTTTTTAATCTGCTCTGCTCATAATTCACATGAAAGGCTCATTATTATGATGCACCCCCGTGGTGCTGGCGAGTTACTCACTGGTTCAGCCTTGGGGTATCATGCAGCTCATGAAAAGTTAACTTAAGCTAGGACCACTCTGGCCGGTGGCATAAGGGCCAAATCCATCAAGACCTTCTTGCTGTGGCACTCATGGGAACCTGAACCTTTTCCGATATTCAGCTTTTGGCCATTAAAGTTGGTCAACGGAAAACAGAACTTTATGGATTCCTTAACCTTTTAAACTGAAGGGCTGAATCCATCCAACAATGTTGCTGTCGACAAACTTTCATGAGAATTTGAAGAAGAGAAAGTTGGCCAGTAAACTGTTTCCTGTGTTCCATTCATTTGACCTTTTGATGAAAGAAAGGTAGAGAGAATTACCTTTTTCCAAACTAAATACGAATTGAATCGAAAAAGAGTATTCTTGTATGTTGATTGACTTAGGGAGTGGTCACTTTTTAACAACAGGGGGGGTCGGTGGATTTTCGCGCGAGCGGGTCAGAATTTTTCTGGTCCCCCCCGCGAGAGGGGTAGACAATTTTTTGGTCCCCCCCTCCAGGCAGGTTGAAATTGAGCGCGGCCGACCCCTTTGAGCTATAGTAACGCGCGGGCTTTTCCGCTAAATAGGGGTGTAATTTTTCTGGTCCCCCCCTCAAGAGGGGTCCAAATTTTTTTGGTCCCCCCCCTTCAAGGGGTCCAAATTTTTTTGGTCCCCCCCCCAAATCCACCAACCCCCCCCCTGTTGTTAAAAAATGACCACTCCCTTAGGAAAAGCTGACTGACCAATGGCCTTTGCCAACTTCTTTTGCCAACTTTTGCAAAAAGCTCCATGAAACACAGTATATTATCATCCGATTTAAGTAGCTTTAGGCATTTAAGAAAGTTCGGTAATGGCCTTCTTCCCCCAGCATAATGCAACTTTAAGTAACTTAAGTTTGAAAATAAATTAAAGTTGCTTTTAATTCAGTAGCTGCTGAAATCGGATGGTCATGCAGTGAAAGCCAAACTTACTGATGAGCATTAGACTTTCTCTTCTCAAATTCATTTTCATAAGTATCGGTGGATGTGGCCATTTGGTTATAATGAGACTTTGGGAGCGAAAACCTCCCAGCTATAACACGTGTGCCACAGCCAGATATAAAGTGTAAATGGACCCGACATATAAATTGCAAAGTTGCCATAGTAATCCCAGCAACCCTGACTGTGTTTCCAATGACACTCGATGCCTTGTGATTTCACGAGCTGTCTTCTATTCCACTTGTATCATCGTGTTGCAGAGCCTCACTTTACCCTGTCTACACTCTCTGGTGGCATGTGTGTATATCAGGCACAGCGTATAGTCTTACTCGACGCTTTGGCGACACAAACAAAATAATTATAATCTAGACATCATCTTCCAGCTCTTTTGATAAAGTGTAACTTAGTGCCTTTTTCTTTCATAATATGGCACTGTATTCTTATCATCGGGTGAATGCGGGTGTGTGTGGGTGGGGGGGGTGGGGGGGGGGATAGATCTCATTGTTATGCATACATAGACATATCCTTATATTATATTTACTTGTCTACGCCATAAGGAGGAGAGTCAGTGCAAGAGTTCTGCAAGATGAAGGTCATATTGAATCACACGAGGATGGGGAAGCAATTAGTCCCTTTATGGACGGCATTATACCGATGGGCTTAAGTTCATTCAGCATCATGATGCACCAATGCATCACAGGAAAGTGTGTTGCTGGCGCCGCATTTGTGCATCATGTAAAAACTTTGTGAGTGTATCAACCCCATAGGGCTGGCAATCTGCATGAATACAGCATTGGTGAGTTACTCACAAGGGCTGCATTACATTATGGCTACAAATGGGCACTGTACATTAAAGCACTATGCTGTCCTTAAAGGGGCGAGCAGCAATTAGTGAAGGTAAGGGAGCTCACCTAGGTGGCGTGTCACAGGTAGGGCACAAAAACCCACCAGGAGATGAGTGACTCACCACCAACTCGTGAGCAGTAGGCCATGAGCTACACACCGACCACCAGGTCTTATAGCGACTCCGTGCCAGACTCTAAAGGTGGTCTGCTACCCTGACCTTATGACATGATCTCTGTGTTGCCATCTTCTTTTGGAATATTAAAGGTGGGGCCAGATTGTGCATGAAATCTGGCCCCAAAAAACTAACACTATAAATCTGGTGCTCAATAAACTAAGACAGACCGTATAAATGCACTATATTCCTGGTCTGCATTCATACATCATGCCGACCTAACATAGTTGATACACTCTCGGTGTCTTGATATGATGCACCAATATAGTTACTCACCGGCACTATTGGGCACTGTATTAATAGTGATGACAACTTGTCACTTGAGACATCCCTGAAGATGTCCGACACCAATTGTTCTACTCTGTGAGCTGCTCTGTGAGATGTCCTGTGAGCTGCTCCCTGAGCTGCTGTGTGTGCTGCTCTCTGAGCTGCTGTGTGTGCTGCCCTGTGAGCTACTCCGTGAGCTGCCCTGTGAGCTACCCTGTGAGCTGCTCCGTGAGCTGCCCAGTGAGCCGCTCTGTGAGCTGCTCCGTGAGCTGCCCTGTGTGCTGCTCTCTGAGCTGCTGTGTGTGCTGCTGTGTGTGCTGCTGTGTGAGCTGCTCCGTGAGCTGCTCCGTGAGCTGCCCTGTGAGCTGCCCTGTGAGCTGCTCTGTGAGCTGCTCCGTGAACTGCCCTGTCTGCTGCCCTGTGAGCTGCTCTATGTGCTGCCCTGTGTGCTGCCCTGTGAGCTGCTCTGTGAGCTGCCCTGTGAGCTGCCCTGTGTGCTGCCCTGTGAGCTGCCCTATGAGCTGCCCTGTGAGCTGTTCTGTGAGCTGCCCTGTGAGCTGCTCTGTGAGCTACTCTGTGAGCTGCCCTGTGAGCTGCCCTGTGAGCTGCTCCGTGAGCTGCCCTGTAAACCACCCAGTGACAGCTCCATGACAGCCCCGTCACCCTACGTGCAGGTAACGTTTCACAGAGCACTGTCTCGGTACCCCATGCAGGGGGACCCGGCAGGGGTATGTGGGACATGAAAGGAGACAGTCATTAGACCGCACCCCGCGGTGTATAGTGTAGGTGAGCGTGACCCTCAAGTCGAGCTGCTCACAGACGGCTCCCTCACTCAGCACGAGCTACTCAGGTCATACCATAGACAGCAGGTAACTAACACTGAGAGGGCCGCTTAGTGGTTTAATGTGTGATGCCCTTTGTCATCCTATGGCGTTATGGTGCGTGCATGCAGTCTTGGCGAGTCTATACTCGCTCACCAGGGATGTTTTATTGCATCATGCTGACCCTTCGATAGCGTATCAACTCCCCAAAATGGCGTCTGTATGATTGACATAGTATGAATCATATAAAATAGTTTCACCAATGGGTTTAGAAGGGAGTACATGATGTAGTATCCGTAGACGGCATGATGTGATATGGCTGTATGCAGGTGTAGAGTACTAGGTCTTTGATACCTGAACGACGCTTATCTCATATCATAGCTGCATGATAAGGGGCATGCTAAGGTGTGTGACCCGCCGCCAACCCTTTAAGGACGGCGTAATGCATCAATATATTTTGCTAAACAATGTTCATTTGTGGTCATGGGGTATTTTTGAATACAGCGGTGAACGCTGGTGCAACATACCAAACCGAGCCTTAAGCAGTGTTTTAAGCCCCCAAATGTTCAGTCAGTGTGATACATGCATGCATCACCGACTCGTCGTTGGGTGGTACAGTGCTGCATCGTGGCAATAGTAGGACACCGTGTGATGCACTTAAGTGGTTGTCACGAAGGGACTTATGCGGCACGCCTCTGTGCCATGTAGCTCCAGTCATGAAGTATAGGTAAAAAGTTTTAAAGTTCATCTACATCTTTTAGTTAAATGGCATTTGTTTAATGACCAAATGGCACACAAAAAAACGTTTTGATACCAATTTAAAGCTAAGACATCATGGAATATGAATTCTTCATTAGAGAAAAAAGTTTTGAAAAATTGTGAATTCTGTTGCCATGGCAACGAGGATTCTAAAATGTTGAAATTTCAAATTATTCACTCTTTTACAAGGCAAAGTTGCCATGACAACCAGAGTGACACCTTTTAGCTAAATGTTTCAAGAGGGGTAGTTCAGAAACTAAATTATCTCTCAAATGAGACCATTTAGGGCATTGTATCTAGTCTGGTCTCTGAAAAAAACTTATTCAAAGTTAGTAGAGAAATGTTGAATTTCAGCATTCTTTTGCCATTTGGCTCAAAATGGATGTTTCACCCCATTACTTGTACAGCATGATCAAACGTAACAAAAAGATGAAAATTTACGTGCACAAAAAATTAAATGCTGACAGCGATGATGAAAATGGTACAGATTGGGGTTCCCGTATGAAAATGTGCGTCTATTGTTATAGAAAAGAGGTCTATATGTGATAAAAGTCAGCTGTTCTATGTGAAATGTATGACAAAATCATGCTTTTTGGAGCCGGGCTTCTGAAAATCCCGATCTAAAGTATATTTCTCGATCCAAAATGGCCAACCTTTGGTGGATTTATCCCTCATTATCAAGGATAATGCACCTATTACCAACAATTGATGGTTCCTAGTACAGTATGTCTACAAAATATTACTATATTGCAAGACTGACAACAATAGTAACCACAATTAGCCCTTGCGAAGTATTGCTGAGCGTTCTATTCTCCCTGATTTAAAGGTATTATGGGTATAGATACACAAAAAAGACACTTTCCCACCAATTATTAATGAGAAAAACATAAATTGCTCAACAATTATAGATATTTTACTTTATATTTATGGTATATATGCATGTATCAATTTCCCGGAACAAAAGAAAATCCTTCACAGCCTAATTCATGTGGGTATACTAGAGAGGCAAAGTAGGTGTATTCACTGACCCTTTCTTGGTGACTGGAGTTTTTTTTTTAATAGTAACCTGTTGTAAAAAAATGTAATGAGTCTTTTCCGCCGTTGCACTTATAAGAATACTTGATGCTCAAGTCAGCAGAAGGGCAAGGCGGGTTAACCAAGCCGATCGGATTTGATATTCAATTTTTTTTTTATAAACATTCTTTGGCCATTAGAAAATGTTTTGTTGTTATTCATTGTGTAATATGGTAGTAACTGTGACTAAGCATAGGGAAGGATGTCTTACAAGGGGGCTTGAAATTCCCTATCTACCAAATGTGAAGACACATAAACTAAATACAGAAAACCAACCAATTGTTTCCAGATAATATAACTTTCCCTTGCTCCTTAGTTATCTTAGGATACTTAAAAAGGTACTTAAAAGTGAGGAATAGTCCTGCGGGAGCTATAACCATGTAGGATATATATATATGTCTCTGGAGGCAGAATTCCCGAGTTGCTCTAAGCAATGGAAGTTATCGCCTTCCTGCTCAAATCACATGCTCAATCATTTCCACCCCAATTGCAGCCCCAGTTCTCCGGGTGCGAATCAATTATTACCTGAGAGGTTTCAGCTTTACCTAGTCCCTTGTGCCTGAGGGTAAAAAACCTCCTGTAGACAGAGTATTGATTGGGATGTGTTAACCCTTTAAAGTCTGCGCAATGTCTGAATTCAAGTTCATTTATCGTCATGTTGCACCAATGCAGCGGTGGTGAGTGACCTTTTAGCACTGCATTGGCACATCATGCCGATATTTCAGGAGTGGATTAACCCCTTAGGGTTGGGATGTTTCATAAATATAGACATGGCGAGGTACTCGCCAGGGATGGATTAAAGCATCATGCTGACATTACAGCACTATGCCGTCCTTACAGGTGTAAGGTGTTAATGTCGGGGCAATCAGCATTAGGCTGCGGGTACTGATGGTGGTGTTTACACCTGTCTGATACATCTCCTCACACCACACTGCTGCTGAAATAAATATGAAGGAGTCTAACTCAGTCTTGAAGCTATAAGCATGGGTTTTGTATGGTTAACCCACGGCGGAGGGCTAAGACAAAGGATTCACACCTTGGTTATATTGCATACCCGAGGGTTAAGTCAGATAGACTACACCTAGACACAGTTCTTCCACATACCCACTGGTCATCAGCTCGGTGTATAACACCTCGTCTTGACCCTGTGGGGCAGTGGGAATATGGAAAAACCATGTCCAGGTGTAGGCTATCTAACACATACGCACCAGGGTAGAATCGTATGAGAATTAATAAACACTTAAACACTATAATAGATCATAGCCCTTTCCCTATATATAGGCACATGAAACCTCATCCCAACATTGACAGACAGGTTGTTTGAAAGTTGATTCAACGTTGATTTAACGTTAAACTGAGTGATCTCAAGTCCGGTATAGTACTTTAATGATGTAGCGTTTGTATACGAGTAACTCAGTGCTGCACCCATGCACCCCTCACACCCTAGAGGAATGGTTCACGCATGGAATGTCGGCATGATGCACCAAAGCAGCACCGGTGAGTTACTTCCCAGCGCTGCATCGCTGCATCAAGACCAAGCTTTGAGGCTTGCATCTGGTCCTTAAATGGTTAGTCACTAATAGTGAACATGAGGAAAGTCAAGCTCAGAACTTGAACACCTCTGTTTAAAAGGGTAACTTAGAAAAGTCCCTGCGGGATGATTTCAATTTAATTGTGTTTGCCAGACGTTACGTCGTAGTTTGCATTATCAAATATTGAATTGGATTCGGTTGTACCTTCAGCTGGATAGCACTGCAAGAGGTCTGAGAATGCTTGATAAAATTTCAATAAAAATATACACAAAATCACTACAAAACTAGGTATCTCATTTTAAAAACGGCTTGAGTTTGAGTTTTGTATACTTTTCTTGGCTCATAACATTCTGGCTGATACGCTTAACTTACCAGCTTACATATATAGATCTACTTCGCGTTGAGTCAAAATAACCATTACATCTCCTGCAGTATGCAGTGTCGGTACAACCAGTATAACCCACACACGCCATAGAAATTACTCGTGGCCTATAGGGCCACTTGTGGGCCCCACCGACCCACCGTTGAATAAAATGACAAGTATGCAACTGCCGTATCGTTTTGGGTTATTATTATAGCCTAAACCTTTAAGGATATCACAATGTCTAAGGGTTTCATGCTCAGTTGCTGCACGATGCACCAATGCAGCGCTGGCACTATCCATCTGACCTTGAAAGGGTGCATCGTGCAGACCTTTGCAGTGTTTGCACCCTGTCATGGCACCATACATGGTGATCTACCATTTGACGCATAGTGAGTAGTATATAGAAAGTTCGCGCAGTTCCTGGGATGACTCTGACAAAGATATATTGGTGCATATTCCACAAACTGTGTAAAATTGTTAAATTTGTTTCACCTTCTACACTCTCATTCATGGGACGCAGGCTCAGTGCTATGATTAGTATAAAGATGGGTGTTAGGCATTGGGGTATGATGTGTTACAGTGCCATATACCAATACAGGCTTGAGGCGTTGGCAGCTGGGACAAGATGGCGGCCTACACTAGATGAACCACCACAGTGGTATATAAAGTTCGGTGTGAGATATTGGCGGCTGGGGGACAAGATGGCGGCCGACACTGGGTGAACCACTAGAGTGGTATATGAAGTTTGGTGTGGGGTATTGGCGGCTGGGGGACAATATGGCGGCCTACACTGGGTGAACCACTATAGTGGTATATAAAGTTTGGTGTGATGTGTTGGCGCTGGGAGACAAGATGGCGGCCTACACTGAATGAACCACTAGAGTGGTATATAAAGTTTGTCGTGAGGTGTTGGCGGCTGGGGAACAAGATGGCAGCCTCCACTGACTGAACCGCCACTATAGTGGTATATAAAGTTTGGTATGAGGTGTTGGCGGCTGGGGGACAAGATGGCAGCCGACACTGGGTGAACCACTTTAGTGGTATATAAAGTTTGGTGTAAGGTGTTGGCGGCTGGGGGACAAGATGGCGGCCTACACTGGGTCAACCACTGTACTGGTATATAAAGTTCGGTGTGAGATATTGGCGGCTGGGGGACAAGATTGCGGCCGACACTGGGTCAACCACTAGAGTGGTATATGAAGTTTGGTGTGGGGTATTGGCGGCTGGGGGACAATATGGCGGCCTACACTGGGTGAACCACTATAGTGGTATATTAAGTTTGGTGTGATGTGTTGGCGCTTGGGGACAAGATGGCAGCCGACACTGGGTGAACCACTAGAGTGGTATATAAAGTTTGGTGTAAGGTGTTGGCGGCTGGGGGACAAGATGGCGGCCTACACTTGGTGAACCACTGTACTGGTATGGCTCAGTCTCATGAGTTTGTAACATTTCAAACGTCTTTGACCGGTGCCGTCTTTGACCGGTGCCGTCTTTGACCGGTGCCGTCTTTGACCGGGTATGTGATTAAAATGAAGAAAAAAGTACTTACTTAGTAAAGAAATTTAAGCTTCAACTTCTTCATGTAATAAACAGTCTATGGTTGATTTACCCAATTTAAAAAAATAATTTTAATGCACATATTAAGGGTTCCTTTTGGGCTTTTTTTCTTCAGCAGGTCAAAGAGGTCACCGGTCAAAGACGACGCCGGTCAAAGACGTTTCAACTGTTACAAACTCATGAGACTGAGCCAGTAACATAAATATATGAAATATATCAATTTTAAATAATGCCTCGAAATGATGTGTTATAACATATTATACAAAAAATTTACCCATTTCTTTACTGTACACTACTTTTTTCTTCATTTTAATCACATACCCGGTCAAAGACGGCACCGGTCAAAGACGGCACCGGTCAAAGACGGCACCGGTCAAAGACGGCACCGGTCAAAGACGTTTGAAATGTTACAAACTCATGAGACTGAGCCGTATATAAAGTTTGGTGTGAGGTGTTGGCGGCTGGGCAGCTGCTATAAATCAGGCAGATTGGCGGCCGGCTGAGGTGCCCCGGGTGTTGTTTCACCTGACTGCCTGACCCTGATCTCATACAATATTCACACCTAACACGATTAGCTGACATCCCTCTAGGCGCACCGTAACACGGGGTGGGGGCAGGGCAGGGGGGGGGGCGTCTGGAGAAGGGAGGCAGGGCATGGGGAGAGGAGAGACAGGTATCAGGGAGGGGGGACAGGGGGTGTCTGGATAGAGAGGGGAGGGCAAGGAATACGGAGATATGAAGAGCAAGAAGCGTCAGTATGAGAGGCGAGGCAGGCATTGGGGAGAGAGGAGGGGGCGTCTGGATGGAGAGGAGAGGCAGGTCATGGGGAGAGGGGAGGGCAGTGACATCTTGGTAGAGGGAGGCAGGTATTGGGGAGAGGGGAGAAAGTGAGGTTGGCCCAATTTTCTGGACAGACAAGATGAATAGAAAATATGGTGAGATGGATGTACCTTGGGAGAAGAGGAATATCCCCTTTCCTTTCAGCAGTTGACATACTACCACATGCAGAGGAGCAAAGACGGATGTTGGGTGTGGAAAGAACTAGATAACAATGGCTAGGGAGGCAGGGTTGGCGGGACAACCTTTGGTTTGTAACAATGCCCTCCCCCCATCCCTTACCAGGTATACCAGCTGTATCTGGTGGTGCCATGACTGCTGCATGACACCCTCAGTGCCCCTGTACCCCTAATGTCTGCCCTCCGGCCTCATACCACCACCCACGTGCGTGTCATTCAGACACCCTAATGCAGGTATTATCCACGACCAGCCTATGATACCAAGGTGGTTTTGTGCATGTCATAGTCTCTGTACCGCTCCAACCCCTACACACATATACACATATCTGAGGAGCCACACAAATAGGATGTTCTGCGCGGGCATTGCCTTAAAATGTGAACCATAAATCAAGCTGAATCTTTGAATCTGAACACAACTCCCTAATGTCGTATTTAACGTTTACGAGATCAGCGCTCATTTAAAACTAGAATGAAGTACATTTATGTATTCCAGTATCACCATACCCTGCTTACAGCTTGGAGCTGATTAGAGATTGCAGTTCCCATGCACAATCCCAACACTTTGTACACATTGACTCTTACAATAGGTTTAGTGTGATCCGCTTGTACACCGATCTGTAACTTCCTGTCCGGCGTCTCCTCCCGTTGCCTCTTCCTGTTTCTACCCCATTCCCTCCTGTCCTCCTGACCTCAGCTGATCCTATCGTGACAATAGTCATTACTCTGACCGGGCTGATTTACCTCGTTCTGTTTACCGTGGTCCTCTCTCCTCTTCGTCTGTGAATGCTGTGTTAGTTTCCTCTTCCACTGAAAGCTGCCTCTGTTAAAGTACTGTGAAAGTACTTTATTTCGCTGGGTATATATTTTCGTGAATAAATACTCGCGAATTTGCAAATTTTCACTCATCCGCGAAAATTTACACCGTGAAAATAAGTACTTTCACAGTATACATGTTTCTGCCTCTTTTGAAGGCTGCCTCAGTTGAGGCCTCTTTCTGTAATTCAGAAAAAAAAAGTTTCCAGCCTTTCTCCTCAACTGAAAGCTGCCTCTGTTTCCTTCTCCATTGACTTCTTCTCTGTGGTCATTTGTTTGTTCTTCTGCAGAAGTCTGCATCTACCTCTGTTTCTGACCAGCTTGTGCCATCAATTCTGTTTATCTCTGCTTCTGCCAAAGGCTGCCTCTGTTGACATATGTTTCCTCCTCTGCTGAAGGCTGCCTCTATCGACCTCTGTTTCTGCCTCTTTTGAAGGCTCTCTCTGTTGCTGTCATTTTCTGTCATTTAGAAAAAAAAAACAGTTAAGTTATTATAATTTGTAAAAAGTTAAATCATTGTGATTAGCAGACAGAAAGTGTGCTCGCCACGCCCCTGTGTTAAGCATCCTTTCTGCATGGCTCCTTACAGGTATGTAGGCCTATGTACAAATGAACACAGCTCAGTTTTGGGATACCAGGCCTGTTTATCTTCATATAGGTGTGGGATGATCCCCACAGGGCAGAGCTGTAGGAGGAGGGGGTATTCACCACCTAGTCTGTATATACACAGTATAGGTGTTGGATAGGGGCGGGAGGAGGGGGCGGGGGGGGATGTATGGTGCCCCTGTGGTCACCCCAAATAATATACTTGTTTCTCATCTCTGTGCGCATCACCCAAAAAAAAGAAGAAATGCATATTCACAACTTGCATAGATTATTTATCTCTTAATTACCAACACATGAATTTAGTTTGTGTTTTAGTTTTTGTGTTTTAGTTTTTCTCCTTGTTTAGCCCTGACCAAAACAAATAGAAAAAAAGAAGCGCCCTCATCATAATTATTTTTCATGGTTTTGTGATGAGAAACAAGTTGATTTTTTAGGGGTGGCCTATAGGGTAGTACTGTATATACACTGTAGGTGTGTTATGGGCGGTGGGGTGGGGGGTGGGGGGGGGGGGGGGCTGGTGCCCCTACAGGGCAGCACTGTTGGGGCTATTCCCCACCCGGTCTGATTAACTTCATTAAGTGCAGCAAAGTCTCATTAACCTTCCCTGCGCTGGAGGCAATGGCGGCCATTGCTTTATCACCACCACCCCCCGGGGCTCCTGGGTGGGGGTGGTACAGAAGTGGTAGGGACCGGCCATTAATCAACAACATGGGGGTGGTCATGAATCATTATCGCAAGTTTGCAAATTAAATCTTAAACTGTAAGTAATACATTGGGATAAGAATAACTATTCAAAACATAAAATGTAAGTAATTTTCCAACATTTTCTAGATCGTTCAACTCTTAACTACTAAAGTCTGAAGTTTGTACGCGAAGAGTCTATATTTTGCTCTACAATTTGGTTCCTCAGTAATAAATAAATGAAATAAAATGCCCGCCTCATATTTCTCAGTGCTTGGTAATAAGAAACCTATTTTTAATGGCCAAACGCGCAGTATTTTACACTGGAAAGGTGTTTTTACTGCCTCCTCCACAAGAGGGGTTAAGACTGTTTGCACCCCTCCACAAATCTATTCACCCCTTGCTCTTAAATAATGACCACGCCCTTATTGGGGCGGGTGTGTGGAATGGAGGATAGCCCTGGTGGTGGGGAGGGCCATTCGTCTCACCATAGGTCATGGGGGAAGGTGGTGTGTTCAGCTATCTGATTGTGTAGGGGACCAGTGGGGTACCTCTCGCTGATTGAGTACAATGTGGGTTAAACTAAATCCCTGTTTAGTCCAATGACTGGTGATGGTGGTCTCCTAATGTGTTTAAGTGTTGAATTATGGTTACAAGTACTATATATTAAAACATACGCCTGCTATGAGCGCGGCAATGTCACTTTCAGCCACTGTTAGTTTAAACGTGTTTTTTCGTGGGTTTTTTTGCTTTATTTTTTTTACTTTCAAAAAGGAGTTGTAAGTGGAGTTGTCCGAGATGCACCCTCATCCCTTACACACGTATCTGGGTATATCAACAGGCGCTGGCAGACAGACTGTTATCAGTGGGTTGTGAGTGTGTAGGTGTGGGTGTGGGGGTTTGTGGATGTGTGGGTTTGTGAGTGTGTGGGTGTGTGGGTGTATAGGTGTATAGGTGTGAGAGGTCGCCCCAGGCGTCACTCACCTTCACCCCTGATGGACACCTACGTATACAGCAGGTCTACATGCACGCCGACAGCTCATCATGGCTGCTGTGCATGTAGCGGACCTACATGGGGAGGTTGGGCTGGGGACGTATCAGCAGTGTATGAGGGCAGGGTACATGGGTCATTCTATAGTGAAAGATCATCTGGGCTGATTACCTCTCTGTGAGTCTATGGCCATATGTAGCGACCAACGGCTAATGTAGTAACATGTTACTGGGTTGGAGTCTGGAACCAAACATGTTTTAAGAGAGCGAATGCCTCTGGTACATAATTGTACCCAGAAAGGGAATTCCCGAGTGCGCCTGCGTCTCAGAATGAGTGTGGATGAGGTAATGTGCACTCTTACTTGTTTCCAAAAGAAGTTGGCGGGCATACTTTGTCCCTAGCTTTAATGTTATATGGAAATTGATCTCACCCCCTGCTCCACTGCCAGAGTTACAAATAGGTGAAAGATCAACCGTTAATAGCAGCCCTGGGGAGAAACAGGCACAATGCATTTAGGCACCATGCCTTCCCTAGAGGTGTTTTTACTTTCCCCATTATTGTGTGGCTGTAGGTGTGTACCTTAATCATTCAAGGACGGCATGATGCCTTAATGCATCATTCCCTTGGTCGTCATGATGCATGAATGCAGCCCTGGCGAGTAACTCACCAGGGCTGCATTCAAGCATCATGCCGACCCTATGGGGTAGAGACACTCCCGAAGGGTTGGCATGATGCACTAATGCAGCAACGGCGAGTCACTCGCCATGGCTGCATTGGTGCATCATGACGACAAATGTCATCTTTTAGCAACATGCGTCCTTAGTCCTTTAAAAACTCTGTCCCTGTTCCAGGACTGTACATCATCAATACCTGTGTTAATGCAGTGTGAAGGGCAGGGGTTAGTCCTACAGACACTGCGCCACACGTGGTGACGACAGGTGCCACATATAACACATACAGGTGTGGGGCCTAATGTCTCCCACAATCAATGGTACACTTCACCTACCCCGAACAGTGGGTGGCCTTCTTCACACACAGGCAAACAGCTAAAGAGGGTATATATCTAACTGTATAAGGATGCATGTTGCTGAAAGATGAAATGTCTCGTCATAATGCACCAATGCAGGCCTGGCAAGTAACTCGCTGGTGCTACATTGGTGCATCATGCCAACCCTTTGGGAGTGTATTGATCCGGTGGGGTCATGATGCATTAATGCACTGTTCCGTTCTCAAAGGATTAACACTTTTCTACTAGAACATATAACCATATTATAGATTCAGATCTCCCTTGCTGTGCTTTCTAAGAATTGCCATCGATTGCTAAAAGCCAGGTTATTTTCTCGCTATATGTTTTTCAATTGTCTTTATACATCAAAGAACAGTTAAAGCACAATGCAGCCCTCTTAGTCTGTATTAGTAAGGTCGCGAAACGAGATGTTCAGTTATAGACCTAGACACAGAGTGTGTACAGATCGTGTACTTATCGACTAAATAAGGTATTAATATAAGGTCTAATCTCTGAGCGGGTGTATTTATGTATGTATGTGTGTATATGTAATAAGCAGACAAAGGAGGCCTAGAGTAACACACAAGCTAGCATCTTACACAGGGCCATTAAAGATGTAGGGACTGCATGGTGATTTAATGCAGTATTCCGTTTGTATCGTCATGATGAGCCCTGGTGAGTAACTTGCTTGTGATATATTAATATCATTGTGGTCGGTTCCTCAAGATTTCGGTTTAGGCTACCCTCAGAGCATCATTATATTCATGGTGATGCACTTACACCGCCAAAAATAATTTTCTCTTTTCAAGAAAACTAAGATAAATCAGATCGCCTGGCAGATAAATCACTAGTTTTAAGAAAAAGAAATTTCTTAAAGCTAAGTACTCATTTGTCCGCCAGTCGAGCTTATCTTAGTTTCTTGAAATAACAAAATTATTTTTGGCTGTGAAAGCAGCGTTTGCGAGTACATTGCTGCTACAGCTTACTGCTTAATGTTGCATGAATTTAGCACTGGCGAGTTACTCACCCTGAGAACAAAGGGCAAGTGCATTAGAGCATTGAGTTGCATACCCATGAATGGCAAAACCCAATTCAATTGACCATGTCACCCTATTTACACAGGTGAAATTACTTCCGTTTTCATCCATGAGATCAAAGTGAGATGGGTGTTGGTTCAGTGGATTTGCAACAGGCTGGCTAATCTTAGCCATTAACAACATCAAAACAAAGCGTTTTCGTTAAAGCTGCAACTTCATGTATAGGGAACTCTAATGCTGATGAATATGACTGGAGTCTGCCCAAAGTGAGCCGACCTCTTTGAACTGAAGTCAGTCCTACATTCTATGGACGCCCTGAGGTACCAACAGGTCCTGGAGGAGGGGGGTGGCACCTCACACCAGGGGGTCTAACTGGGGTTTGTTACAGTGCTTCAACCACCATCTTGAACATCTACCCATGCTGGTCTTACTACCAGTGCAGAAAGGGTCCACACCGAGATTGACATCATGATGTTACATGGGCAGGCTTTAACTGTCTTTGGACAGAGTTAGTAGACCTACCGTATTGTATATGAAGACTATAGGTTATGGGGTAGAGTGAGATATGGTGTGAGGGGGGGGGGGGGGTACCTATTACCCTCTCTTCCGCCATATACCCTCAGAACCCTAAGGCTACTCGGTGTTTCCTTTGTCGGCCCTGTACCCTAGGACCCCTTAGGGACCCCCAGGACTCTCAGGACCCGAGTCTTTCACATTCAGTGTTTGCGGGCCCTGGGACCGTTCAGGTGTACCCAAAGCCAACACACTGTTGTGGAAATTACAAACTGTGTGACAAAGCAGTTGTCCCCAAGCCATGAGTAAAGTCTTCTTACAGTGATGGGGGCAGGGGGTAGGGAGGGGACAACATGACACAAGAATAACCTATGCTGTAGACGTATTGGGTCTTCTTTTTCTATATAAAACATCAGCCTGCTTGGCAATGTGCCCAGAAGGATATCTAACATAATCTAAAATGTTTGAAAATGATGAGGATGTGATGTAAAGAGAGATATTTAACAGCCAAAGCAGCAATGAAAGAGCGAGAAAGAGCGATTTAGGGAGAGGAGAGATAGAAACAGAAACAGACAGAGAGAGAGAAGGAGAGAAACAGAATGAGAGAGAAACAGACGGACAGATGCAGATACAGAGAGAGAAAGAGGAGAGGGAGACAACAGCGGCCACTGCATGAATGTTAGTATTTAAGAAGAAAAAACGATTTTGCTTAAAGTCACTCTTTAAGCGGCTTTAAGTTCAGTAAATGCCACATAAATGTCACTTAAAGGGCATTGGAGCAGCTTTAAGTGGTATTTACTTGAATTGACGAAGCTTAAAGTTTGAATACTAACTTTCATGCAATGGGCCGTATACCGGTTCAGCCTTCCTGCCAAACACTGTTAGCCCAGACTCACTCAATCAGTACCCTTTTCTGCCACAAGGGCTCCAAATGGGACTGGTGGGACTGCTATATTAAGATTGTTACTTCCTGCCAGGCTGTGCACAGGATTTGGTGCAGATGTTTTGATTGGTGGACTCATGAAAAGAAGTTAGTAAAACCAGATTTTTATAAGAGTTTGCCCAGACTCTACCATTATAGAGACGGGGCCTGAGACTGTGTTAGCCCCAATCACAGCCCCAAAGCCAACCCTGCCGCTATCACTGGCTATAGTATTCGCGTTTAGGCCTTATTAAGAAGAAGAATTATACCTGCATGTCATTACTAATGTCTCTCCCCTACCAAATACGTTTTGAAAGAAGTTGGTCTCAGTTACATTGTAACTTACAAAGAAGGGCGTTGCCTCTTGTGGTGCCATGTACAAAACCACGCTATATATGGTAGTAGTACATACAATTGGCACTTTTTACCAGGGAGGCTTCAATGCTGCATATAGCATGACTACCCTAAGAAACCCTTTATCTAGACAACTACACCAGGTATCAATAGGCGTTGATACCCCGTCTTGCCCCTTTATGCTCCCTACATGTAAGACTCCCTGGTGCCGATAGGTCTAAGGTTACACCCTGGGGCATTGATTATCTTATGTTAACATTACATTACTTCTTAGATTAGAGAGGGGTTTCTTATTGCATATGAAGGGGTCCTAGAATATGGCATGTGATCTATACCCCAGTCTCCCTTCTAATCAGACGGGGTGGTACAAAGATGATAGTGGCAAAGATGATCAAATACTCATCCGTTGATGGGATGTTGTATTAGGTAGCAGTGTGATGGTTATTGATAGGGTTCGGCATGTGTGTAAGGGATGGGGTGTACCTAGCATATGTGAGGATGAACCCCTTTGGACGTCTATATGCAGGAGATATATGTCTATTACAGACCCCATCCTATGTTTGAGGGTAAATAATACCTTTACTAGCCCTTCACTGATCAAAATGCTCAGGGATAGTGCCATAATACAATATGCCCTTTACGCCATGATGCATGAACATAGCCCTGGCGAGTAGTTCACCAGTGCTGCAATTATGCATCATGCCGATCATGCACTCAGTATCATGCACCAATGCAGTGGTGATGAGTTACCTGCATTTCATTGGTGCATCATGCCGAGAAATGAGCCGGGACCTGGAAGCTTTACGCAGAATGATGCGGTACTTAAAGGGCTGGATTACTCTAACCATACAGTATAAGAAATTAGAGTTATGCCCAATGGGTCCGCCATTTTAAATCATTGAATTTTATCAGTGTATGTCACCGTAGCCAGCGTACCTCCCTCAGACCCCTATATAGGGTAGCTGGTATTCAACAAAGTGGCAGAACAGCCTTGTTGACAAGGTATTGTCGTACGCTGTTGTTAGCAGGGTTGTTCTCTCCTTTCGATAACTGTACCAAGGTGGTGTTTAATTTACCCTAAAAGAACAGAACAGTGCTTCACCACCTCATGGATATTTATCACCATGGGGCACCAACGCAGCAGAAGCGATTACCTCGTGGATACTGCATCGATGCATTACACTGCAACAACATAGAGGAACATGAAGCCAACAGTTCGCACAGCCATGTATTAAAGCATCATGCTGCCTTTAAAGTGCTAGCCGGTGGGGTCTGCAGGTCTGCCTGGTGGTCTTGGTGTCACCTAACCCCGCTATCGGCCCCCGGAAACCGACCTCAGAATACAGAACAGTTTGACACCCGCCCTCTATAGTGCCAAGGTGTTAGCCCTTTAAGGACAGCCTTCTGCTTTCATACATTGTGTTGTCATGATGCAGGCATGCAGCCCTGGTGAGAGACTTTCTGGTTTTGTATTATTGCATCATGCCGCCGACCAAACGAGATTGATACACCCAAAGAGAGTCAGCTTGATGTACAAAGGAAGGCAAGCGAGCTACTCCCTGAGACTATATTGGTGCTGGACAAATCAAGCATTCTGAGATATGGTCATTAAAGTGTCAAAACTCCCACCACAGTTCGTGAGCAAGGTGTTAAAAGGTATCATTTAACAGCATATGACCAATTAGGCAATCACAGCATTTGGTTGCAAGCCAATATATAGATCAGGAGTATATTCATCTCCTTTTGTATTCGTTATCTGACGTTTAGCTGTGTTTTGGTTTATAATCCGCGATAAAAGGACCTCAGATGACATGGTCGCCTAAAAGGAAAAAGTGACAAAGGGGACTCAATAACAAGCCAAATATATAACTGTTTTGGACGATAATTTGACGTCATCACCAGAGGATCATCGCCAAATGTCAAGTTGACGGACGCCTCGAGCATATGATTATGTACAATTGTCAACATCTTAATTATATAAAGGCAACATATATTATATGCATATTGAATGGGTTGTGTCCTGATGAATGATCACCAGTGTGTCTACATACAAGGTTGCATCCATGCATCATGCCGATACTGCGAGGTTGATACACTAAAAATGTGATATTACCACACTTGAAGAATTTATATTTTAAAAAAAGAGATACAACTATATTAAAAAAACTATTTAAAAACACCAAAGTCTGCAGTTAGTGAGGAGGCAGTTTCCACATTCAGCAGGCCCCTAACTCTTTAATAACGGCATGATGCCTCGTCTCATGTTCATGTGTCGCGATGATGCATTAATGCAGCATCGGATAGTAACTTACTGCCTCTACGTTGTTACATCACAACAAACCTGCAGGAATGCATCCAGGCATCCCGCGGTCTCAGTATGATACAGGAATGCAGCACTAGCGAGTTACTCACCAGGACGACAAAAATGTGGTGGAAAAAAGGCATTAAAGCACTTTGCTTGACTTAAAGCGCTACACATTCAGCAGAACCCTATACGCCGCATTACCCAGCGTGCACCACACCGGATGGACATTTTCCCCCTGGCCGCGCACGCCCCCTACCGACCACCAGCCACATTAGGAATCAGTTTCCGGTGCCGCATGGCCCGCTGGGACGGCGTGTGTGGCGGTATAGGTTCTGGGCAGTGTCAGAGGTGGAGGGTAAGGGGAGGGGACAGGGTGGGGAGGGGTGGGGGTGTTTGACTAACCTGTGGGGAGTATTGGATAACTAGGCAGGGATCATGGTATAGCTAGACACAGAACAGCCTGCATACAAAGTCAGAAAAAATACCGATAAGCATATGTGAATCTCGTTAGAACATCTGTGTTTAAGAAAGCAACAAATCCTCATATATCATTATTATGAAATATACAGCATGGTCAGAAACGATTACTCTTACAGTATCTAGAAAGAATAAAAAGTCTTACCAGTATTACAAATCTTAATAACGATAAACAAGATTGGTTTTATGGTATACAAGGTATATGTACAAGAACATGTCCAAAGGATGCAGCCACATCTCCAGTGTTGTAACTTCCCAGGCACCTTTGCTGTATAAATATAACATACTGTCAGTGTTCAATATGTCTGTTCGGATTAACTGTACTATTCCATGTTTTACCAAGCAGTCTGTAGGTACCCATTGATCCACCCTGCACCCAGACCCACACATCTACAGCCCTGCCCCATCCCCACAGCATCCCAACGCTACTTGCCATATGGAGCATAAACATTTAAGGGAATAGAATGCATTCAAACATTATACCTTGTGTCGTCATTATGTAGTAGCCCGCTAATGCTGCATTCAAACATCATCATGCCTACACTATGGGGTTGATACACTCCTGAGGGGTCGACATGATGCATCAATACAAATCTAGCAAGACAACTAGCCAGGGCTGCATTCATGCATCATGCCGATAAAACATGGTGCGCCTTAGAAGGGTTATGTGCTATGCCCTTTGTCGAAATGATGTACCAATGCAGCACTGGCTAGTGCTGCATTCATGCATCATACTCGCCAGCACTGCATTGGTGTATCACCTATCATGATGATAAATACTCATGATGCCTTTACATGGTGTATCCGCATGTCTATATATAGCACACATGATGCATTGTCTGCAGGGATGTCAATCGGCAATATGTCATTTTTTCCGGCAATGCGCAAAAGGTGTGTCAGTTCGACATCCATGATGAATACCTGTACTTGTTACCTGCAAGTTTGTTTTATCCCCTTACTCCACCCCAGCCCCCCCCCCCCCTGTCAATATCTGAGGGCAAGGAAAATGTTTGTTCCAGGACACATGGTTCTAAAATAAAGGAGGGAAGGCCTGGTTTTACCTCTTATGTTTTAAGCTTACAGTTGTCAGGAATGGGCCCCGTCTCACATGACTTGCTGATTGCTGCATTGGTTAGCGATATAAGAAAATATTTAAATATCTATGTTAAAAAGCTGCTACTCACTGAAGTGGGACAGTTTTTAGACCACAGGGGTCATTAAAAGATTTTCAGAAAGTGTAAATCCTCTCTTTTCCTTATTACTGTTTTTGGTTAGTTTAACTCCTTCCAAAATTAGGTAAGAAATGTGCTGGCCCTCTTTTTGGCTTGGGTCAGGATGCGTGAAACACCTGTATACACCTTTTTGCAGTGTGCTGACATGGATTTAGATGTGGTGTTTTAGGGGGTGGTGTATCAATACCAGGGTGGTGTGTTAACAGGATCAATAGATCACCTGTACAGGTAAAAACAGGCAGATTGGGGGCTAAGGAAACATAAAACTACACAACATCTTGTCTGATACAAGTCTCTGTGTGTTTATTTTTACCCTGGTTAACCCTTTAAGGCAGCATAATGTATGCTTTTTATAGCGCCCTTCTCGTCATGATGCAGTCCTGGCGAGTGAATCACCAGTGCTGCATGAATGCACAATGCCAAACCTATGTGGGTGACAAACTCCCAGAGGGTCAGTATGATGTACAAATGCTGAGCTGGTGAGTTACCAGTTAGCACTGCAGTTTTGCTTCATGTCACCGACAAATGAAAATGAAGCAGTGTGGCATGATACATCTCCCCTGTCACTCTCCCCGTTTGATATGTAATAAACACATATTGACATATACTTCTACAACCATGCAGGACTGGTGTATAATCGATAACCCTTTTATGTTGAACTTGCCATTATTTAATCACATTATAGATATGTACCAAGTCTTATTATGGGTGGCTTTAATGTGCCATAATCACCAAGCGTCTCCCATTCACATTTCCATGGTACTGTTCTATAGTAAACTATGTGGTTAAGTGTGAGTGGTGATATTGCCCCTTTGATGGTGACATATTGCCTTAAAGCAAAATTTGAAGTCATGATGTATTAAAGCAGTGTTATCGGGCTACTTGCCAACATAAAAGCATCATGAAAGCATCATGAAAGCATCATGAAAGCATCATGAAAGCATCATGAAAGCATCATGAAAGCATCATGAAAGCATCATGACGATACAGGTTATATAGGAAGTAATGCGCTTATTCTATTACCATTCATGGTTTAGCACCAATGACACCATACATGATGACTCAGAGAAAGATGGGGGTATAGAGAGATACTTAACGAGCCTTGATGAGACAAGGAGGTTGTTGAGCCGCTTAACTCAAAATGTCATCACAGAACACCTCTATCTAAAGGTATATGGCACCTATGAATCACATACAAATTGAGAGACGTTTACATCATTCTTGGCAACCTTTGACTTCTTAAAACCGGTAGTAAGCCAAGATAATACTATATGAAGAGTTTGGATGCAAAACGACATATCTCCATCCCAGAATTGAAGCATATATAGTGCTTTTTGCAAAGACACCCTGAGGTCAATTATTGTACTTTGGTAACAGAGTGTATACTGAGTAGGTCCTAATGAGATGAAAAATGATAAATGTTTGAAAAATAGTTTAAGGATTATATTTCACTATCCCTAATCTATGGTTTTTGTCAGATTTTTGTCCCCGTTTTTAAAATGACGCTTATGTCATCCAAAATCTTTATAATTATATCCAATTGTGCTATGGTAACCGTAACATGAAAACACCAGGTCCCCTTGCCCCGGCCCTCAGCAGGCCCCATCACAGTCCTGGGTAATGGGGCGAGGTAAGACATAGGAGGCGAGGGCTGGGCCGGTATGAGGGGGCAGGGGGGTAGATAAGGATAAGGGGTCCCAGCCAGGGACCACAGGCTAACCCGTAACCTCAAGGAGGGGGGGGGGGCTTGGGGTATGGAGCCCCCTTTAGGAATTTTTCAAATTGTATTTTGGTGTTTGTTGCCCCCCCCCTTCCTTTTTGAAATTCCTGAGTCCGCCCATTGTTACTCAAATATACAAGGTTCATAATGATGCACCATGTGGCCCTTGGTAACACACACAACCACCTGGTGTATAAAGGATAGCAGGGTGGCGGAGGGATACACATAGACATAGTGGTGTAAAAAGGCGGGGGCGGTGAGGTGTGCCAAGAACAAGACTTGTACGTGGGGCTGACAAATTGATGTGCTGTAAGTGCGGCGAGGTGAGAGGAGTCAATGGGAAAGGCCAAGCAGCAAAAAAACAACCACTACAGGGCACAGGCTTAAACTGAATAGCACCCTTATGCTTGGAGTAGATGACTGTATATAGGACAAGGTATGACACAGCTAGACACCCATCATTTTTATACTCCAGATGGCCCTACTGTAGCATATGGGTTTGGTCATACAGCTTAGTCCACCATCATCTTTAGACTTCAGATGGTGCCACCAGTCTATGTCCAAATACATGGTACAGTAGGGCCATCTAGGGTATAAAGATGATGGGTGTCTAGCTGTGTCATACCTTGTCCTATATACAGTCATCTACTCTCGGTATAGGCAGGCTGCTCAGTTTAAGCCTGTGCTACAGGGGGAGTGGGCCGCTGGGTGAAAAAGCACGTGTTTATAAAATGTTACATTAGTATTTGTCTTCCAGTCGCCCACTATGCAGTCACTAGCGGTGGGATTAATGCCAACACTAGCACCAGGAGTACTACCCCACCGGTATAACTAATACTACACATCTATTGACTGGGCAGACGCTCAGTGTTAACTGGTAGACAGAGGCTACATCACACCAAATGGTTGGGTAGACTTCCCCCAGAGGATTTCTGCTCCTCAGAGCACTCACAATGTGTCCATATTACATTACCTATACGGCCAAAAATAATCTTCTCATTTCAAGAAAATAAGATTAATAAACTTGGCGGACAAATGAATAGTTTTAAGGAATATCTTTTCTATTAGGCATTTGTCCGCCAGGCGAGTTTATTTATTTTTAGTTTCTTGAAATAAGAAAATTATTTTTAGCTGTGCTGCCTCCCTGTAAACTGAGCCCATTGTCAGTAAGACAACATTTCAAAGGTTTTACCTCAAAATATATAGGAGGACAACCATATCCGATGGCCAGACTAGTGCCCCATTGAATGGCAGGCCGATTTAAATATTGTACTAACTGACTGTACTGATATTCTGACAGTACTGTCACTAGTAATTAATCTAGTTAGTCTTTCATTGTTCCCTATACGTGCAACCTATATAACAGTTATAGCAGTTATAGTACTTCAGTTAATTAATAATGGCGGGTTAGTCAGTACTGACCAACTCACCTATAGTCTTTATGAGTAAAGCATAAGTCATATTTTAGTTTTGCTTCCCCCCTCCCCCCTTCAACCGGTAGCAAGCTAAATGCCACATGTTGGTGCCCCGACAATACCATTAATTTTGGAGTTGAGTTACCTAAGACGTGTTTTCTTGGCCTTTTATAGGAAGCGTGGGTTTTTAATACACCAAGTGCATCCAGGTTATCCATATCAGAAGCTGTCAAGTATCAAAGTGTATCACCCCCCCCCTCCACACTCACACACACACACACACACACACACACACACACATCTGTCTCTTTACGTCTCACATCTCCTGAAGGTAAGCTGTCAATAAACTGCTGAGTCATGGTGTAACTCTAGACACAGGTTGACAGGGGTAGAGTAAATTAACCCTTTAAGGATGACATGTGCATCAAGGGTCGGCATGAATGCACCAATGCAGCGCCATGGAATAACTTGCAGGTGCTGCATTAATGCATCATGTTGACCCATCATAAGTGAACCAACCCGCAAGGGTCGGGGTGGAGTAGAAAGTCACTCTTCAGGGCATGGATCATGATGGCGAAAGGGCATAATCATTAAGTCAACATGCTGACCTTAAAGGGTTAAAAATGATTGATCTCATCATGTCGGCCTGGTGTATACATGTGCGCTTACACCAGGCACAAAAAGCTGTATTTTCTTACCAGACCCCTATATTATGAAGGATATGACAAATCAAACGAAAGACTTCTCAGTTCTATCGATGCGTAGTACAGGTATATGCTTCATATAGCCTGTAGACTGATTGATCATACATGTGCTGACATTACACATTGTTGTATAATATTACATGTACTCCGGGCTGAAGTTGCACATGGCGTCTAAGCACATCCAATCTTAGGTTAAAGGGGCATTCTCGCCACTCGCACTTAACCACATAGTAGACTAGGACAGTACTAGAATTGTGAGTGGGATGTGCTTGGTGAGAATGCCACTTTAAGTTTCCTCGAGCAGTTGAAAGACCCCCAACGCTGCCATGTATATTCTGCACAGTCACAGCACTCTACCGCTAGAAGTCTGTCTGATGGCATGCTGTGATCCCCTACCCCCTGTACCGTGTCCTCTAGCCTCAAAGGTACAGCTATATAAAACAAGCGTCAAGACTTTACCTGTAATCAGGCCTGACCCTGACTTTGACATCACGGGTAAAAGTTCAAAGTCAAGGACAACCAGAAAGAGGCACCGCGCATGCGCCGTGTAACGACCCTGGGGGAGGCAATAGGCAATCTGCCAATATTCTTCTCTGGTCGGTTTTATTGTGTCGTTAGCTATGTTTAAATTGGGCATTGTTAGAACTTTAAGGGCAGCATGATGTCTGAAAGGTTTATATTCATTTGCCATTACGATGCACCAATGCAGCACTAGCCAGTAACCTGGTGCTGCATTGGAACATGATACCAATTCTATAGGATTGTTGAAACCTCACAAGGTGGGCATGATGCTTTAATGAGTCATTGAGTTACTCTCCCGAGCTGCATTCATGCATCATGATAAGGGTACATTGCATTAAAGGAGTCTGCTGCTCTTAAAGGGTTAGAGTTGGTACACCCACAGAGAGGGGCTCAGAAATCGATATTCTTCAAAATGAGGCAGGATGTGTACAAAGAGCATACTTCCTTTGCTGTCTAATCCATCCCCTCTCAGCGCACATTAGTTAGCTGCTATTTGATTGAAACATTAAAGCCCAAGGGGAAGTTACTCATGGCCGGGGCCCATATCTCCAACGATCTCAGCTTTTTCTGCCACTGAAGTAAATTTAATAGTCACGACACATCTCGATGTGCTATTGTCTGTAATTGTAGAGTCAGGAGATGAGCAGTAACTGGCAGGAGGTAAAGTGAGCAGTAACTGGTAGGAGATAGAGTGAGCAGTAACTGGCAGGAGGTAGAGTGAGCAGTAACTGGCAGGAGGTAGAGTGAGCAGTAACTGACAGGAGGTAGAGTGAGCAGTAACTGGCAGGAGGTAGAGTGAGCAGTAACTGACAGGAGGTAGAGTGAGCAGTAACTGGCTGGAGGTAGAGTGAGCAGTAACTGGCAGGAGGTAGAGTGAGCAGTAACTGGCAGGAGGTAGAGTGAACAGCAACTGGCAGGAGGTAGAGTGAGCAGTAACTGGCAGGAGGTAGAGTGAGCAGTAACTGGCAGGAGGTAGAGTGAGCAGTAACTGGCAGGAGGTAGAGTGAGCAGTAACTGGCAGGAGGTAGAGTGAGCAGTAACTGGCAAGAGGTAGAGTCAATGGTAACTGGCAGGAGGTAGAGTGTTCAATAACTGGCAGGAGGTAGAGTGAGCAGCTGCAGTAACTGGAAGGAGGTAGAATCAGCAGTTTTGAAATAAATTTCATTATTATCATGCAGTTTTAACCAAGTCTTTTCAAAAATGTTACCATGAGATGCATGTATTTAGAACCCAATAACAGGATACTCCAATGCAGCTCCCGTACACTACAGCTCGGCTGGAACCTGTACACCTTAGACTCCCCGGGCCTGCATGGCTCATTTATCATGGATGAATTATATTACTTTCACTTCTTATGTTTAATTAATCTGATTACGTGTTCTACTGTAGTGCCGAAATTACATAGCTGAGGCGGGCGGGCTGACATGGCCTGCCGGCGGCACCCCCCCCCCCCCCCCCCCCCCCACGCAGTAACGCCACTCATTATTTTCCACAGTAGGTACTCTATCCTGAATAGGCGAAAATTGAATTTCAAAAGTATAGCTTACTTTGTGTTTTTTCACAAAAGGGATTGGTAAGAAAAATGTCTTAAGGTTTAATGTATGCGTTTGGAGCGGTCACAAGTAGGAGTGGGCAATGCAATTAGCCTAGACATGAAGGGTTTGCGTACAACATAGTTGCCTGGGCGCTTAAATCTATTTCAATATTACTTTGTCCCTATCCCTTATAAATTCAAAACTAGAGCTTATTGAATACAATCTTATATTGATAGGCACATTTGGAGAAAATCGAAGACAACAACATACCTCATACATATCATGAAATATGCCCCACAGCTACAGACTAAGGAATGTCTACACAAAGCTAATTCTATCTACCTCCTCATTAGATATGATGGTATTCCAACACAAGATATATACTGTTAATGCATCCTCATGTTCATTTGTCATCATGAAGCAACAATACTGCCCTTGCGAGCAACTCATCACTGCTACCGTCCCAACCATTCAGGGGCATATCTACCCTGTAAGGTAGAGACTAATAACTCACTTAAATAAGGGCATAGTTAACTCACCAAAGCATAAGCCTGTCCTTAAAGGACTAATGGAGGCAATGTATGCAGCATCCTACTACTCTGTATGATGTCCATCAAATATGAATTCATCTCCCATGGACTTCCTCCCCTGGCCCTGGCAATGACAGACATACTAATTATGCGGCGTCTTTCAGAGACAGTAAACATAATTCATATCGCCGCCTGTATAGGTGCGGTATAGTGCTATTAGTCCTCTAAAGGCCCCATCGTGCTTTATCATGCTGTGCCATTGGTTGTCTTGCTGCATTGATACAGCCCTGGTTATAAATCTATTCACCAGGGCTGCATTTATAATTACCATGCCGATACTTCAGCAAAGTTTCAACCCCATAGGGTCCACATGATGCATGAAGAGAGCACTGGTGAGCCAGGGCTGCATTCATGCATGATGACGCCCAAGGGTATAATGTATTAATACGGTATGCAGCCCTTAAAGGGTTACTATCAGTTGTCAGGTCTGGTGTGGGACTGCTGGAGGCAGGTCTCATTAGCTAACCAATATAGTGCTTTAATGCAACCTTTTGTAGTCATGTTGCATGCATGCTGCCTTAGCCAGTAACTTACCAGTGCCGCATTTGTGTATAATACCGACCTTCCGGTGCAATGCAATCCCAAAGTGTTGGCATGATGTAAAATGCAGTGCTGCCAAGTGACGTGATAGCGCTGCGTCTGTATATCATAACAATAAATTAACATTGAGGCATTATGCATCCCTCCAAGGGCTACAGGTACCCTCAGGGCAACTAAAACACGATTTATCTACGGCGCAGTGGGACTAATTCATAGAACACAGTGCTACTACTTTACCCAGGGTGGGCTCTTATGATAGAATACCTGTGCTTGTTAATTTCCACCCAACTCAACCCCCTTGCACTTATCCGAGAAGTGAGCTTATCCAAGTCACAGATACTGTTTCAGATAGTCAGAGAGTCACAGATCCTTTAGGGGCTGCCAAAGAGTTAAAAACACTGTCTAAGATAGTACGAGAGTCCCAGACGCTGTCTTGGGCAGTCAGAGAGTCACAGACACTGATCAGTGGGGACAGAAGACTTATGCAGCGCTTATTAAGACCTTAAATTATCTTAATAAGCGCTTAATAATGCCTCTGGAGCTGGGCTGTGTTCACTGGGTGGCTGATGCAGTCAGAGAGTCACAGACTTACTGGGCAGAGAGTCGCAGACACTGTCTAATATAGTCAGAGAGTCACAGACACTCTCTAAGATAGTCGGAGAGTCACAGACACTCTCTAAGATAGTCAGAGAGTCACAGACACTGTCTGAGGCAGGCAGCGAGTCACAGACACTCTCTAAGATAGGCAGAGAGTCACAGACACTCTCTAAGATAGTCAGAGAGTCACAGACACTCTCTAAGATAGTCAGAGAGTCACAGACACTGTCTGAGGCAGGCAGAGAGTCACAGACGCTGTATAATCTCGCGGGATCTCGCCGTAAGGAGGAGACAATGAGAGATCTAGTAAACCAGCAGCACGCAGGCAGCTTCATCTCGTGACCTTGACCTTTGGTTTGGATCTTGATGAGTGGCAATTTGGGCTGCAGTTTCCGGGGCCCCATTTCCGGTAATTACAAACATTAATCCCCGCTCGCCGCCCGCCAGCCGAATCGCACTTTGGGGAGGGTGGGGGATCCCTGAGGACACGCTTAGTTTCCGCCGCCCTAACACCCCACCCCACCCCGCCACATTAATGGGAGTAAGTAAACAGAGTTTAGTGTAAAGTACAAAGTCTTATGGTAGTGGCAGAATGGCCCTTTAAGAGCTGAATAGTGCTTTAATGCCCTTTGTTTGATGGTGCATGAATGCATGCAGCCGTGGTAAGTATCTCTCCAGGGCTGCATTCATGCATCATAATGTCTATAAGGCATTAATAAAGGGGCTGAGTGATGCAACAATGCAGCGCTGGTGAGCGACTCGCCAACGCCATCATGACGATGCATGCACATGAAACTATTGCATTATGTGGTACTTAAATGGTTAGTTGTGTGCGGGGCTGGAAGGGCGCTGTAATGTTTTAAGTAGGCTGCAACATCTTATGGTGCTGAAACAGGTCTCTTTGTGGTAAATACGTGCTTTAACCCTTTAAGGTCAACATGACATCCGAGGGTTCATTTCATTGCCCTCATGTCGCACACCCGGGAAGTCACTCGCCTGCACCGCATTGTTGCATCGCTCTTCGGGGGTGTATCATCAACATCATAGGGTCGACATGATGCATAAATGCAGCACTGTTTAGTCGCTCGCCAGGGTTCAGTCAGGCACCATGACAACAAAGGCGCATTAAAAGCGGATGCGACACTTAAAGGTTTAGACCCCTCCCAGGGGACAAAACGAAAAGAATCGAGGGTCTACATTTGCTGAGTGCTCTGGGTTTTGGGTACTTGAGGACATTCCAACCCAGAGATTGATGTACAGTAGTCGTCTCTGACTGGTTTGAGTTTACAGCAGAGGCGTCACTCTCCTCACAGAGTCTTAGTAGTACACCCAAACAGGCAGCTGACTTCGATACATGCTTTAGCTGCCGTTGGCTCATGATGACCTGATATCAACATACAGAGACTATAATAAGTGTGTGCTCCCTGTCGGAAGCTACCGTCTCATGATAGAATAGCTTTAGGGTTGGTAGAGTAGCATGGGCTGGAGGGGGGGGGGTAGATGGAGATGAGAATGGTCTCTATACCCTTTATATAAGGCCAACCCCCTACATACTTGTATTCCCAAGATGAGGAGCAACAGAGAAGAAATATGTTCAGTAGAAAATTGCGGTGTGCATGGGCTTGCTGAGGAAATTATTTAGCCCTGCAAGGGCAGTATAGCCATTTAGTCGTCATGATGAGTGAATTTAGCCCTGCATATTGCCCACCCTATGGGGTTTGATATACTCACCAGCACTGCTTTTGAGCATTGGGACACTCATTGATTCCTTCAGGCAGTTATGCCATTCCTGACCAATAGGGTCATCTAGATTATTAAGATCAAAACGCTGCATTTACTAGGGAATATTGCTGGATGTGGGAAAGAACCCATCCTGTGTATTTTGCCTCAGAATATGTTCCACTCCAGACGAATGCATTGGCTCACACACTTTACTTTCAGGAATATAGTCTGCACAAAAGTATTTTTCACTGATTCTAGTTTTCCCATGAGAGTGTGATGCTGGGGTTGGGGCCGGGGGGGGGGGGGGGTGTGTGGACGGCTACAGTGTTTGCTGATGTAGTAACACGAAAACAATTGAAGATTTGAAATATTCGCAAGTTTCATGTTTATTTGACATCTTGATGCACCGACGCAGTGAGTAATATAGACAACACTGCATTGACGCATAATGTCGACCCTTTGGGAGTGTACCATGCCCTTGATGTCGCCATGATGCATGACTGAAGTACTGGGAGGTTAATCACCAGGGATGCATTCATACATCATACATTAAGATACTGTGCCCTATATTGCCTACTTTACTGCCTGGTACTGTGTTTTTTTCTCTTTTCTTTTTGTGTATCAGACTATAAAGTTTCCGACTGTCCTGTGCGTATATGGTGGTAGTGTGTTGATTCTGGCACTTATTAAAAGGCTGTAAATACAGTGTTATCTTCTGCCAATAAAGTTTCTAAACTCAAAATCTCTTAGATGGGAGATGCTGCACATACCACATTGTATAACTTTGATAATTTTATTGATACAGGTTACTAGTACACTAATAATGATATTGATTCCCTGCTTAAATAAAACTCTGTAATAATACAACATAACCCTTATATCATTGAAAACTCCATACTTATACAACATGACTCTTATATCTTGCAGCTCCTGTGGAGAGCATGTTTGTGTCGGACAACAACGAGACGGCTGACGTGAGTCCCTCAGAGCTCATCTACACGTCCACAGAGCCGGCCACACTCCGGTGTCTGGCCGCAGGGGCCTACCCCGCCCCCGACCTGCAACTGTCTGTGGACAACATGGACGTGGGCAGCAGACTTGCATGGAAGTATAAGTAAGCAGCATGGGGCAGTGAATGTTGTGTTTCACTGAAAAAGTAAACTTTCTCCAGACTCGTCGAAGTGACCATCATAAAATAAACGAGTCAAAAGTTGTCTAACCTATCAGGTTACCATCCCACAAATATGATCTGGAACTGGCAAATGTCGGGTTTTGGGCTGGCACATGCCAAGTGGGTCTTCTATCTCCAGCTAGAAGACCCGCTTCCTTGTCACTTAGACAAGTTTTTGAATCGTTTGTTTTATGATCGTCACTTGGAAGAGTCTGGAAACAAGTTTATTTTTTTATTGTAGTGGGCAGTTGTTGTTTTTGTTGGTATTAGGCAGTAGTTGTTGCTAACAAGGACGTGGGCAACAGGATAGCATGGAAGTATAAGTAAGCGCTATAAGGAAGTATGTGGTGTAAAATGGTGCATTATGTTCGACCCTATGATGATAGATTGATTTATTCATATTGACGTGAAATCATGCACCTAAAGAACTTGGTAATTGGAGTGCATGTACGACCAACAAACATTTGAGGAAGGAATTACTGAATAACTGGAGGACATGTTTTAACCTTGACATTTATCCAAACCTACTCCTGAATAATTAAAATAGATATCTCCCCCATATAATAGACCGTTCTTTCGCAACGCTAATCCCTCCTCTCTCTCCCCACAGTCCATTGTTTAATTCCCCCTTCTCCCTCCCCCACAGTCCATTATTTCATCCCCCCTCCCTTCTCTCTCCCCCACAGTCCATTGTTTCATTCCCCCTTCTCTCTCCCCCACAAAGCATTGTTTCATTCCCCCTTCTTTCTCCCCCACATACCATTGTTTCATTCACCCTTCTCTCTCCCCACAGTCCGTTGTTTCATCCCCCCTTCTCTCTCCCCCACAAACCATTGTTTCATTCCCCCTTCTCTCTCCCCCATAGACCATTGCTTCATTCCCCCTTCTCTCTCCCCCACAAACTATTGTTTTATTCCCCCTTCTCTCTCCCCCACAGACCATTGTTTCATTCCCCCTTCTCTCTCCCCCACAGAGCATTGTTTCATTCCCCCTTCTTTCTCCCCCACATACCATTGTTTCATTCCCCCTTCTCTTTCCCCACAGTCCGTTGTTTCATTCCCCCTTCTCTCTCCCCCACAAAGCATTGTTTCATTCCCCCTTCTCTCTCCCCCACAGACCATTGTTTCATTCCCCCTTCGCTCTCCCCCACAAACCATTCTTTCATTCCCCCTTCTCTCTCCCCCACAGAGCATTGTCTCATTCCCCCTTCTCTCTCACCCATAGACCATTGTTTCATTCCCCCTTCTCTCAGCCCCACAGAGCGTTGATTCATTCCCTTTTCTCTCTCCCCCATAGACCATTGTTTCATTCCCCCTTCTCTCTCCCCCACAGACCATTGCTTCATTCCCTCTTCTCTATCCCCCACAGACCATTGTCTCATTCCCCCTTCTCTCTCCCCCACAGACCATTGCTTCATTCCCTCTTCTCTCTCCCCCACAGACCATTGTCTCATTCCCCCTTCTCTCTCCCCACAAACCATTGTTTCATCCCCCCTTCTCTCTGCCCCACAGACCGTTGTTCCACGGCCCCAAAGGCCTGCGGCGCATGTCGTACACGGTTGAGAGGTGGAGTCACAGTTTCATGGCGCGCCCTGAGTACGACGGTAAGGAGCTGCTGTGTGCCGCCCTGGTCCCCGGCCTCACCGTCCACACCACCACCGTCAAAATCAGGGTCCTCTGTAAGTTACTCTTATCATACTGTTTTATATTTTACATTTCATTACATATTTTATTTTCCAGAAATGATGAGGTTATCTTTCAGATATTGTATTCAGGATGCGAGCAGTATGCAGTTGGCATAGGAAACAGATCAGCATGTTTTCAGGGTCAGGATTACCGTTTATAATAATTATAGTTTCCATACTTTGCATTTCAGTATAGGCTTACATTGTATTTTCAATTGCGTGCTCTGTATTGTGAAATACAGCCTGACGAAACTAGCAGTTTGGACAGATATCCATTATCCATTGTTTATATTACTGTGACTAGGAGTAACAAAGGGGTCATTCTCTCACATACTCACCTCTAGGTCTGCAGTGTGTTCAATCATAATTTCATTAAGGGTTTCAAATAATGTGGACAGTGTGAGACTGGGAATCGGATTAATACAATAGGAAACGTTGTTGACAAGGGAAAAAATTAATTAGAAAATGAATACAAATTAAAGAGTAATTAGCTAAATGACTCCCCGGTGACTCCAGGAAGTTACTACATAATTTTGTGTACAAATTTACAAAGTGAAATTTACTATGGTGATTAATACACATAATCCCACAACATGATCGACGACTCATTTGCCAGTAAATAAATATACCTGTTAATAAAAAGAAGAAGTGCAATCATGAAATATTGAAAGCTGTAAAACCGTGGCCATCACAGATATGTTCAGTCTATACTATTCTAATAAGCCCTCTTTTGATGAAGTATGGCATGTACTAATTGACATCACTGATTGGGGTGGACGCTCGACTTTGAAAGGGGTGGGGTCCACAAAACATCAATGTACCCAAAAGTGTCGCGCCGTGACTCGCAGCGGATCAAAGTACCATTAGAAAATTCAAATTTCCAAAAGGTGGGATCCGGCCTCCCTGGACCCCCCCCCCCCTCCCCCCGGTGAGAACTTGGCCTCTGTGCTACGTGCTATACTGTAGTGTTCCCACACAAGTCACGTGACGTGTCAACGTCACACATGGCTGCGTACCGGAAGTGACGTCACATGTGTGTGGGAAGGAGGCATGCCGGGAAGAAGGGGGTGCCACCTGGTGGGTCTGTGTACATGGGGGGGGGGGGTAGGGAAGTACATGTAGCTGTTGAATGTCTGAAAGTACCCTTTTGGTGGGTGGGTGAGCAGAACGACTATTCCCCTTTAAGGATGGCATGATGCGCCACTGTAAGTCGTTATGATGCATCATGCAGAGCCTTTCACTGCAGTTTGATGCCATAGAGTCAGTGCTATCATAAATGCAGCACTAGTGAGTTACTCACCACCACTACACCCATGCATCGTCATGACAAATGCCACGCAGCATCGCCCACTAAAGCACTATACCTCCCTTGAATGGTTACCCATGGGTGAGTAGGTGAGCACAAAGTCTATTTATAGATCTGAGTTGTTACAGGAAGAGTGGTCATAAATAATTAGCCTCCTCCCCCTCCTCCTCACCCTCCTCCCCAAAGATTGTCGATAGTCCACCTCCGGCCCAGGAGCCTCATTTCACACACACAAACAGTTACAAAGGAGCACCAGTGTCCATGTGTAGGATGGGTGCTGAACGGGCCGATGAGGCACGTGTTAATCTTTGTCCAGACACAATGAAACATGAAAATGTCCTTGTGCAGACATTTTCAATATCAAAAGGCAGTTGTACCCAAGGACGAGTTTAGAAACTAGCAGATTAAAAGAGCCTGCTTCAACTAGGCTCTGCTTTGAACAATTGTTGCAAATAAGTTACCTGCTAGATTCAAATAAGGATGTATATTTGAACAAAATGGTATTTTAGACAAAGATGAATGGAACAGGGGATGAGTATGCTTGGCTGCTCCCACACAAGTACAGCATCCAGTTATAAGATGCAGACAGGCAGCAGGAGGTCAGAGTACAGGGATGTTACACCCAGCTGGGGGGTCTCACACAGCCATGACACAGCACATTCTGAGACCACTGACGACGCCCATTTAGAGAGCACTCTCTCTATGGATACAGCCATATTTAGATAACAGCCTTTTAAAAATTACCAGTGGCTAATAATTATGATGATTTCTGGGTCTGATTTATGAAGTTGGGTTTGAATCCAGACCAGGAATGTGTTGGGGAGTTATGTCTCTGCAGCTGCTTAATTGCACCGCTCAGAGGAGGATTACCCAGTCGACCTCCTTTTCAGAATGAAGTCTCAAGAGCAACACCGTGAATACTTGTAGAACATCTATGTACCGAACTGCATTATCGCCAAAACTGTAATGCTTGAATGCATGAATGCAGCACTTGTGAATAACTCACCAGTTTTACTTTTATACACCAAGTTTTCTTTTCTTTTTTTAAAGAAGTACAAAAAAGAGACTTCTGGTTGATATACGACGGCCCCTTCATGATCTATAAGTGAGAAGGACAGGAAAGGATATACAACCTGACATAGCTGGTTGTAAGAGTGTCTGTAGGTCTCTGTGCTGGGGGGGGGGGGTACACAGAGAAAAGAAACAGCGTCAAAAGGGAGTCCAGGTTGCCTCCAGAATGACTCCCCTCTCAAGGGGAGTCCAGGTCGTCTAAGGGAGCCTAGATGACTTTCAAACTGACATAAAGGAGTCACCTGGGGGAGTCATATAGCTCTCTTGGTCATATGACTCCCCCAGGTGACTCCCTTAGGTCAGCCAGAGAGTCACCTGGGCTCCCTTATGCGACTTGGACTTCCCTGAACAGGGGAGACATTCTGGAGGCAACATGGACTCCCTTTTGACGCTTTTCTCTGTGTATGTTTGGACTGCCCCGCTCTCTACAACCTACAGCTGGCAGTAGATGCGCCCCCTACAGGGCACCAGCCGCATTAAGCTGTCCACAACTACGGCAACTTTACTGCAACGTCCATTTACACAACTTGTCAGAAAACCTAAACCCTTTATGGACTACATGTGGTTAACATTGATGCCTTGTACATATGTGGTGGGAATTGGTGGTTCATTTATCCAGTAGCTTTTTCATTTTTATTTTTTAATTCCAATTTCTGAAATATTCCAAACTCATGTTGCTTCTCATATGTAGCACTACTTGCGAAATTGTGCTAATTAGATGAGATGGATAATCAGTATTTTGATCATCCGTTCCCGTTACTACATTGCTTACAGCAGTTTTCACAACTTCACCGTTGATTCATTAAACTGTTTACTAAGGTCTAAATGTCTCAGATAAGAAGAAAAGCGTCATATTCTGTGTAAACAACACGATGTATCAGGATTCTCAATTAGTGGCTTTTTGTTCTTCCTGCCATTGTGGTGCATAATACAGAAGCCCACACATTACCTGGGGAGTGACCTATTGTGTAAAGGGCATCTATTTCACACATTCCCTCTTCTACTCACAGCGTATTCTATGACGCCATTGTCAGGGTCCTGTACAACAGAGAAGTTATTAGATTGTTCAGACCCCCACCGCCCACCCTTCCCTTGAGATGTGTAAATAAATGTCCGACCCCTTTTAATCTATAGTAACACACTATGTATTTTAGTCTTTTTGCTAGAGTTGAATCTCCCTTCTCAAGAGGAGTATCAAGACATTTTAGCCAAACCCCTCGCCTACGATGCAAGAAAGAAATACAGCCCCGCCCTGTTCTTCGACAATAATAATTCACTTAGTATTTTAAGAATAATAGAGAAAGTATAGAACTGTCTTTAGTTTTGTAAAGGTCGTTCCGCGACACATTTATAACCCTAGGAGCACAGCCTGCAAAGTTTCACACCCAATACAATGCATCTCCTACACTCTGTGGACGCAGACACACAAAAAGGCTGCCCCATGCGGGGTTTGGATCATCCTTTCTGCTTGGCTGCTCACAGCTATCCTTACATCGATCTCCCCTTGTTCTCAGTGTGAGCGGCCAAGCAGAAAAGGGGCCCCGCGTACCCCTCGTGCTGGGCATCATTTTGTACTGTCTGCTGACATTTGAGTAACAGGCACATTATAGGCTACACACTAGTCTGCCGTATAGATAAAGCAAAAGACAACTCCTGCTTAAAAAGGTTAACATTAACCCTGTAACTAAGGGCAGTAGAGTACTTGAATGCACTTTGCCCTTTTATCTAATTATGAATGCAGTCATGGTGAGTTACTCTTCAGGGCTGCATCCATGCATCATGCTGCCCCTATACGGGAGTTGGGGCATTCCAGTAAGGTCGGCATGATGCACCAATGCAGCACTAGCGAGTTACGCGCCCGCGCTGCATCGGTGCTTCATGATAACAAAGAAACATGCAACATTGAGGATGATGCCGTTATCAAAGGGTTTATGCTGTTCATAATGCACTTACGGCCGGTTGTAGCTTGTATGGGGGTGGGGGGGGGGGGGGGCAATATAACAGGACAATGGAGGTTGTACCGAAATGTGCCAATCTTATTACGCTACATGGCTGCTACAGGACAGTGTAGCCTACTGTAGGCTGGATGACACGTCTAGCCTTCTTCCTCCTTATCATTCCGCCATAATGACTCATCTAAGCGCCGACTCTGTGCACTATATATAAGTGCCTGTCTTGAATAGGCGCCAGGTGGTATGTAGTGGTATTTAAATATATATCATGCATTAGGACCTGGTTTTGAATAAGCGCCGGGCTGATATGATAAGGGCCAAAGGTGTAGTGTTATTTCGATTGATAAGCGCCTAAACAAGCCACTGAACAGCCTCGTTAATAAAGTAACCGTACTTCAAGTGTCTGAATTCTCATTTAATTTTCATTGATAGTACTCATCTATGTATAGACAAAAGCGGTTACACAATCACTGAGGCAACTTCGGTAATTGGCTGATTATTACTAGAATCGATATCGCACTGATACTGTGGTATACATGTACACAACCAAAGGTGAGTGTACGACCTTTTGGTGCCATTGTATCCCCAATCTAGATATTTCCCGTGAGATTATATTAGGCCAAACGTCATTAGGGATCGGTGTGTATATATGCACACAGAACAGCCACAGTGCCAACTACGACTATTTCCTTCAGACATGTTTATGAATGGTGTGGGACAGGGCTGATGATGCAACATTAATTTTATGAATGAGTCTGATAATAGTAGTTGAGTCTGGGTGGTGTCTGGTGAATTTATCATGGTTTGGTTGTCATCATCACCGCATTGCAACGCCTTCTATTTTTTTAATGTGCCAAACTTGCCAGCGATGAGAATTGAGTAAGTTCTTCCCAGTACGCCACTGAGTACTAGGTCTAAGTGTCTGCTCTCATATGATGCTATTTCCATCATATATACCTGCCCACCGTGGGAGGCAAGACCTCCCTGCTCCCACAATAACCACTCTGCCACACACCACTGACCCTCACTTTTAACACCCATTAAATGAACATAGTCCTACTGACTAACCCGAGTAGTCAGTCTGACTAACCCCTCACCCAGCCTCCACCCTGCCCTGACCCTCTGACAACCCCATGGCCGCCACCTCAAATCTCCATCCGCTCACCTCTCACCCCTGCCCAGGTCACGCGCACGACCACGTGACCTCAGGCGAGACCTGAAGACGCCATCTTGGCAGGCCGCCATTTTGGTTGGTCAGAGGATGAATGTATTACCGCCTTGTGAGTGGTAGGAATATGGACGCGGCCTAAACTGTGGGCTGACCTCCGGGGCACTGGGGGCTGAGTAGTTTTCCAAGTGTGTTTTACTGTAGGGGGAATTGATGTTTTGGTTGGGTTCAACAATGGAGACGAATCACTATTCATTTGGTGCCCATTGTGCTCAAGTATGCTATATCCTTTATATGTTCTGAGATTGCCATGTCATGCAGTCAAAGTTTTCAGTTTGAATTTGTAATTTAAAGTTTGTATAACTTCTTTAGCCTTATCCTATAAGCACGGACCCACACTACAAGTATATGAGCACTAAGAGATATTATATGTATGGCCTTTATTTAAGTTTGACACAGTGCTTTAATACATAATACCACTTGTCTTCATGTTGCATGTATGCAACCACAGTGAGTAAATGACCAATGCTGTATTCATGTATCATGGCGACCCTACAGGGTTGATACACTCCCAAAGGGTCTGTAATGATACACTAAAACAGTGCTGGTGAGTCTTTCATCTGTGTTGGTGCATAGGACATATTGAAACATGAAGTCATGAGGTCCTTAAAATGGCAATATGTGTGGGAGTGGGTTTAAGGAGCTTCAAGTGATTAAAGTATGTGAGTAATTGTTTTCTGGGAACTGCTCTTCTCAAGGGACTTTTGAATGTACATCACCAGTACATCTCCTGTTGAGAGGAAATGAATATCAACCCTTCCATATGGGCACTGCCAACAAATAAAGTAACAAGACTCAGTGCTTTTCTGATTATCATATTTACAACATGTCATTATCAATCCTAGCTGTCAGGAGGTAGCAGGGGTAGATTGGAGTCAGAATTACTAAGATTAGAACTTAACATACAACATATATCATTCCTAGAAATGAAAAAGCTAAGATTCGTTCCTAGAAATGAAAATACTAAGATGAGTAAGTCAACTTTCATGAACCTGATGAGCAGAGTAGAAAAGTGCATCGACTGAATGAGTTCTTATATAATCAGTGTTGGTAGCTGTGGGGGGAGTGATCACCAGTACCTCGATCCCTTTCGAAAGGCGATTTAGGCAAAGTTGCGAATTTCACCATCTGTAGCCATCTATAACCTACCTTGTGGAACACTCAGGTTTTTGGGGCATGACATTAAGAAACTTCAGCCTAGTGGTCTGGTATGTTGAGTAAACCGACCATGATCCAACCACGTCCCTGTCTGGTGCATTGAGGTCCTCATTACTTGTTTAACAAGGTAAACACAGAAGGATTCCTGAATACATGATTCCCCATAACTAAAGAAACAAGAACTCCGATATGTAAGAGCAATGGGTATTTGTGCTTTAATATCCAGTCTCCAGTTACCAGTAGTTAAGTTGCATGGACCAGGTGTTTTCTTTTTCTCTTTCCCATGGCATTGCTTAAAGTAATTCTAAATGTAATCTAGCTCATGAAGAGATCCGGCAATAGACATGTCAAACTTATCTCAATAACATTTAACTCAAAATGCCAGAAAATATTCATGGCAAGTGATGATATCTGTGGCAAGTGATGATCCTGAAAAGACTTTAGGTAGTAGTGGTTGGTTCATGAGCGGTTTACCCTACCTGTGGTGCACCTATATAGGAAGGGTTGAGGTGTGTAGTAGTTACACATACCTCCCCTACACACCTGCCCAGTACAATTATCCACCCACACTACAGGCCATGAATAATTCTAATGTCTGAGCTGTCAGAGCCGCACCCCAGACCTCTGCCACCCGCCACCCTCTCCTCAACCCTGACTGGCCATACCAGTTCTGTAATGAGGGATGGTGCCACGAGCCGAAAACATCTCTGTACGGATACACGTATTTTTATCCAGCCGTGGCTTACTGTACATTTTTGTGTATAAGCCTAACCCTCGCATAAGCCATACCCCTAATATATAACGTTGAGGAATCATATTTGTAAACAGCATAGAAGGTCTGAAAGTTGCTAATTCGGTGCTATACTATGCTAGCAGAGACCCTTGTATAAGCCGCACCCCTACCTTGGGAGTATCCTATAAGCCGCACTGGGGTTCGGACTCTCATATAAGCCGAGCTTCTATGCGAGAATTTACGGTATAGCGTTCTAACTGGTGCGGACTTGTTCCCGCAACTGCTGTGTTAACGCTGACACCAGCAATATCGTGAGACCTTGGTTCTGCTCTCGTATTGCAGCTTGTTCCCCGAAAGTTATGGTGTGTGTGAGTGTGGTCACTGCCTAAGTCTCACGATAGATTGCGAGCTCAGAACTAACATGGCTGCGCACATGCAGAAACCCGAATTATCGTTATATGTGATAACCAATGCAATTAGGCTTGAATCTAGATCAATGATGCTTTGGGAGAGTAAAGCCTCTCCCACAGATTTCAACCCCTCAGAGAAGGATTCTTCAGTTGACCTATGTCTCAGAATGACCCACTGCTGCCCCCCCCCCCCACCCTCCCAGCTCCCCATTCACTGCTTGCTAAATGCTAGTACATAATGTACACGCCAGATGGCCATACCAGCTTACTTATAGTCTAATGGGCGCCGCCATTTAAATTATGGCTTTTCCTACCTGGAAGTGACATTACACTGGCCCTCTGTGCATACACCTGCCAACACCTAAGTAACCCTCAAGAGTGTATGGCTATGCCAACCAGAATATACATGAATAACTATTTTTGTCTGGGAGTTACTTTATTACAGTAGTACCGCAGTGACGCTACCCTTAAAGGATTACCCCGGTGGTTGACTTATGAATTCTAATTGTAAACTGCAAATCAACTGATGTGAGACTGAATATTGTTGTCAGTATAGCCCCCGATTACCTGCTCTTTTACTCAGTATAGCTCACAACCTGCCCATGTACTCAGTATTGCTCACAACCTGTCCATTTACTCAGTAGGGTAGATTCACCATGAGTCGGACACATACCCTAAAACGGACAGGGACTTTTGAGGTTAGTTATGTACAATACAGCTTCTAGTGTTAGTTTTATGGAAAGAATAACACTTAAACTTTACCATTGTTCACAAATAAAGAGCTTAAAGTGCTTGAATAGCCAAACAAACCAAGTGTCCGTCCCAGGGTATGTGTCCGACTCTAGGTGAATCTACCCTATTGCTCATAACTTGCCCATGTATGCAGTATAGCCTGCTCAGGGTGGTGCTGGTATAGACTACAACCTGTGCTCCACCTGTCCACCCTGACCTCGACAGCAGCCGCCCTGACCCTGACCTTGACCCTTACCCACAAGCTGGGAACTATACAGTCCAAGCACTGATAAGAGATACGCATCAACCTCATCGCAAATGATGGAATAAACCTTAGGACTTATTTCTGTTAGTCCTTCCTAGATATTGTGCTTACATATCATGGCCACACAATGTATGGTCCTAATGCATCCGGACTTGCATATAGCAAATGCAGTAGACGTTATGATTCGAACAGAAATTGTAGAAACGTAACTTCCATTATATTGCAAAAACAAATAGGTTCTGCTTGTGATTGGGGTAATGCGCATAACCCTGATGTGTGTCTGCACAGTGAGGAGATGTAGTGTGGGCTGGGGTCGTCTGGCCGGTAGGAGTCAGGGTGAGATTAGGATGTCAGGTGTTGGGGCACCTGGACATGACTAATCTACAGCATCAATGGGTGTAGGCAGGTCTAACCCTGTAAGGACAACCTGCTGCCTCAAGGGTTGGATGCTGGGTTGTTATAATGGTGCACCAATGCAGCACCTGTAACTGTACTGGTGCATCATGCCGATCATTGAAGTGTGTATCAACCCCATAAGGTGGACATGGTGCATGCATGCAGCATTGACAAGTCATCCGCCGGGGTTTATGCAAACATCATTATGATGAAATTAAACAATGCATTGAAGCAATTTTCTGCCCTCAAATGGTTAACTGTAGAGGCTATACAGGTGTGAGGCTATGTACCAGGGGCAGGGATAGAGGGAGACATGCGGCGTATTTGCTGAATGGTAACCAGTGACATTTACAGGGCGAGATAGCTTACCCATTGCATTGGAGGTTTGTGGGTTACAAAAAAACCTCGATTTAGGAAAGGAAACCACGGTGAGGTATTTACTAAGTATGGGGCCTCAGAAAAACGTCCAGATTTCTGACCCCGGAAGAATCTTTATATAAAACATTTATGTTACTGCAGTAGCCTATGTATGCCTGACACACAATGACCAATAGGAAGAGATTCCAAATAGAGATCTGAGAAATAATATTTAAAGCTGGGCCGTCAGGGAATAAGTTCAGCATTTTCCATACATGGACTAAAATAACAGTCCCACCAGAGGGCAGCAGTGTTTGGACAGGGGACCATGAGCATAGTCCAGCTACAACATATTCACCCTATCTTGTGCCTGTAAGAGCTGAGCTCCCAGCCCTTAAGAGCCCTCTTGTGAATGAAAACTGAACTATATCCAAAAGTGCTTTTGGCCTCACTTTTACCATGACAGTCAAGCTTTAATCTCCAAACCCCCATAGCGTGAAATAACTTCCCGTCCTGAATCTAGGGAATTTGTCACCCGTTTTTCGCGGTGCAAGGGGTAAGCTCTCATGGCATATTTCAGTGAAATCATATTTGGTATTAGACATAAATTATATATATATATATAATGGGCAATTGGGTTGTGTGTGTGTATATATATATATATATATATATATATATATATATATATATATATATATATATACATATATATATATATATATATATATATATATATATATATATATATATATATATATATAATACTTATAAATAATTAACACACATTTATGGGATAGCAGAGAACTTGCTTGTAATAACATGAGCATTCAATGGGCTGACCAGCCAAGCAAAATGGATGATCTGCACGTCCCATGGAGAAGCCTCTTTCTGCATGGCTGCTCCATACTTTATGGGTAAACTCAACCTCCACCCACCTCTTTGATGCCAATGAACAGAAGATTCATTTCTCAGGCATCAACCTATTTACCTGATTAGGTTAGGACAATGTGGCAAATGTTCACATTAATAACCCAAGAGGAAATTGAAATCATATTAATAGAATCAAAATCACATCAAGACATTAAATGAATTACATCTACCAAATGGGCCGTACAGGGGCGGTTTTGCGAAACATCAATGGGATTGACCTGAGAAAGAAATATGGAGCCATAAGTGAATTAAAATGACGGGAAATCAGGAAAGGATTTTTATCTAAATCAATCCCTCCTTATCTGGTAATTGGATCATCAAATTACCAGACCTTTCATTTATTTATTTTTACCTTAGAATGTGCATATTGTCAGAGAACTGTGTTTGTGCTCATTCTGGACTGTTATCTGACCACTCGGTCAGTACTTCTCTTTTTGAAGATTCTGAGAAGCCATGGCGAGAGCTATATGATATCTACTACAGTAACAAAACTCAGCAAGTACAACTTAAAATCGGCGTCATATTTATTCATTTCAATGATGCGAGAGAAGCAGAGAATTTGTATCTCAGATCATTGTATAACCCTTTCCCTATTATAATCTGTCATTTATTTTGGTAAGAGATTCTTAATATGTGCAATACAAGACTCTAATCCCAACTACTATTTATATTCTGGTGGGCTTTGATAAATTAGTGTTAAAAATACATCAGGTGGCAGCACTGAGTGGACTGCTACCTGAAAGTCTTTCATTGCTGATCTTACCAAACATAGTCTACTATTTCCTGGTGTAAAAATGCAGATGGCGCCAACTTGTTGATGTAATGAAGTGCCGAATAGAATGCTGGAAACATTCTATCTTTAGATTTAGCGCAGTTAAAAGTCACAGATTTGATTGAGATCTTACCAGTACACTGCACTAGGGAGACCCTTTATAAATATGCAGAAAGTGAACGTTCTATATATCTGAGGTAGTATGCCAGCTTTAAAGGGTTAACTCATGCCTTACCTACCACTATGTAGACAATATCATCAGGGTACACTGAGCTGGACCACGGGTAGGAGAGGGTCGGAGAGCGGCCATGTCAAATATTTGAACACACCTATTTGCAGCTGTTGTATCATGAGGTCCCTGACCCCTGCCTCTCATCTCTATCTGCTACAGTCCACCCAGGGCCCTCTGTATAGGGTTGTAGAGGCTTCTGAGGCAGCACTCATTGGCAGATTAACCCTTTAAGGACAGCAATATGTATCTATAGTACTGTGTAGGCTGTAGATGTTTCTATAGGCTACTTCCATAGGAAGGCTCTCGTAACTACTACTATGTACTGCATTTGAGCAATCCCTGCTTACAGGTTGAAACTAGTGAATAGAATGTATGGTGAGAGTTCTCCCAGCACACATTCTGGTTCCAGTTTTGGTTCCTGTTCGCTGGTTCCAAGCTTATCAAAGGGACTGCTTGCACCAAACTCAAGTTCAATGACATTATGATGTTTACAAGTACCATGCATATGACATGTAATGTTCCTATGCTGCACTCAGTGCTACAGTAATTTACATGAATGTAGAGTTTGTTTAGTTCTTTAGAATACCATTCAAATGATTAAACAAACAGGTTTCCCCTGAGGAAGAGGATTAATTTTCGTAAAGTGTTTGGAGATCGAAAATTTATATTTTCAGAAGTCTCCTTGTCAACGATATGGTATCTGCTGATAACCAAAGATCTTAACTCAAGTACAATAGGGGGTGGGTGAATGTGTAGAACTAATTAAGTTAGGGCAGGGTGATACTATCTAGTCTGCATCTTCCACCATCTTAGTGCATTTATAACAGTCTGTAGCACCCCTGTGGTAACAGTCTGTTATGGCCGAGGCCTCTGAACCCTTCCTATATACCTGCAGTTCAGCTTTAAAACTAATTAGGGATTGTTATGGCTTGATTGAAGCCCTTGAAAAGCAGAATATTTGAATTCATAAGCGCCGGGAGCAGTGTGGAATACAGGTCAGTAAAGATATTAGAGGTTTACATGTTTAAAGTAAAATAACTACTAAGAAGCATTTTCAATATGGCGCTAGGTACACCGTGACAGGCGGCGGTGAGGTACGCATGCGCTCTTATGTCGGTGAGAGAACCTTGTTGTGGACAGCGTCCCTTCCCGCAAGGTAACCCCAGATAAACCCTACCCTACACTGCCCACCCACCCCTGAAGCACCTCCCTCTCTGATGCCTTCAGTTCCCTGAATTCTGGCCGGAAATCCGGCTAGAAGAAGAACCACTCCCACCCTATCCAGCACGTGCCGCCACACTCTGATCCAGAGGTCGACTCAAAAAGTCCCTCTCTGTGAGGTCCAAGTCTGCAGCCGAGGCGTCACTCTCCCAAAACATGCTTAGTCTAAACACAATATCAGTGTCAAAGATTACCATACATCGCCCGGCCCCGGTGAAAAGATGGCTGTACTTGTACAGAGAGGTATTCGCCTCCAGTGGCGCCATCTCCCACCACAGAATGGTGCTTGAGGGGCAGGGCGGCTGGCGGACTGACCTCTAAGTGCACACTGTCCCACCAGGTGGCGGGCTGGAAGCCCAAGCCACGTGCCTGCTCTCTAATCTCGTGAGACCTGACGAGATGGGGATTCCCTTTGAAGGCGTGATTATATAGATAGAGCGGCTCAGGGAGCAGCTCACGCAGCTCTGGGTGCCCCCTAGCGGGCTGCAGGTGCAACAGGTCAGGGGCAGCAGAAGGGTGTAGATGCATGGAGGGTTGAGCTTGCTGCTGGACACTACATATACCTCTACTCTATTGTACCACTCTATCAGTTAACCCTTTAAGGACCGCATAGTGCTTTAATGTGCTATTCCCTTTGTCTTCATGGTGCATGAGTGCAGCCCTGGCGAGATAATCACCAATTCTGCATTCACGCATCATGCCGACGTAATGGGGTTGATAACTTCCGCAAGGGTTGGCATGATGCATGTTGGCAGTCCTAGCGAGTACAGAGTAACCAGGGCTGCGTTCATGTATCACATACGAACATTTATGGCGCATTTAAACATAATGTGACCTAACGTGGGTTAAAGCCTCCATCAAAATAAAGTTAATTAACATCATCCTGTAACATACCCCAGGGCACTCCCCTACTCACGTTTTGAAAATCTATAACCTCTAATAAACTGTGCCAATCTCTACCAGCTACTGTTGTCTTAGAGAGTCCTCATTTTTTAAGAACATGGGGGGGGGGGGGGGGGGTTCCGCACGGAGCATGCGAAATATTTCACACACACACACACCCTTACAGGTCGAAAATCGCGCGGGCCCTTTGAGGCATAGTAACACGTTTGCTTTTAGGCTCAAAACAGGTTAAAATATTTTGATCCCCCCCAAGAGCGGTCCAAATTTTTTTGGCCCTCCCCCGGTCAAGGGGTCCAAATATGTTTGCCCCCCCCCCCCTTCCTGTTCATAATAAATGATCACTCCCTTAGATCCTGGTATGAACATGAAGCCTTGAGGCACGCTGTCTCACTTTGTACTTATTCATCCTTTCCAGGTTAAACTCAATCATGACCGACACTAAAACTGTCAACTACAAACTTTTAGACTTAAAATATCCCGACCAAAAACATTTTAAAAAACTGATTAGGGTTTTCAGAGGCCTCCGGGCGGAATGAAGGTGGTAACCTTTAGGGCTACTTCTCCAGACGCCGATGGTAAAGGGGTTCTCATTAAAAGTTCAAAGATGTACACAAGTGTTTAAGATGGGAAACTTTAGGTAATTTCATGCTTCAACACTCACGTGTGAACCTCGAGGTAAAAAGGAGGAGAGGCATAAAAATTGTCAGATTGCCCATAGGGTGTTATTTAGATGTAAAGCAAATTGAACCACGAGGGGCAGTTGATGAAAAACGTTTTTTTTAGGGAGTGGTCACGATGCAACGACAGTGGATGTTGGATTTCAATTTCTTTTGTTTTTTTGGAGGGGGGTGGATTTTAAATTACCATATTGCTTTTAAAATCTCTCAAACATCTTGAATATTACCTTGATAATGCACACATCATGGTTTACCTTAATTTAAGTGTGTTTGCATTTTTCATCACCAGGGTTGCATTCATGTATAAATGTGAGCAGCCAAGCAGAAAGGATAGTCCCCGCGGGATGAGTTCCGATTTTAGCCACCAGGGGGCGCCACTATGGCCTAAAATGAAAGAATTAGGCTAAAAATTGCTCTTGGGTACTTTTTTCTTGAGAATTCAGTAGGATTACATAAAACATTCCATTTTTGGTAAAAAAGCTTCTTTATCTCGAAGGTAAAAGGAAAGTTTTAAAGCCTAAATGGGTGTGATTGTTGATATGTGTTGGCATGGAAACATGATTTTTATTCCAAATAGAGGACATTTAGACATAAATTGAATGAATGATATCTGAGGATTGCGATGGTGAAAACAAAATAAAATTACCATTCCTAGATCGAATTTTATGACTTAAAGAATGAAAATGTATCATAAATTTCTAATTATCAAAGATAATGCTAATTTAATAGGGATGTCTTGGAGAATATGAGACATAGAGCTTATTGGGATTTTGGAAAGGGTGATGCCCACACATATTCATGAAGCCATTTCTCAAAAACTAGAAATAATATCTTCTAGTGTAATATATCACTGGAAAGCTTATGACATCAATTTCAAAGTTGTTTTTTTCCTTGGACTACCCTTTTCCTTTCCCTGTACACATTAATGACAACAAAAAAGGTGTATGGGGGAGGGGGACTATTAGTGCACGATGCTGTTGGGAGTGCAGGTCTTCCTTCCCCAACAGTAAGAATCGGACTGGAGCGAGGACTATAGGCCTGTACTGCTCTGGTCCTTTTATAGTTAGGTCTATAGAACACGTGGTGAATTAAAGGTTGAACCAAATGTCAGGGGTCACTCCTGTGCGGGCCTGGATATTACACCAAACCGATAACAATGCTATCAGCCTGGTTATCATGATCTACGAGTACTTTCAGCAGTCAGGATGGCCGAGCGGTCTAAGGCGCTGCGTTCAGGTCGCAGTCCACTTCTGTGGGCGTGGGTTCGAATCCCACTTCTGACACATACTTTTCTGTCCATCTGTTTGTTTTATCAGGCTACTCAAAATGCAACCTTGTTTAGGATCGGCATATGAATGATCAATGAATGGAGCAGCAGTGAGTAACTCGCCGTGATAGATCCTAGACAGCAAGGCAGAGTGCGCTTAAAACAATCTGCTACCCTGAAAGGGTTAAATACTTGTTGGTGTAGGGTATAACATGTAGGATGAGAGGCGGAAATGGCAGTCAGACGGGCATGCAGGGAAGTGAGTGGTACAGCTATGATTAATATATTTGTCAGAGTTTGTGGCGCTGGAATTTCCTGATCCAAATGTTTTTTTTATCTGAGTGTTGTGTTGGGGTAGGTCTGGTCTAGGTTAGGTGCTAGGTTGATGAAGTGTCCATATTGCTACATCCAGCATCCTACAGACTGAGTAATGGGGTGTGGCACAGGGGTCAATGACGTCAATATTGCAGATCACCTTGTTGAACAAGTACTGCTTTATATGCTGTAAATAGAAGGTGTAGGTACAGAGTAGAATCTATTGTAATCGTACAGTTGTATTGTATCTATACACTGTATCTATACACTATATTATGTAAGTTAGATTCACCATAAGTAGGACATACACCCAGGGATGGACAGTGATATATAGTTATCCATGTAGAATAAGACGCCAAGTGCTTTTGGGGGAAAGATTGACATCTAACTTGTTATGCCTTTATTCACAAATAAAGAGCATATAGAATGCTAGCTAATGCTGGTATAGCCACAAAATCAAGTGTCTGTAGAGCAAGGTATGTGTCCGACTCCAGGTGAATCTACCCTCCAGGTAACTTATATCAGGAGGCAGGTGTAAACACTCACACCCTCAGCCCTTTATGGCTGCAGACCTATATCCTATAGTACCCTACATGCCGCCTACAGCCCCACCTCTGCAGGTCACACCTGGATCTGTACCTATACCACCTGGCAGACTACTAACCCTTTAAGGACCGCATAGTTATTTAATGGCTTAGGGTAGGTTCACCCTGAGTCAAACTCATACCTTGAGTCAACCACTTTTGACATGAAATTACAAGTTCAGTATTTATCCGGTGACTATAAACTCCCACTGATTTAAGAATTGAAGTGTTTTACAAATATATATTGCACATTGCATCTGCATCATCACTCTTTTTCATACAGTAGAATCAGTCAGAAGTACCCCTGTTTGACCTGTTTTGACAAACAGAGAATGAAAATCTCCCCACTGTTCATACTCTTTGGTAGTTGATTTGAAGCATTTGTCCCTTTCATACACAGTGTCGATTGGTTTTGTGACTTGGATATGTATCTAAATTACACAAATCATGACTTTATTGAGCAAAATTAATTTCCTAAGTTATATTTAGGACTGATTTCGTAAGGTATACCCATTTCACCTTAAGTCAGCCACGAATTCACCCTAAGTCAGCCACCTCATACCCTAAGTCAACCATAGGATTTTCTTCTCTAGAGTCCCTCCTGGAATTCTCACACCCTGAATTTTTGTCTAACAACTCTCCCCCTACCCTTGTGAATACCTCCTCCTCCCAGAATATATCCTCTTCTACTAGAGGGTTGAGGATATCAGCACTACTTGTGTAGTGTATAGAGGGCAAGGGTGAAACGCAAAAAGAGGGGGGGGGGGGAAGGGGGTGAGGGGGCAGAGCCCTCGATATCTTCAATAGAATCCATGCTGCATGTCTATAATGTTATATTTAGTCCTCATTGCTCATACAAGTAATATTTATTTGTATTTATAGCTCATAATGCAGTTGTATTCACCTGAGGTACAGTACTGCTTTGTCTTGATTATTACATGTTGAATAAAATTGTTTTCTTCTCCATTGTTAGTTGTAGCATATTGATATATGATGCATGCATTCTTGTCAGCCAACCCATTGATGAAAATCAGGAAATTACTGGTATTTTCCACATATTTCTGGTGGTTGTAATATGGCTGACTCAAGGTGCATTTTGGCTGACTTAGGGTGAAAAGGGGCAATTCTGAATACTCTGATAAATCATGGAATTAAACACTGCAAACTGATATATGTCATTGTAATACATCATGAATGTTATTCTCCAGAGCAATACCTACAGTTTGGTTCACATCTGAAGGATATGCACAAAAAACTCTAAGAGCAATCAGACCTGAAAGGTAGCTCATGAAAAAACATGCATCAGACCGGTTGAAAGTGGTGAACCTACCCTATAGCTTTGGTCGGCATGAATGCAGCCCTGGCGAATAGACCCATAGGCGGCGGAGCAGTGAAAAAAGTGTGGGGGTTGAGCTAAGGTGGGGGGGGGGGGTGGAGATAGAATCGGAGGGTGGGGGCTTAAAACAAAGTATAATATATATACATTTTAAAATCGTGGACATCTATAAATATCAATATCAATACTTTGTTTTCCCTCCCTAAACATTTCTAAAAAGCTCCAGTTACAAACAACATGAATATATGCATTAAACATTTATTTATTGTGGATATTACTCACGTAAAGGGGTATAGAATTAAATACTTATCTTTTCATTCCCCAAAACAAGTAAACTTCCTTCCCAAAAAGTGTGGGGGATGAAACATACTCCACCCCTTAAACTTGAAATAGTGTGGGGGTTGCAACCCCCACATCCCCCACGGTTCCGCCGCCTATGAGACCCGCCAGGGCTGCGTTAATGCATCACACCAGGGCCTCAGAAGTGTATCAACCCTGTATGGCTGGCATAAGGCATGAATGCAGGCCGAGCGAGTTACTCGCCAGGACTACGTATACATGCCTGCTTGATGACCATAAAAGGCATACTTGATTAAAGCACTATGCTGCCGTTAAAGGGTTGACTATGTGTGGCTTCATTGAGTGTGGATCCTTAGTGATACAAAGGGGAGGCAGGTCTCATAAAGACTCTTTTACCTCCTGGAGGATGTCGGCTTCCTCCTCCTCCTGCTGCTGCCCTTACCTTTAGATAAGTTAACCCTTTAAGGACTACATGATACATGCATGAGGCTGACATTTGTACTAACACAGCATTAGTGGCATCGGTGCATCATACCGATACCTCGGGAGTACATTGGTCATGTGGTGTGATGCATGAATGCAGCACTGGTAGCCTACATTTCCCACCAGGGATGCATCCATATACACCTATCACTCTAACGAAAGGCATGCAACATTTTAGCACTATGCCATTCTTAAAGGGCTATCTTTACACAAGTTAAACTAAGGCCAAGGTCTCCCTACACCAACCGCGCATGCGCAGACTGCTGCCAAGTGGCAGGGTCCAGCTGCGTGACAGCATGCCACTACATGCCACAGGGCGGCCTTTTTGTCTCCTTTATGGACCTTTTGGTGCTTTTTGTGCTTTATTTTACTGAGGATGTACAGAAAAAGGTGCAGAATAAAGGAGGATTATGAGCGGCCAGTGTGTGGGTACTCTGCAGGGTATGAAGGGCGGGGGGGGGGGGAGAGTGTCGGGGGTGGCTGATGGACACACAGACCATTCTGTGGCGAGAGATGGCGCCTTCTGATCCAAGTAACTCTCTGTACAGTTACAGCCATGTTTAGCCACTGCCATGCAATATCAATGTAAGATAATTTATGACACTGGGTTTGAGTGTAGACTAAGAATGTGCTAGGAGAGTGACGCCTCTGCTAGAGATTTGGACGCCCCAGAGAGGGAATTCAATGTCAATATCTCTCTCAGAATGTGTACAAACGCCTTATCCTGTATAGTTGGTATGCCAACCAGTACCATAGTGCCTTGTTTAAGCACCCGGACAGCTCATCTATTTTTAAACCACCGAACCACAGGTGTTTATTTAAGACCGGCATTTATTTAACTTAATTTCACTTAAGACCTGGCCGTTGCTTAATCCTTTCAGGGATGCATAGTGCTTTAATGCGATTTATCGTCATGATGCATGAATGCAGACCTGGTGAGTAACTGGCCAATGCTGCATTCAAGCACCATACATACCCTATTTGGTTGATGCACTCCTGACACGTCGACATGATGCATTGAACCACCCTTATATATAGGGCTAAGAACCTATCCTGGCTCCACTCCAACTGTCGCTGAAGGGGTACCAAGATTTGCGCCTTAAAACACCATGCAACCAACAAAGGGTCAAATGAGACACTCCAGTGCATTGCATCTGCGTGCGGCTGTTTCATTTGTTTCAGGTAAAATAAAGGTGGTAAAAAAGCCGGTTTACGGCCTGTTAGCAGCACTGTGTGCACCGCCGCCCTCCCTGGTAGGTCATCATAGTCACGTACAGGCAGCAGGTTATGGGCGCCAGAACAGGCTATACCACCTTTTAAAAGCTGGGAAAACAGATTGTTTACTATACCTAGGACAACAAAGCATACATATTCCCTATCTCTTAACTATAGAAGCTCCCGACGACGTAGTTGTGGCATAAATTCTGTTGTACGCCACTCCCAGGCCGTGAGAATGGCGTACAACATCTGAGAGTGGCTTACAACATCTGAGAGTGGCTTACAACATCTGAGAGTGGCTTACAACATCTGAGAGTGGCGTACAACATCTGAGAGTGGCTTACAACATCTGAGAGTGGCTTACAACATCTGAGAGTGGCTTACAACATCTGAGAGTGGCTTACAGCATCTGAGAGTGGCGTACAAGGTCTGAGAGAGGTGTACAAAGTCTGAGAGTGGCGTAATAGATATGGTACAATATGTAATAGATATGGTACATGTACAATCAATGAATCCACATCCACCAAAGGTTACTTCCACCCCATGCCGCCAGGGGCGCTGCGGTGTGGGGGTCCAGGGCCTGACCACACACCACCTACAGGCAAGGGTCCAGACCAGCCCAGTCCTGGTCATACTTGTCTCATACTTATATATGGGGGCTATATAATACAAGTGAATCGCTGTATGTGTGTTATAAGCCAAGGGCAGGGTAATTGCACAATGTGCCAGCTGAAGATATTACCACTATCCAAGGCTTATAACACTCATGTAACTACTCGCACGTATCCATATCCAGTGATTATTTTGTGATTGGTTTGTACATCTTATACAGACAGACAGTTTCTTTTGTTCTCCCAGAACAACAGAAATGGCCTGATTGTATACTGCAATATTACATAGTTACATTGAGGTATGTGGATGCAGTCAATTGAGCAGCCGCTGCTACTGTGAGTGTACCTCAGATATGATATGCATGAGTAGCTTCATAAGTGTTATAAGCCATGAACAATGATGATGTCCTTGGCTTATCCTTGACAATTACCCTGTCCTTGGGCTTGGCTTATAACATGTATACAGTGGCTCACCTGTACCATATCTACTACATACAAACCAATTACTATAGTGATATATATCATGAACCAGTTTATGATGTCACAGACACCTCCTGAAATCATCACATTAGACTTGGTCCCAAGCATGGAGACAAGCATGAATGAAGACAGGCGTGGATGTAAGCAGGGAAGAAGGATGAAGGCAAGCAAGGGGCTTGGCAGGAATAAAGTCGACCGGAAAAGATACATTTCTCATCCCTATAGTGGAGATGGAGGCAGGGAAGGAGGCAGGGAAAGAGGCAGGCAAGTAGACCGGCAGGTGGACAGGCAAGCAAGGGGGGGGGGGGGGTGCCAGGAAAGCATGCTAGGCCATATTAAGAAGTATAAGCAGTGAAGCATGTAGGCTGGCAGGCAGATTGAGCCTGGCAGGGATCCACGACAGGAGATACATTACTCATCCCTCTAGCTACGATCCGTCATTTAATCAGGCTATATCTCCACTGTCAGTTTGTCCATGTCTATCATATACACCTCCACAACCCCTACATACCCCCACACTGCGGGCAGTAGAAGTCAGTATATATGTCTGTATATATGACTACATCCCGGCCTGTATGTCATCAAAGGGCCGGTAAAGTTGTTTATAGCACTGTGGGTATACTGTGTATAGCCCCGGGTACATCTGGTATTCCGCTGCCTCCGTTTGATTCCTAAAACTGCATTAGGTATAAATGATACTGGCCCGCTGCATGTAGCCCACGTGCCGCGCGGCCAGGGGCGTCCAATCTATTTAAATTGGCAAAGCTATGTGCGCCGCAGCCGGGATAAATTTTAAATGAGCTGTTTTATTCACTCCCTAGGCTGAAGCCGCAGCAGAAAACCCTCTGAGCAACCCAGCGCCACTTGAGTTTGTTTTTATCCTGCTTTCCGACTTGGGGTTACTTTACTCTGTCCATATCCTCCTTTCCAACTTGGCGCCACTTCAGTCTGTTCATATGCCCCTTTTCAACTCAATGCTACTGCAGTCCGTCTATATCTTCCTCTCTAACTTATTGCCATTTTACTCTGTCCATATTCTCCTTGACGCCACTTCAGTGTATTCATATCCTCGGCTCCTTTTCAACTTGGTGCCATTTTGAATGTCAGTCTGTCGAAATCTCCCCACCCAACTTGGTGCCACTTCGTCCCAGCATCAGTCTTTTTCCAGCATATTGATATATAGTTCATGTCCCTTTGTCCCCATGTCCCTATATGTTCCTTCTTGCCAAGCCCTAGCTCTCTCCCTTCTCCCAGTCCTCTCTCTCTCTCTCTCTCTCTCTCTCTCTCTCTCTCTCTCTCTCTCTCTCTCTCTCTCTCTCTCTCTCTCTCTCTCTCTCTCTCAGTCATTCTATCCTTCTCTTTGTGTCTCTACTATGCTACTGTATGCCCCCTTTAATCAGTGTACATTATGTTGCTGGTGCCTTGTCTTTATACTAGCTGCTTGTTCTGTAAGTCCCCCTACATGACTGTATCTCCTCCATCTGCCTATCAGCCCCCACCACACCCACCACCCTCACTGAGATCAACACAAAGTGTCAACACCCACCAATCATATTCACCCCTCTGAGACTCTAACCCTGTAAGGGTAGCATGTTGCTTTAATGCATTATGCTCTTTGTTAACATGATGCATGCATGCAGCTCTGGCCAGTAACCTCACATCATGCCGACCTCACATGGCTGATACACTCACAACGACAACGCAGCACCATAGTGAGTAACTCGCCAGCGCTTCGTTGGTGCGATCGCAGCAACCAAACACAAAGTCTTGCTGTATAACTCTGCCTTTAAAGGGTTAATTAATACAATCACACAATCTCTCTGTGTGAACTGCCCGGGCACCCAGCGGCAGGCCGGGTACAGGAGCAGCTCAGATGTAATACACTTTGTGTGAGCAGCTCACAAAGGCACCGGGCAATAAGGCCTGAGTGTTCATATTGAACAAGCTGTTCAAGACGAATAGGCTCTTTGTACACCGCTTGTCACACTCGGCCAGGACATGGGCTGTGGGAGGGGAGGGTGGGGGCAAACAGGGAGGGGTGGTGGAGAGGTGAGCATTGCAGAGCTGGATACAGGGAGGGGAGGATTGGAAAGCTTGTTGGATAAAAGAGTGCAGGAGGGCAAGTGGCAGGGAGAAAGGCAGATAAACAGGGAGCTAAGACAGAAGGGGCGAAGCAGAAAGGGAGGCAGTAAGAGAGGCGGGGCGGCACATAGATGGGGTGGGGGATGTAGCCATATGTTGGTAGACAGGCAGTGAGGGAGGAAGGGAGGCAGCCAGGCAGTTGGGGAGGGAGGAAGGGATGTATGCAGGCAGGTAGCCAGGGAGGAAGAGGGAGGCAGGGGTAGAGGCAGGGAAACGGGGCAGGAATGAAGGGAGAGAGTCTGCCAGTCAGGCAGGGATGGAGGCCGGGGAGAGGAGGCAGGTAGACAGGCAGGCAGTCTGGCAGGGGGCAGGGGTGGAGGCAGGGGGAGGAGAGGCAGGGATGAAGGGAGACAGTCTGGCAGGGTTGGAGGCAGGGATGGAGGCAGGGATGGAGGCAGGCAAGGAGGCAGGCAGGAAGGCAGGAAGGCAGGCAGGGAGGCAGGCAGGGAAGCAGGGAGAGTGAGGCAGGGAGGGAGGCAGCGAGGGAGGCAGGAAGGCAGGCAGGCAGTCAGGGATGGATGCAGGGAGAGGAGGGAGGGCAGGATGAGAGGGAGAGAGAGACAGGCATGAAGGCAGGGAGGCAGGAAGGGATGGATGCATGGAGGCAGGCAGGAAGGCAGGCAGGCAGGAATGGATGGATACAGGGAGAGAGAGGGCAGGATGGGAGAGACAGGGCTGGAGGCAGGGGGAGAGGTGGCAGGGATGAAGAAGGCAGTGTGGCAGGTATAGAGGCAGGATTAGCAGAGTGAGGTGTGATGTGGAGGTATCAGGGTGGTTGGGGGGGAGTGGTGAGTCTAGTCATCCATCAGGTGGCGTATAATGTCTAAACAAGGCGCGCCCGGCGTCCGACAGCTGCCCGCCTGATTACATCCACCAAAGGTCACTTCCACCCCATGCCGCCAGGGGCGCTGCGGTGTGGGGGTCCAGGGCCTGACCACACATCACCAACAGAGTAGGGTCCAGACCAGCCCAGGCCTGGTCATTCTTGTCTCATACTTATATATGGGGCCTATATGCATTAGGTATATTGTACAGGCGAGTAGTGTATGAGTGGTATAAGCCAAGGGCAGAGGAATTGTACAAGTATAATTACCATTACCCATGGCGTATAACACTTATGCAGCTACTCATGCATAACCATTCCTGGCTTATACCCAGTATTTGTTTTTTTTCCAACTATGGTATAAATCACTTTAAATGCCATATAGTGCCTGAATGAATTGGCCGTTTCACGATTCATGGTTTTAACATTGGAGAGTCTGCTCATGCAGTATGACGACTATAATTCATGAACTTGATAATATGGTCCCAAAGGGTGTGCATGGTATAACTCGCCTGCACTGCATTTGTATATCGTGACTCGCCCAAATTGTATCGCTCACTGCTTGTTGCAGTCCTAGCAACACACACCACCAGCAACAAGTTCTGGGCAAATCAGAAAATGCCTTACAAATTTATGCAAATTTGTAACTGCCCAATGCTATTCATCGACTTCTACCCATTCACAGCCAAAAATCATTTTTCTCATTCCAAGAAAATAAAATAACTAATCTTGTCAGACGGACAAAATTATTAACCAGTTTCAAGAAAATTTCAATTTTTTTTCTTTTTTAAACTGGTCATTTGTCCGCCAGGCAAGTTTATTTATCTCATTTTCTAGAAATGAGACTTTTATTTTGGCTGTGTAGGAATGGCTGTGCTGTTCCCTAACCCCTACAAAGCAGCACCCAGGCCGTACTCCAGGGTATTAGGTAACTCCTCCAGGTGGTGGAGTGGACCAGAACACGGCCCAGGTACCTGATTGTACACCTGTACCGTAGAGTATGTCTAGGGTGGTGGATTTAGGTACAGGCCTGTATCACCATGTGGAAGGTGTATACGTAAATGCACAGTCCCACGGGCAGGGCCTTGTTTGATGGGAAGGGTCTGAGGGGGGTCGATGGGGTAAGGTAGGATCTACAATAAGATCCTACCCCTTTAAACGCAGCATGATGCTTTAATGCAGCATACACAATTGTTAAGCTCATGAGTGCCTCTGGTGAGTAACTCATCGGTGCTGCATGGTATTCACTGAGTTGCTCACTGGTGCTGCATCGGTGCATCATGATCACACCTAAACATGGGTCTTAATGCATTCCTCATGCTGTCCTTGAAGGTTTATGTTAGATGTGTTGTGGAGAGGGAAATGTGGTGAGTATGGTGTGGGTATAGCTAAAAGCCAATATAAAAAAATATATCAAAGAAACCGGACTAGAGTGAATGTGGCTAGTTGCTACAGTGTGAAGGAGCGGATTACATTGACTATTAGAGATGTGTCGGTAAGGATATGAAATGATACACAATATTATGGCATCGATGGGAACTATCATATTGTACAGTGATATTGTACAATGATAGCTAGTGTCTTTATCAGAGGCTTAAGTAGTGGTATAGGTATGGGCATCGTGTAGTAAACACGCTATATAAAGCTTCACCGGGTTATGGTATTGAAATGAATCATTGCACTCTGAAAATAAGCATGTATACCTGATAAGCGGCTATCCCACCGAATCACCCAGACCAACACAGTATGTTAGATATTGGTAGCTATGTGTGAAACAGCAATTCAAAGTGTCGCCACTAAAGTTCCACTCGTTATTTGAATAATTTTGGAAGAACTGCATGTTGACCCTGTTGTATGGTGTGTGGGGGTGGGAAGGGTTGGGTTGTGGGGAGGGCTGGATGTGGGTTATTGCCTGGTCCCCCTCTCCTGTAGGTTGTTAGGCCTGTTGGCAGGTTCTCACTGAGGTGTGTGATCTGCTGGTTTATCGCCCACCCTAATCCTTGCTGCCTGCTAGGGTTCTACACCCAGCTGCAGCATCACAAAACGCCTCTACCAGGGTATGGGGCACCTTGTGATGCCTATACCATGGTATGGGGCACCTTGTGATGCCTATACCAGGGTATGGGGCACCTTGTGACGCCTATACCAGTGTATACTGGGGCACCTTGTGACGCCTATACCAGTGTATACTGGGGCACCTTGTGACGCCTATACCAGGGTATGGGGCACCTCGTGACGCCTATACCAGTGTATACTGGAGCACTGTAAATAGATACCAGTGATGTAGGTCGATGTTTTAGCTGATTAACAACATTCATGCTCAAGTGTCATCATGATGCACCAATGCAGCACCAACAAGTAATTCTCCAGCAATTAATAGTGCTTTAATGAATTCTCCCCTTTTGTCAGCAAAATGTCTGAATACAGCACTGACTAGTATACCTCGCAAGGACTGCATTCAAACACTATGTTGCCTTTGAGAGGTTAACATGGATATGGGATCTAAAGGGTAGCGATATTAGGTCACTCATCAACCATCAACCCATTTTCGAGTCACCTGCATAAATGGCGTGGTCACAATTATACTATTATGTCAGCAATTGATTAGTTTCACAGGGCCAATGGAGCAATATGCTAAGTACTGTGTGACATGGAGATATCGAGTGGTCTCTAGAGTATGTGATATGTAACACCTAGGCCATTAAAATGGTGTATACATGGATGCCAACATTGGATGAAGGGGTGAAGGTTCATGACTCGTACCAGTTTAACAACAATGCATCTCAAAACAGCTAGTGGTATCAACATGGCTTCACTTAGTCAAAACCGATCATTTACAGAAAGAAGCAAGTCGTACAGATTCTCACATATTGTGCCCTGGTTCCGGGAGTTATATAGAACCCATGTACTTATGGCCACAAACCCTAAATCCCTCCTCCCGATAAGGAGTGTAGTGGTTTCCATGCCATTACCCGCACCCCCCATGACGTGCACTCCACTTGTCGCTGACACCGTTAACCCTTTCAGGACGGCATGCTGTCTTAAAGAAACATTTGTCGTCATGAGACATCAATGCGAGTACCTCGCTGCTGCTGCATTGGTGCATCATGCCGACCAAACCTACTCGGCCCGGTTTGATGCATGAATGCAGCAATGGCTAGTGGACTAGTCAGGGCTCAATCTATACATCATGAAGACAGAATATCTCAGTAAAGTACTCCGCCGTCGTTAAAGGGTTAGGTATGATATAACCGCACATTACTCTAATGTGGAGCGGGATAATGACACTTTAGCATAATGAGTATACATGTTGTGAGCATGGAGGGCTTTATCGGGCTAAGCTATGGCCATCCAGGCTGGTTAGCCCCTTAATGGTGGCATAATGCTTTAATAGATAATGCCATTCGGTGTGATCATGTATCATCTATGCCCTATGGTATGGTACAATAGTCGGCATGATGCATCAATGCAGCGCCGGGGAGTTACACGCCAGCGCTGCATTGGTGCATCATGCCGACTAATGAACATGGACCTGAAGGCACCATCTCATCCTTGAAGGGTTAATGTAAGATATGGCCCTCCAGCGGACGGCTTTAGTGTGATAGAACCATATAACGGCGCAGTCATGTGGTAAAATCTGGGGTTCTCCATGCATCCTGCTACTGTAACATGTATGTAGGGTAAATAACAGGACATGGACATGTGCTCTGTAAGGACAGCACACTGTTTTAATCCATAATACCCCTTTGTGTGCATGATGCATGAATGCAGCCCTGGGGATACACTCGCCAGAGATGCATTCATGCATCATGCCGACCTTGCAGAGTTGGTGCCCTCCCAAAGGGTCTGCATGATATTGAGCTGGTGAGCCACCTCTGCATTAGAGCATCATGACAGGAAATGAGGATGGATTTTGGACATGGTGCCGTCCTTAAAAGCTGTAAAGTCAGATATTGAATTCACATTTGTGTAATACATCATTGTTTCAGGAGGGCAGCAATGGTAACTTCACCAAATGTCATTATTTATGTGGCATTTCCATCATTATAACTGAGAGGGATGGGGACAATTTATGTCCACTATTCTCCTTACCTTGCCATTTGAAAGCCATTGCGAATGAGATAAATCCGATAGTCCACCTTTTGTTCCATGCTATGGTCATTATCCACGAGTAATGGTTACTCCAGCAGGTAGTCATGTTGCAGTCGGCCAATATAGAGTTCCAAAAGTAGGGGAAATCATTTTGTTGTCATGGTGCGTTGAATGCGGCCTTGCCGAGTTACTCGCCATGCTGCATTCATGTATCGTACAACATATATCGTATAACACATGCTTGAACGATTGGCATGGTTAACACCAGCAAGAAAAGGCTTTCTATTTGTCGGAATAGTGCACGAGCAAATCGGTGAAGAATAATCAGTTCTGCAGTAGTGCATCAGCCCTGTGGTACTGGCATGATGCGGCAATGCAGAACTAGCGGCGTACTCGCCAAGGCTGCATTCATGCATCATGCCAACCAAAGCATCACAACACTATACTGCCCTCAAATGAGTTGATGGTACTACTGACCTTTAGGAGAGCTATATATTATGTCTAGGGTGGTCCTATCCCTGGGAGGGCTGACCTTTTATTGTAAGGAGATTGTGGAGCAAGACAAGGTCTCTGAGCACACTGCACCTCCCTGCCCTTGTACGGCCTGATAACGTTTACACCTAACACAAGTAAAAATAGAACAGAATCCTGTAGGACTTTGAATTCTATTCTCAGCTAATAATGCCAACAAATATGACATGATCTGCGAAAAGAGACCTGAGTGCAGGGTGCACTAATGTTCCTATTCCCAGTACATGTCACATACACTGTTAGAAGTAAGTAGTGTTCCTGTACACCAAATACTGGGGGCAACTTTGGTTCCAGTAGATTGTGCTGTAGACCTACAGAAAGTGAGCTTTTGTTTATTTACAGCACTATGTACTGTATAGGGACAGCAGAATCTTCTGTTACTGTACAGCAAAATTGATTGTAAATCATAGTCTGAAGGTCTTGGGTTCACCTCCCAGTGCTGGTGACATTTTTAACCATCCATGTGGATGTAGGTAAAACAAGAGAAGTGGCTCCACCAAGGATTGAACTCACCACCTGTGGTGTTGGAGACAGGCGCTGATCCATTGCGCCACAGAGCCGGTGTTACAAACATTCATAATGGGATATATCTCTACTCTACTTCTCAACTGATTAATAATAATTTGTAAAGGTCTGGGGTTCGCCTCCCGGTGCTGGTGATATTTTTAATCATCCATGTGAGGAAAAAACGAATTTTAGGTGGATGGAGGTGAAACAAGAGAAGTGGCTCCACCAAGGATTGAACTTACCACCTGTGGTGTTGGAGACAGGCGCTGATCCGTTGCGCCACAGAGCCGGTGTTACAAATGGTCACATTGGGATATAAGCTACCTCTGCCATGTCTGTATTAAATGAGCTACAGCCTTGTTGCTAAAGATCCCTGATGAGAGGTGGCTAGACCTAGGATCGATCCCACGACCTCTCGTGTACATATTACAGGGAAAAGTACTGTAGATCTACAAGTCACTACCATAACCTGCATCTACAGTAACAGAATTGTACATGTACAGTAGAATTTGCTGTATTATTATTTACAGCTAAAGTACTGTACACTTACAGCAAATTTTGCTGTTCACGAACAACAACTTTTTACAGTGTACCCTAACCTACACATTGCTCTATACTCTTGATGTCACAAAAGTGATCCTCTTTTTTTTTTGTAGTTGACATGATAGATAAATGCAAAACACAACCTACCCCCGCTAGGCAATTGTCAGAGAAGCGATGCGATGATTCAGAACTGTTTTATACATATTTTCCTAATCCCTGAGACGAGGGTGGCCTGAGGGGTGGCAGCGTTAGCTCTTTGAGTTCAGGATGATGCCTTATAGTTTCTTGTCCCTTTGTTGTCATGATGCACTCATGACGCTCCTTCAAATAATCCGCTGGCATCATGCCAACCCTTTGGGAATGTATCAGCCTCTACCTGTAGGACCGGAATGATGCTTAATTACCCTGGCGAGTTACTCGCTGGGGCTGCATACATGTATCATTCCGCGGAATCATTACGACAATGGTGCATTACAGCATTATGCCGCCTTTAAGGGGTTAAGCCCAAAATCCGGGGGCGGCAGGAACGTGCGTTAAAATGGTTTCGCGGCCCTGCCGCGTCTTTTTCACGGCTATTTCGCTGTATCGCGCCTCTCCCGCCCTCATTTCGCCTCCGTGCCGCCAAAGTCCACGGCGTTACAGGGGCGAAATCGACGCGGCAGAACAGCGATACCGTTTTAACGCAGCTTCCTGCCGCCGTGGATTTTGGGCTTTAGCCAACTACCCCTGTGGGGTCTTTATCCCACAAACAGTCTTTATCCCTCAAATTAGTACTACTATGAGGGATAAAGACACCCACGGGTCTTTATCCCTCAATTATGGCGTTAAAGCCCAAGTGTCTTTATCCCATAAATGTCTTTATCCCTCAAAGCCAATATCACAGTCTTTATCCCACAAAGCCAATGATGAAGGCTTTATCCCACAAAGCCTATATATAGTGGCTATGAGCTAATAGAGTGACCAGACCTCATTCCACAAGTGGCTATAGGCTCATACAGTGACCGGTCTTTATCCCACAAAGCCTATATAGTGGCTATATATGGGAATACAGTGTTCAGTCTTTATCCCACAAAGCCTATATATAGGTGTAATAAGCTCATATAGTGACCACTTCTTATCCCACAAAGCCCATTTAACCCTTATGTGCCCATACAGTGACCAGTCTTTATCCCCCAAAGGCTATATAGTGGCTATATATGGCTATACAGTGACCAGTCTTTATCCCCCAAAGGCTAAATAATGGCTATATTTGGCCATATAGTGAACAGTCTTTATCCCCCAAAGCCTATATATGGCTATATATGGCTATACAGTGACCAGTCTTTATTCCCCAAAGGCTAAATAATGGCTATATTTGGCCATATAGTGAACAGTCTTTATCCCCCAAAGCCTATATATGGCTATATATGGTTATACAGTGACCAGTCTTTATCCCCCAAAGGCTATATCATGACTATATTTCAACATATAGTGAACAGTCTTTATCTCCGAAAGCCTATATAGTGGCTAAATATAGCCATACAGTGACCAGTCTTTATCCCACAAAGTCTATAAAGCCATTAAATGCCTGTACAGTAACCAGTCTTTATCCCATAAAGCCTATATTGTGGCTATATATAGTCATACAGTGACCAGTCTTTATCCCACAAAGCCGATATAGTGGCTATATATGGCCATACAGTGACCAGTCTTTATCCCACAAAGCCTATATATCCATTATATGCCAATACAGTGACCAGTCTTTATCCCACAAAGCCGATATAGTAGCTATATATGGCCATACAGTGACCAGTCTTTATCACACAAAGCCTATAATGGCTATATATGGTTATACAGTGACCAGTCTTTATCCCCCAAAGGCTATATCATGACTATATTTGGACATATAGTGACCAGTCTTTATCCCACAAAGGCTCTATAATGGCTATATTTGGCCATATAGTGAACAGTCTTTATCCCCCAAAACCTATATAATGCTATATACGGTTATACAGTGACCAGTCTTTATCCCACAAAGGCTCTATAATGGCTATATTTGGCCATATAGTGAACAGTCTTTATCTCCCAAAGCCTATATATGGCTATATGTGGTTATACAGTGACCAGTCTTTATCCCCCAAAGGCTATATCATGACTATATTTGGACATAACAGTGAACAGTCTTTATCCCCCAAAGCCTATATAGTGGCTAAATATAGCCATACAGTGACCAGTCTTTATCCCACAAAGTCTATAAAGCCATTAAATGCCTGTACAGTAACCAGTCTTTATCCCACAAAGCCTATATAGTGGCTACATATAGCCATACAGTAACCAGTCTTTATCCCACAAAGCCTATAATAGTGGCTACATATAGCCATACAGTGACCAGTCTTTATCCCACAAAGCCCATATAGTGGCTATATATGGCCATACAGTGACCAGTCTTTATCCCACAAAGCCTATATAGTCGCTTTATATTGGAATACAGTCGGGCGTCTTTATCACATGAAGCCTATATGGTCGCTATATATGGCCCTACAGTGACCAGTCTTTATTCCACAAAGTCCATATATAGTCGCTATATATGGGAATACAGTGTTCAGTCTTTATCCCACAAAGCCTATATATAGGTGTAATAAGCTCATATAGTGACCAGTCCTTATCCCACAAAGCCCATTTAACCCTTATGTGCCCATACAGTGACCAGTCTTTATCCCCCAAAGGCTATATAGTGGCTATATATAGCCATATAGTGAACAGTCTTTATCCCCCAAAGCCTATATATGGCTATGTATGGCTATACAGTGACCAGTCTTCATCCCCCAAAGGCTATATAATGGATATATTTGGCCATAAAGTGAACAGTCTTTATCCCCCAAAGCCTATATATGGCTATATAATTATGGTTATACAGTGACTAGTCGTTATCCCCCAAAGGCTATGGTGGTTTTTAGGGCCATATAGTGACCAGTCTTATATGGCCATACAGTGAACAGTCTTTATCCCCCAAAGCCTATATATGGCTGTATATGGTTATACAGTGACCAGTCTTTATCCCCCAAAGGCTATATCATGACTATATTTGGACATATAGTGAACAGTCTTTATCCCCCAAAGCCAATATATGGCTATATATGGCCAAATAGTGACCAGTCGTTATCCCAAAAAGCCTATGTAGTTCCTATATATAGCTATAAAGTGACCAGTCTTTATCCCACAAAGCCTATATAACCATTATATGCCCATACTGTGACAAGTCTTTATCCCACAAAGGCTATATAGTGTTTTATATGGCCATATAGTGAACAGCCTTTATTCCCCAAAGGGTATATGATGACTATATTTGAACATAATAGTGAACAGTCTTTATTCCCCAAACCCAATATTTGGCTATATATCCCTTTCGTGCCCAGAACTATTTTGACAAAAGTGAGTTTTCACTACAACATTTGTGGATTGTGAAACAGTTCTATACTTTTGTGCTGAGATATGTTTTATATTATATTCTCTGAAAGCTAATGGAACACACTTTCGAATAATGTATGGAAGAATGTCTGCAAATGTCATAATTTGGGTTACCATGGCAACCAGAACCATTATTTTCCTAATATTAAACAATATGGTAAAAACGGTTAACATTTCCAAAAAGGGCACTTTTAGTTAAGAATAGACTGATTTTGCATAGTAAACATGCTTTTGCTATTCCGAATGAGGGCAGACATATTGGAAGTGAAAGAATACCACCAATTTAATTGGAACCTCCAGAAAAAAAAAGAAAAAAAAGTTTTTTATCACTTTTTTTGCCATTTTTTAAATATTTCTTTTATTTATCAACATTTCTTTTGCCCCTTTTGGCCAATGCGCGCATTTTTAATGCTTTTTAGGCCATTTCTAACTCATTATATTTTGTATTTATGCATACCATCGATATTCTATACATGTCACCATAGAGTATTTAGTATCATTGGAAAGCTTATGCAATTGCGCTTTATTTGCATCTAGAATCATCCTAATTTGATTAATATAGCCCCATGAGTGCTCTTTTGAAGATATATAGGTGTAAAAGCGCGCACTTTTGGAGTTCTGGGCACGTAAGGGATATATGGCTATACATGGCCATATAGTGACCAGTCGTTATCCCACAAAGCCTATATATAGTAGCTATATATAGCCATATACAGTGACCAGTCTTTATCCCCCAAAGGCTAAATAGTGACTTTATTTGGCCATATAGTGAAAAATATTTATCCCCAAAAGCCTATGTAGTTGCTATATATAGCCATACAGTGACCAGTCTTTATCCTACAAAGCCTATATAGTCGCTATATATGGGAATACAGTGGGTTGTCTTTTCCCAAAAAGCCTATATGGTCGCTATATATGGCCATGCAGTGGCCAATCTTTATCCCACAAAGCCTATATATAGGGGTAATAAGCTGATATAGTGACCAGTCCTTATCCCACAAAGCCTATATAACCATTATATGCCCATACAGTGACCCGTCTTTATCCCCAAAGGCTATATAGTGGCTATATATAGCCATAAAGTGAACAGTCTTTATCCCCCAAAGCCTATGTCGTGGCTATATATGGCAATACATTGACCAGTCTTTATCTCACAAAGCCTTTATAGTCGCTATATATAGGAATACAGTGGCCAGTCTTTATCCCACAAAGCCTATATAGTCGACTTATATTGGAATACAGTGGCCAGTCTTTATCCCACAAAGCCTATGTCGTGGCTATATATGGCAATACATTGACCAGTCTTTATCTCACAAAGCCTTTATAGTCGCTATATATAGGAATACAGTGGCCAGTCTTTATCCCACAAAGCCTATATAGTCGACTTATATTGGAATACAGTGGCCAGTCTTTATCCCACAAAGCCTATATAACCATTATATGCCAATACAGTGACTATATTAAAATGAGATTATTAAATTAGATATTAACTATATTATTCTCAATACAATTATAAATCCTTTGGCCATCATTTTGGGAATAATGGGAGTTAAAATGTTGTTTTTACCTTATTATTCTATAAGATAACTATTCATATGTAAGAAAAATGTCACCTTATACTACTTCAAGAGGCCATATGTAGGCTCTTTAAAGTGTGACTTCCGACCAATTTCATTAAAACGGGTCACATATAGTGACTATAATCTGCCGATACAGTGACCAGTCTTTATCCCACAAATCCTATATAGTGGCTACTTATGGGCATATCGTGACCAGTCTTTATCCCACAAACCTATATATAGCCACTATATAAGCTTTGTGGGATAAAGACTGGTCACTGCAGGACCATTTATAGCCACTTTATAGGCTGTATAGGATAATGACTGGTCACTGTATGGCCATATATAGCCACTATATTGGCTTTGTGGGATAAAGATTGGTCACCATATGGCCATATATAGCCACTATATAGCCTTTAGGGGATAAAGACTGGTCACTGCATGGGCATATAACAGTTAAATAGGCTTTGGGGGATAAAGACTGTTCACTATATGACCATATATAGCCACTTTATAGGCTTTGGGGGATAAAGACTGGTCACTATATGGCCATATATAACCATTATATAGGGTTTGTGGGATAAAGACTGGTCACTGCATGGCCATATGTAGCCACTATATTGGCTTTGTGGGATAAAGACTGGTCACTGTATGGGTATATAATGATTATATAGGCTTTGTTGGATAAGGACTGGTCACTGTATGGCCATATAAAGCCACAGTATAGTCTTTGGGGGATAAAGACTGGTCACTGTATGGGCATATAACAGTTATGTAGGCTTTGTGAGATAAAGCCTTCATCATTGGCTTTGTGGGTTAAAGACTATGATATTGGCTTTGAGGGATAAAGACATTTGTGGGATAAAGACACTTGGGCTTTAACGCCATAATTGAGGGATAAAGACCCGTGGATGTCTTTATCCCTCATAGTAGTACTAATTTGAGGGATAAAGACTGTTTGTGGGATAAAGACCCCACAACCCCACCCCCATTTGTTCGTGCTGCACGTAGGTCTGTCCGAGTCGTCAAAGGGGGTCTGGGGTGGCCGGGGGGCAGGGTGCCTAAAGAACAGGCAGGTTCGGGGTATACCCACCTGAGCTGTGGGAGGGGGGGGGCATGATGTCATGATGCCACACAACCTCTAGCACGTAAGTATATGCCTTTCCAGCTGTGTGCAAAGTGCAGCAAAGTCAGCGTGTATGAATGTACACGGTGGCAGGGGATCACACTTAGACCTTGGGTCTTTTTCAGAACATCTGCCGTATCTGCCGGGCCATCAAAGATTTTGACGACAGCTGTCGGCAGCGGCAAATCAATGCAAATTGTACCTTCTCAAACACTTTACTCATCGTCAAACCCAAAAGTATACCGCCCGGCAGATACGGCAGTCGTTCTGAAAGAGACCCCAGGGGGCTGATTCAGTACGAGTGCCGTCTCTGTCGGGTGGTCAAATATGTTGGCGATAGTGAATTTTCACATTAACGAGAGCTCTCATTGCATAGTAACTGGTCGTCAAAATCATCGTCAAACCCGAAATTTGTCAGCAGTATATCACTGTAAAAAGTTGTTGTTCGTGAACAGCAAAATTTGCTGTACATGTACAGTACTTTAGCTGTAAATGATAATACAGCAAATTCTACTGTACATGTACAATTCTGTTACTGTAGATGCAGGTTACGGTAGTGACTTGTAGATCTACAGTACTTTTCCCTGTAATGTACACGAGAGGTTGTGGGATCGATCCTAGGTCTAGCCACCTCTCATCAGCGATCTTTAGCAACAAGGCTGTAGCTCATTTAATACAGACATGGCAGAGGTAGCTTATATCCCAATGTGACCATTTGTAACACCGGCTCTGTGGCGCAACGGATCAGGGCCTGTCTCCAACACCACAGGTAGTGAGTTCAATCCTTGGTGGAGCCACTTCTCTTGTTTCACCTACATCCACCCAAAATACGTTTTCGCCTCACATCGATGGTTAAAAATATCACCAGCACTGGGAGGGGAACCCCAGACCTTTAAAAACTATTATTAATCAGTTGAGAAGTAGAGTAGAGATATATCCCAATATGACCATTTGTAACACCGGCTCTGTGGTGCAACGGATCAGCGCCTGTCTCCAACACCACAGGTGGTGAGTTCAATCCTTGGTGGAGCCACTTCTCTTGTTTCACCTACATCCACCTAAAATTCGTTTTCGCCTCACATCGATGGTTAAAAATATCACCAGCACTGGGAGGGGAACCCCAGACCTTTAAAAACTATTATTAATCAGTTGAGAAGTAGAGTAGAGATATATCCCAATATGACCATTTGTAACACCGGCTCTGTGGCGCAACGGATCAGCGCCTGTCTCCAACACCACAGGTGGTGAGTTCAATCCTTGGTGGAGCCACTTCTCTTGTCTCACCTACATCCACCTAAAATTCGTTTTCGCCTCACATCGATAGTTAAAAATATCACCAGCACTGGGAGGTGAACCCAGGACCTTCAGACTATAATTTACAATCAATTTTGCTGTACAGTAACAGAAGATTCTGCTGTCCCTATACAGTACATAGTGCTGTAAATATACAAAAGCTCACTTGCTGTAGGTCTACAGCACAATCTACTGGAACCATAGTTGCCCCCAGTATTTGGTGTACAGGAACACTACTTACTTCTAACAGTGTATACCCCCCAACAGTACGGCAGTCGTTCTGAATCAGCCCCCTGAACAACAAAGAGGGTAGTTGAACCTGTGGACTGTGACAGACGTTCCCATCACGATACACCATGTTTCTCGCCAACACTGGCTAGTGACTCACGATGGCTGAGTGAATGACGACAAAGTGCATACGACACCAAAGGACTAGACATAGTTCATACTTCTATTTGAAACTGCAAAAACATGAGTATCGAAGTGAGGAGGAATTACATATGCAAAAGTATCTGGATACTACCTCAACATTACCCAACTAAATTTCTCTATTTTCTTTATACCCCCCCCCCTCCTCACAAACACCCCCCACCTCCCCTTTCTGTGACGAGATAGGTACCACTAGAGCCGAATAGAAGACATACAGCCATCTTATGCCACTTCAGCCACTGTATGATCATTTACAATTTATACAAGTCACTTTTAGTCTACGCCGAGTCTGTGTTGGTAGACTGACACCTGTACTACAGACGTGAATAGAGCTCCTCAGTCTGATATGCCCCCCCCCCCGCTCTCTCTCTCTCTCTCTCTCTCTCTCTCTCTCTCTCTCTCTCTCTCTCTCTCTCTCTCTCTCTCTCTCTCTCTCTCTCTCTCTGTAAGGCCCACACCATTGAGGACAGTTGTGGCTGTTACTACTAGGGACCTTGTAGTGATCTCCAATTCCTATCATTTACCATGCACTATACACAACGACATCAGGACGTCAGAACTGTCCAACTCAGCTTCATAATGCATCAAGGGCTGATGCCTGTAAAGGCTAGAGACACATTGAGGCGACAACAAGCATTGATGCTATAGAGAAGGGTGGAGGGGGAGGTAGGGAGGGGTTCAAAGAGATTGGGTGAAGTGGGCGGGCTATAGCTGTTGAAAGGCAGTGGTGTAGGACGGGTCTATATAGACACAAGAATAATTTATCTTACACATCACGCCTTTACATCCTCTATTATATAGTTTTGTCTGTGCTTTTATACAAAACTCCAGAACTAATTCTATGTCATACTAACTCGGTGAAGAGATGAGTCTAAAAGTGACCTCGGTGCTTTTCCAGCTTTAAACTATTGGTAAACATGTGTTTACTCAGCAGGGGCGGATTTGGAGGGGGTGAACCTATACGGGGTTGATACACTGCTGCAGTGCCGATCACTGCATGAAAGTTGGCATTTAAGAAAATTTTAATCAAGTTCATCAAATGCCATGTACATATCACAGAAAGCTCGCAATGACAGACTGTTGCCAGCGCAGCTTTAGTGCATAATAGCCTAATAAAGCCTGTAACGGAATAGTGTGATCCTTAACTAGGCTGCACAGAGAGAAGAAACAGCGTCAAAGGGGAGACCAGGTCGCCTCCAGAATGACTCCCCTCTTTAGGGGAGTCCGGGTCACATAAGAGAGCTATATGACCCCCCCAAGTGACTCCCTTAGGTCAGCTAGAGAGTCACCTAGGCTCCCTTAGGCGACCTGGACTCTCCTAAACAGGGAGTCATTTTGGAGGCAACCTGGACTCCTTTTTGACGCTGTTTCTTCTCTCCGTGTGACTATAATTTATAGCCTCTCAGTAATTCATATAATTATACGTTTAACTCGCCCCTTGCTGACTGTACCATGGGGTATATGTACATATGGGACATGGATGTGAAGGGTTTGGGACAGTATGTAGCACAGATAACTTGTGCCTCTCTAAGAAAGCCAAGGAGGCTCAAATACATCTCTTGCAGTTCATAACAATTTCTTATGCCTGCTAGATCTATAAGTTTGAGAACGAGTGCATTGTTTCCTGTGAGAGTCTCGCATCACATTGAGTTTATTACATTTAACCATTTCTGTTCTCTCATCTACTGTTTCCAGTGTCTTCACTTTCAGAAATTGTGCAAAGGATATTTTAACCTTGTTAAACAAATGACAATGCATAGTTAAAGTAATAACCAACCTTTCTTTTCATTGTTATTGAAAAGAAAGAGAATGGTAAAAGAGCAATTTTCTTTGACCCTCTAAGGTCATGCAGGCTTGTGATCTTAATGCACTACTTTGGTGGTCATCATGCGTAGATGCTGCTCTGGCACAGGACCGGTAAGGTTTACAAATGCAGCACCGGTTGGAGCATCATGGCGACAAATGAACATGACATCTTGAGGCATTATGCTGTTCTTAAAGGTCTAATGCTAATTATTCCAATTTCTCATGATTGATATGTGTCAATTTCATCCCCTGTAGCGGAAGATTGGCAGCTGGAGAAGAAAGTTCCCATCTTACCAGGAAGCTGTTAGTATACGCAATGTCAAATTATGCCCCCCCCCCCATCTTTATTTTCCATTGCTGCACTAAAGTTGCTGATTTTCTCCCATTGCCCCCTTTTATTTACTGATCTGAATTGCTTCAAAACGACAAAACGACTTATATTTGAAACTGAGTACTGAAGCCATGCGGGGCGCATAGTGCATTAATTGGGATGATTATACTGTTGAATATTCAGAATGATGCATTCATGCATCATGACAACCAATGAATTAAAGCACTATGCGGTTCGCATGGGGTTAAATGTCATCTGAGCTAAACTGATGACATGTATGTTCCCATTGTGAATTGGTGGTTGAATCCTGTGTTTGAAACTACATGCAGTTATCAACAATTGTTTATGGTGATGTGAATTTGTACCGATTGACTGTCTATTTCCTTACCACTGTCTTTATCACCGACGTATTCCAATAGAAAGAGCAGGCATCAATGGCTATCATATAATATTATTTGAGCATTCAGAATCTTTTCTGCTTAATTACCTTGTTGAGAAACTATTTCGCATCACATTGGGAGTTAAAGGTATGAATCATTATTCAACTGATTCTGATACCCACCGATTATTTTTTAAATTAAAAAGAAAATCTGCATAGGTTTAGGTTGATTTCCATTACGAGGAAGGCGTTTGAATAACTTGAGTGTAATTATGGCGTGGATTGGGTACCAAATAATCTCTCTTAGCCTCTTCCATTCCTTGGCTACAAACTTAATAGGGGAAATTAGGGGAGAGTTCTATGACATCACAATGCTTCCCCCTGGGGCTTTGAGGGGGGAGTAGCCAATATTTTGCCATCAAATTGCACTTTTAATGAGCCTCTTTGCTGCCCACATCCACAGAGGTGATGGACAAGAGCAATGAAACTTATCCAATGAGCCGGTCATCCAATCCAGTTGTGAAATGAAACCAGTGAAACAAAGCGAAAGATAGAAATACCCGACCCGGGCTCCTGATCCTGAGGCAATCAGGGGAAAACAGGTGTAAAATAGGTGTGGTTTCTCGGATGTGGGCAGCCTTCACACCCGAGAGGCAGCTTTTAATGTTTAATTAGCCCTTTGAAGACAGCATGATGCAATAAGATTCATGTGAATGTGTTGTTATGATGCCTTAGTGCAGCGCTAGGGAGAGCGTGCCAATCCTTTAGTCGCATATCCACCGGGAGGATTGGTATCATGCATGCATGCAGCACCGGCGCGTTACTCGCCGGTGCTGCATTCACGCATTATGACATCAAAAGGGCATAATGCATGGGAGCAGCACACTGCCCTTAGAGGGTTAAGTGTCGGGTACGGGCCGCCTAAACACCTGAGAGGGCAGTTTTTAGTGTTTAAACTTGATAATAGGGGGAGCATGTGAGGGGCGGGTGTCTGTTACAGTGTAGGGTGCGCGGCTTGATCTGCCAACAGCAAACAACTGCCAGACACCCCCTCCTACTGACTCTGTCCCTTCATATCTCACATACTACCCACAAACCTACAGTGAAAATCCATAGGTTGAAAGGATTAGTCAGTTCAGACTATCCTAGGTTGGTCATATGAGTGTAAGTCATAAGTTTTATTCAAAAATGACCGAGGGGTCAGTCAGTAGTGGCTAACCGAGGTTCATCATTGGTGTGTTGTATTTGTATACCACTAGTTGGGGCCACCTGTCATGACCACTCAGTGGCTCCCCCTGGAACTAAAAAGACTAAGGTGGGTTGGTCAGTACTGACCAACCTGACAATAATAACTGACCTAGGTTGGTCGTATAGGGAGCCAAAAAATGACTAACTAGGTTAGGCACTAGTGACTGAGAGGTTGGGCGTATAGGGAGCCTAGGAATATCAGTGTACTGAGCATATAGGTAGCTATATGCCACAGATTGCTGAAAGAACAAAAGAAATAGCCTGATTGTATATCACATACATAGCTGTATGTGGATGGGGTCCATTGAGCAGCCTCTCCTACTGTGAGTGTAAGTCAGATATGAATATGTGTGAGTAGCTGTGTTAGAAGCCTTGGACAGTGGTCATTATCCCTGGCTGGTGAATTAGATAATTACCCTTCCTTGGCTTATAACACTTGTACAGCAACTCACTTGTACCATATCTACCACTTATGCTATGAGAGTGTATCTGTATGGACCAGTTGGCAACTTGAGTGACCACCGGCCTGTGCCCTCGGATATACATACATGTGTGTGAACGTGGTAAGATGTTTGTTTATTCTACTTAGTTAATGATAGACTTGGTATGGATCCACCTTTATTATGAGCCCTAGATGAACACTAAGGCCCCTTTCCCGATACTAAATTCATGCGACCAGCTAAACATGAACAATCCGATTTAAGCAAAAATTAAAGTTGATTAAAGGTCAACTTTTCAGCAGCTTTGAACAACTTTAATGTTGAAAATAAAACTTAAGTTGTCTAAAGCTGCTGGAAAGTTAAGGCCATTAATCAAATTTAAGATTCTACATTAATTTTTTTTAATCAAATAGTTCCTGCAGTGTACCTCTGCTAGAAAGGATACGACACGTACCAGGATCATCTCCCTTTCCATTAGACGTGTGCATCAGTGAATTACATTCACGGTTTATATAATTATCTGCCAAGATGGAATTTTTGGAATGGGCAGGCATTTTATCTCGCTGTTTAATACACTGAATTGGCAACATTTTTATTATTGGGCTAGTTAATAGGCTTCACATGTTTTGGGCCACCTTCTCTATTTTTAAGACTTTGTCAGGATATCTCAAGTTATTTGCCACTATCAGAAAATATCGATGTGCACATAGTCTTAGATAAAGACAGTGATAAGGAATAATTAACTTGCCCCTTCCCCACGACCTACACCCGCCATATACCCTGCATTAATAATGCTTTATTTGAGTGAAGGAATGAAGACCAGCCCAAGTCTCCCTCCTCCCAGACTCACCGTCCCAGCTAAAGGGTATGCTGCCACCTGGTGTGGGAATGGAGTACTGTGTCTAACCCTTTACATGTGCACACCTACGCCACCTGGAGTGTTGGTAAGATCTAACTCTGGGCCTGTATTACGTGGCAAATGAATGAGTCCTCAACCCCTTTCTGACTGGAGCCAGTGGAGGATGCCCCAATGTTTTGTTCTCAATGCATTAGGGTATGAGCGCATCATATCGACCCTTCAGGAGTAAAATCATTATCTTCCCCCTAGATATCCTGACTAGTCTGGAGTGTAAGCCCCACATCTTTATCAGGCAACTCACTGTATGACTCAATGTTTGCTGCACACGTAAAGTTCTGGCGAGTAACTCGCCTGCGCGGCATTAATGCACAATGCCTTAAAGTGGACATAATGCATTAAATCACCATACTGCATTTCAAGAGTCAATAGTAAAGTGGAGTAAGAGTAATGATAAAAAAGCTTTCTTAAAGATAAAGTACAAAGTGAACAGAGTTTTGTAGGTAATTCATTAAAAGTCATGAAATCAAACAAAGGTGAAAACCGCTTTAGTTCAGCATGTGTAGCATTCCCATTAAGAGCTCAAGTCGACATGCGCGTTAATAGTTGATGTACCCTGTCTGCGACTAATTCACATCAAGTGAATCCTTAATTCAGACTTGGCACATTACTGCTTAGACTGGGCATCTCTTACAAGTACATCTTAGGTGGGGCCTCCTTTGGGCAGCTTCTAGCTCACTGTAAGGCGGGTATTTTGGAGGTGAATACGGGATTAGGTTACAAAGAACACAATGAAGAGTTGACACAAAGACTTCAGACAGTCGTTTTGTGAGGAAGGCTCATGTTTTATGTCTTAGTGAGACATCATTATTTTATTATTACGCAGGACTGTACAGTCTGTCTGAGCGTGTTTTTCTCTTTAAATACCCTTTAGAGGCAGCGTAGTTCCTTAATGTACTTTGTTTTCTTTGTCGCCATGATGCATTTATGCATCTCTGGTTCTCTGCATTCATGTATCATGCCGAAACGACTGAGTGTATACACTCCTGTATGGTCGGTATCATGCAGCAATGCAGTAGCATTGAGAAACTCGCCGGGACTGCATTGATGTATCATGACCAAAAATCAACATGAACATTGAGTCATCCTTCCCTCCATAGAGGGTTAAGAAAGCCTTTAATAAGGACACATAGAATGTGGGTGAAAAGGTGTTCCTACTTTCTGAGCTTAGTTTGATCTCTGAATGACGTTTGTTTAAACCCTGTCCGTTTGTATTTACAAGAGGGTCACACTGCGGAGCAGTGTTTCACTTTGGTACACATGAGACCTTTTCAATGTAGAACAGAATGGGGGGGGGGGGGGGGGGCAAGCGGGGGGGGGGGGAGTACACAATGAAGTAACATTATTCCGAGTGTTAGGTCAGGGCTCTGATGTGAAGCTTAAGAGGTTTATCAAAAATTAAACTCTGCAAAAGGTCTGGGGAGAAAATCAACTGTGTGCTTTCAATCTAGTTTTATTGCATCAATGCAGTACCCAATAGCTCTCTTCTTGCGCTTCATAACAATCAGGAAAACATGAAGCTCTGAGGTATATAATTATCCTGTTGTTTTGATCTATGTCATGGTCACAAGCTATGTTGGTCGGTCATAGATATTTCCTCATTTGATTTCGAATTAGGTCATCAACTGCGACCCCCACACTGTAAAAAGTAAGTGTAGGTACACAGTAACATCTATATACTGTAACTTTCCAGCATCTACTGCAGCTTTACAGTAGATCTTACTGTGCAACTACAATAAACAATACATGTACAGTAGATCTTTAAATACTGTTTATCAACAAGATAGAAAGGCAACCAACTTTTTTACAGTGCATATATACACCATGTGTATTGATAATTGTGACAAAACGTGGGAAAACGTGACATTAGGGGAAAACACTTTTATTTAAGTTCAGGTCTTTAGCTACAATTTGATGCTTCAAGCATCAAAATATCTGAAATAGTTCCTGAGAAATGACATCTCAAACATGGGATGGTAGGGACATGTAGGAATTCAGAATAGACTGCAATGTGATCAGATATCAATCTATTTTCAAATAATCCATATAAATCATAATTATTAGAAATTAAACAAATAAATGCATATTATTGTACATAGATTTGGATCTGGTAGGAATATTGGCATTCTGTTTTCAGTTCTGAAATCCTCATGGATGGGGCAATTGGATAGTGGTAATTTTTATTCCAAAAGAATGAATTGATGGTTGCTATGGCAACCAAATGTCAACAAATGGGCTAAAAATGGCTAAAAACGTTCTTTTTACATTCCAAATAAGACCAATTTAAAATAAAAATAGAATTTTGATAATAGCTTCAAACGATTCCCTGGGAAAAGTTAGTCTAGAGTCATTTTCTCTTAAGTATTCACATTTTTAGCTATATCTCCTGAAATATCATGTTTAGAGCATTTATGGCTATTCCCCCTAAGGTTACGATTTCCCAGGTTTCGTCACAATTATGATAAATGTCTTGAGAGATAACACATATTAAATTCTTATCATTGCAGATCCGCCTATAATACGTTGCCATGACGTCACGGCGCTGATGGGCCAGCGGAACGTGTCCTTGACGTGCACAGTGACGTCACGCCCACGTGTTTCCGGTATCCGCTGGTTCATTGACATGAACGGCACGCACTTTGACGTCTTGCTGTCTACAGCATTTTGGGCATCTCAGAAGGTGGGTGCATTACACAACAGTATTCATATATGTGACATGTATCTGTTGTTTTACATACTATATTTATATCACACTGACGACGAGAGTAGTAGAGACTGAGAGAAGTCACATAGAAAATATGTCCTGTGTGGGGGTGCATGGTTACTCACCTTTTCCAATGTTTTCTTTTTTTTTCTTTTTCTTTTTATAAACACTTTTGCTATTAAGTTGTGCCGTTGAGTATGCACATCCTAGTACCTGCCACATGATACCTCAAGGCCCAATGTCCATATATATCATTAGGATGCACCAATCCGGGAACCTTGTCTTCCTCCAGGTGCTTCACTCTCTCCTTGTCTTCCCCCAGATGCTTAACTCTATCCTTGTCTTCCCCAGGTGCTTAACGCTATCCTTGTCGTATAAATAATGCACTGAACGCAAACTTTGGCTGGTGACAATAAGGTCGCCGAGGCCCGAGGGTTGGGTGAGATCGCGAAGCAATCGAGCCCAACCCGACGACAGAGGGACCTCATTGTCACCAGCCAGAGTGAGGATGAGGTCATTATTAAAGTTCTAACACAGAAATATTTGCAAATATTAAATATATTTAGCAAAATACAGATGAAAACATAGACGTATAGGTCATTTCCGGTTCTGCAGTGCATTGTCCCCTGACAATCCAAGATGGCCGCGCCCATGTTCGACCAATGACATTGCCGCATTACGATCACGTGATGAAAATCAACTTCCGGGAGTGTTGGAACTTCCGCCAGGTGCTTAACTCTATCCTTGTCTTACCCCGGGTGCTTAACTCTATCCTTGTCCTCTTCCGGGTGCTTAACTCTATCCTTGTCATCCCTCAGGTGATTGACTCTATCCTTATCTTCCTCCGGGTGCTTAACTCTATCCATGTCTTACCCCAGGTGCTTAACTCTATCCTTGTCTTCCCCCAGGTGCTTGACTCTATCCTTGTCTTCCCCAGGTGCTTAACTCTATCCTTGTCTTCCCTCCAGGTGCTTAACTCTATCCTTGTCTTCCTTCCAGGTGCCTAACTCTCTCCTTGTCTTCCTCCAGGCGCTTAACTCTCTCCTTGTCTTCCTCCAGGTGCTTAACTCGACGTCGCTGCAGGCCACCCTCCACCTGAGTCACATCGGCAGGCGCCGGTTCCGGGAGTACAACATCCTGGCCAAGAACTCGGTCGGGGAGAGCACCCACGGCGTACAGCTAATACGCAGTGAGTCTTTGTTTATAAAATATATTGTATTATATTAAATTTTCACAAAAACAAGTGATACAAGATTTACTCAATGTTTATATTACATGGCTTACATGGCACTCTCTATATTTAAACATAAATTCAAACGTACATGATGTAAAAGGAGTTACAGTGCTGTTTTATAGTTTTTACGTCGAAAAACATATTGAATACAAATCATTTTTAGCATGAAACATTTGCATCGATTTTTACTTATCACTAAAATGACACAAGCAGGGGTTTTGATGGAATTTAACACTGGCGGCACGCATTGGTGTATTCAGCCATGGGGTATATAATCTCGCTGGTTAAGCAGTCAAAAGTTGTTTCAGGTCACCCGACCGAGCCTATCAAAACAGGGCCGACCATACGTTTTTCTTATGCAATTTTGAAGAAATCTCTACTTTTTTACACTTTTTGGGGGTCAATTTTAGGTTTACAAAAAAAAGAAATGAAAATGTCTTCCCATGTTTAGGGCCTACACTATTTTGGTCAATTTTAGGTGATGTTGAGGGCTGTAAAAAACAGTGAAAAAAACTTACCATGTTTCTTACCATGTTACTTGAAACAAACCTTTTTTATTTGGCCTAAGGATGATTAAATTAAAAATGACAAAAACTGTCTGTAATTGCTCTATATCCAAGAGCTCCCTATATATTTGTCAGACCAATATCTACACGTTATTTTCAGATTATGCAGTGCCGACCCCAACCCAACCTCCTCCCGAATTGACGACGACGAAAACGGCGCGATACGGCGAGAGCGGAAGTCACTACATCTTCATCATTTCCGGTGCCACCAGTACGCATGCGCCTAACACATTCCTCCACTGGGCGCCGCCATTGTTGTGTGCGCTGGTTTCTGCTTGTTTCTGCCTTAGCTCCCAGAGTGTGGTTCACAGAGTGCTGTTCTGGGGCAGGTGATAGGCAGGGTACCAGCCTTCACACTTACATATACTCTATACATACTCCACACAATGTCTGTACATACTAATAGACTCTAGCTCATGTATCAATATGCTAGATAACATAGGGCTATGCCTGCTGTCCCCGTGCATGGTCTTAGTAAGCTGTTGTCTCATTGACCTCAAGTGCTCAATAATCTAAATGTTTAATGCCACAATAGTGTTTGGGTGTAAAAGAAAACATATGTCAATCTTGATATGTGAAAATAGCGGTGAACAGAAAATCAATTATATCCCGACTAGGCAACCATAACAGAAAATCAATAATATCCCGACTAGGCAACCATAGCAACAGATAAAGCGTTTACCCTATATAGTGCTGTGGATCAGACATGTATCACTAAATGTAACCAAAGTACGTAAATCGTACTAGATGAACAAAACAGTGGCATTCAGCAATGTAATGACACCTTACCATATATAGGTACAGTCTCAATGTAGAGTCAGGTTGGTGCATAGATGCAGCCCTTTTGAATCAACTCAAGGTCATAAATCACAGAAACTGTGCATATGGGGCTTGGGGGGGAATGGAGGGGTCTGAGAAAAAACTTTGGAGTATCTCAAATACCTTTCTTGTGGGTAATGTATAGGTGTTAGTTTACCTGCTCATGAAGTATTATGAGTTAAATATAATAACCGTTGCTATGGCAACGCCTAGAGCCTGCACACCCTGAAAATAATGTCCGGGCGAGTGACATTTGGGGTATTTCTCACTATGGGCAGCCATAATAATTCTTATATGTGTTTACTTCCTATTTATTTATTTTTTCTTATTTAAGTAGGCCCTAAGGGTTAGTTTTTGACTGTTTTAACGAAGGTGCATAGGTATATTCCTTGACACTGAGTGATTTGATACAGGGGAGTGACTTGAATTTTACCTCAATTTTTGGTCCCTGAATATACATTACTTGTCTTTCAGGCTAACATGATTACAGAGTTAAGTAAGTAGTATAAGCTATATGGAAGATAAGCCCCAGGTGATACACTTTTAGATAGTATATAGCTTTACTGTGGCAAAAATCTGTGTATACCTAAGAATCCCCATTGAAAATGCCTTGTGATAATGCAAAATGTCACTCGGGCGGACACTTTTTCTCCAAAATACCATGCAAGTGTTTCCCTAGGGTATACTATTTCTATATTCATCCCTCATAAATGTTTAATGGGTCTAAGTCAACCCTTTAAGTTTAGTTATACACCTCCATTCATCAATACTAATGTATAACCAGCAGACAATCATCACAACCTGCTCTCCACAAAGGAGAAAAACCTGACATCCCATGCCTGTGCCACAACCTAGGCCAGACAGGCAGGGGATGGGCAGGTGACTATAAGGACAGACAGAACATGGACAAGTGACCATAGGACAGACAGAGCATGGAAAGGTGAAGATAGGACAGACAGAGCATGGAAAGGTGAAGATAGGACAGACAGGGGATGGACAAGTGACCATAGCACAGACAGAGGATGGGCAGGTGGCCATAGGACAGACAGAGGATGGACAGGTGGCCATAGAACAGAGGAATGGGATGTCATCTACATGACGGTCTTTGGATGTCGGAGACCAGATCTAGAGCTATACAGATTATGTATATGTGTGAATAGTGGTATAGCAAATTATTGATATTTAAGTTCATAGCATGGATTCTAACTAGTATCTATGTAGGAATAAATGTTCTTGAGTCAAAATTGCTTGTGTTTTGAGGGTCGAAGCAAGGCTCAGAATTAGGACATCAAACACAAGGTCTGGACCTATGTAGGTATGAATAGTGATATAGCAATTTACTGATTTCTTTTCCTCCATCTCTTGAATCTCCTATGCATATCGGAATAATATAGGATATAATATAAGAATAAATGTTTTGGCATCAAAATTGTCCAAATAGTATTTTGGGGGTCTGAGCAAGTATATTCTAGGCCAAAAATATCCAACTGGAAGTTCCTGCGATAAGGGGTATATTGTGTAAGAATTTGTCCCAAATGTAGCGAAGTGGGCCTATATCCCTCTAAACCGTCACCTCATGTCACAGGGGGTGAGGGTTCACATAGCACTTGCTATGCATACCCCTCATGTTACTATCAGAAGCCCAGGAATTTAGGAAATGCTGCATTATCACTGACGATGTTGGAATTTCGACTCTATGCAACCTTAAGGATGCACAGTTCTGGAATTGTGCCTGTTACGTTTTTGTGCATGACATATGCCCATGAACATTAGGGTCAAGTGGGGTCACATATTGCATGATATCAATTGATCTAGAACAGATATCAATATGCAGACTTTTGCATATCATCACAAACATATTCCTCTTTCAGGGGATAGGTCTGCCATCTCTGTAGACCTAATATTACTGTGTGAAATGTAATGTAGACTTTTAGGTGTCACTCGCCCGGACATATTTCGCCCGGACATTTCGCCCGGACATACGGAGCTTTCCCCCCTGCAGTTACAAACTATGACCAGGAACCAAACGTCCTATATAGTGGGAAGTTAGGTATATGTAGGGGGTATATAATTGACATAGTTGGCATAGTTAAATATAATTATGGTAGACAGGGAGAGGGATAATGTGATTTGGATGTCCTGCCGACAAAAAATGCTATTTTGAAGGAAAAACACTCGGAGCCCCCTCATACAGAAGATTACAGAGGAATTCCAATGTTTTTTTCGCCATACATACACTACCACATAACTCTAATTATTAATGACAAAAATGAACCCATATGCATTATATGTAATAAGTGGGGAATGGAATGGTGCTAAAAATTCGCCCAGACATTCCATTTTACAAAATTAATATTTCTTGAAAAGTAAAGAAAAAATGCCCCCACTTACACGTTTTTTGATCCAGATTTACTGGCAGAACTCATAGTTTAACAGAAAAATATGGAATTGCACATTTTTAGTGCCTTTCTTAATTTTTTTTATTAAATTAGTCATTTTATATTATTTTTGGACCAATTTTGGGTCATTTCTGGCCTATTTTAGGCCCCTGGAATTTTAAATATGGATGTTTAACCATGAAAACCCCTATGTAACATCAAGAACTCACCAATCCCGATACTATAAGACAAAAGAAATCATTGAAAAATTAATATCCTAAGAATGCTGACCTGGGGAAGTGTTAAAATCCCATATGCACAGTTTCTGTGATTTATGACCTCAACAGGTCTGAATTTATGAATCATGCTAAACATATGATACTCTATCTATCAATATCAGTATAATGCTTGCCTGTATTGCCACAGGTTAAGGGAATGCTACACTGAGCAGACATGACTATGGCAGCCAAGTCACTACATCTAGACATTTTACATTAAATCCATGCATGCAACCTACCTTTTGATGACAGCCAAGTTACCTTTGTAAAACATGGACTTAAGTTTAAAAAAACTCTCCATATATATATAGACTGATCAGAGAGAGCTTACATGTTTCTGACTTTTGTTTTTAACTTGCTTCAAAGATTCTCTCATCAGTCTTAAAATAGCAGCCATTAGTGTATCCCCGTATTTCTGAAGTTCATGACTTATCCTCTAAATTGAAAAATGTTTCCAACATGATGACATGTCACCGTGCGAGTAGCCTCGAGATGTTCGCTTTTGTCTTTTACAACCCCTTAGGGAGGTCTTAGAAGATGCCATTTGGATGAGACTATGTTCATTGCTTCGGGTATATTACCATGTACACGCAATGTATATAAAGTCAGCACAATGTTTCTGTGTGCTTTGAAGCATGTATAGCACGCCTACCCCAACCTGCTAAAACAGATATGTGTAGAAGGCCATGGCATGCACATCTATGGGATGCAGTAGAATGGAACATGTTATATAAATACATGAATGTATTATCAATATGCCGCCATGCATTTGTTCTTTGAGGTTAAGGGGTCGGGATATCAGCTTGACCTTCCCAAATGTGTTAGAAAGATCTCTATTGTCTGCACTTCTATTCAATGTAATGACATCATCAGTAATATTCATGCTATATTGGATAACTATACGCTTGAAATGGGAATATACAATTTGGCATTGATTATAGAATTACAACCTGACATCAAAGAGCAAAGAATATCAATTCTGATCGCCAAAGAAACATTTCCCACCTAATGCGAACTTTGTATGTATTTGTGCTCTTTGCTCATCCAGAGCATTTAAGTTTACTACTATTGACATAGCTGGTATCCCAACTCCTACCTACAATATTATAATAGACATTGATACATTATGAAAAAGGTAATTGTCAATCATGAAGATATGATTTATTTGATGTCTAGAGCAATGTCATAATAATTATAAAGAATATCATTCTAGACAGGTGTAGCGGCAGATAGGAAGGACCAATGTATAATTTCTCTATATTTTTACATAGATGATGTTTGTTTTTATTTATCTGAGTTTGTTTTAACTTAGTGAGAGCTGGATAAGAAGCCAGCGATTTGTTTTTATTGGCTATCAAATAGTCATTTGTGTAGACAGTAGTATATTTATATAGTAGCATATTGTCCACCCTTTGTTAAACCTTTAAGGGCAGCATAATGCTTTTCTATTCTGTTTGCATGATGTGTGCATGCACTCCTGGTGAGTAACTCGCCACACTGAAAATATATAGGTTGAAAGGGTTAGTCAGTACAGACTAACCTAGGTTGGTCATATGAGTGTTAGTCACAATGGCAAAGTTATATTCAAAAATGACCAAGGGGTCAGTCACTATAGGTCCATCATTGGTGTGTTGTATTTGTATACCACTAGTTGGTGCCCCCTGTGATGATCACTCAGTGGCTCCCCCTGGAACTAAAAAGAGTAAGGTGGGTTGGTCAGTAGTGACCAACCTGACAATAATAACTAATCTGGGTTGGTCGTATAGGGAGCCAAAAAATTGACTAACTCGGTTAGGCACTAGTGACTGAGAGGTTGGGCGTATAGGGAGCCTAGGAATATCAGTGCAGTGCTACATCCATGCCTCATGCCACCCTATGAGGTTGATACACTCCCAAAGGGTTGGTCTGTTGCACTAATGCAGTGCCTGTGAGTTACTCACCAGCGTTGCAATGATTCATCATGCAGACAAAACAAGCATGAATCCTTGAGGCATCATGCCGTCCTTAAAGGTTAGTATTGTCTTAAAGCTGGGTTTCATACAGATGATATTATACATAATGTATTATTATGATGATAGCTGGGTTTGCTGTAGGCTTAGCCCAATATCTGCGCAATTGTACAGTGCATGTTTTGAGAGATGAGTAGATAGCTGAATATACAGGTATTGTACACTATATGAGGACTACTGAGCCAGAGTTCATTGAATACCAGTTAACTCCTCGAGACGATTTACAGTTACTTGTGACATGGTATCAAAGGGGTGGATTCCGATAGAAACACTGTAATTTAGGCAGATAGTATCAAGGTAAGAAGTGTTGATGACGAAATAGTATGTCATAAACCTAATATAAAATTGAAATACTGCCTTTATTTTCAATTACATTATTGTAAGGTAGGCCCATAATATGGCATCATTTGACATTCTGCCTCTAAATATTTTTTGAATATATTGAACATACTGATACAAATTTAAGTTTGTTTTTCCGTGATCTGGGACCCACCTTTCTTTGTTACTGAAACCTGTATTAAATCAAATATGTCCTGTAATTCTTGTGGATGAACCTGAATGTAAATATTAGAGGTAGTTTTGTATATTCATCTAAGTGTGCATGGACCCATGAAAACCACTGATAGAACAACAACCAGAACGACTTATCGATCCAAGCTCAATTGTCCATGTCGTTTTTCATCCATGTAGGTGACGTGAAATGTACATAAACTAAGTGATATTCGCAATAAATTGTCTGGAAATATTTAGCTTAGCTGGATTTTTTAGTACATCTGGTGCCTAAAGAGAACTGCAATTTTTTTTAATGGTCCTTTAAGGAGGGTATAGTGCTTTAATGTACTATTGTTGCTTAAAGGGCGAAGTGAGGACGTCAACCCGTGACCATTTTTATCCCTGTGCTTGGTGAGAAAGCTATCAGTGTACTTTGTGTTTTGAGCCATGAGAAGGTGGTAAATGTATAGCAGAATGTATAGTTGGACAAACAAGTATTGTATATTTAAGGGTCATCACTACAGTCTAATGTGTCTTTTACCCTTTAAGGGCAGCATAGCGCTTTAATGCAATAAGCTCCTTTCTTGGGATGATCCATGAATGCAGCCTCGGTGAGTAATTTACCGTTACTGCATTCATGTATTATGGCACCATGCTATGGAATGCCTCCACTCCTAACGACTCCGCATGATGCACCAATGCAGTGCTGGAGAGCCAGTCCAATGTACTGCATTGGGGCATCATGAAGACACATGAAAAGGAAGCTTTGAGACATCATGCTATCCTGAAAGGGTTAAGGATATTATACAGACGAACTATCAAGTATCCAGTGGATTCATCATTGTGTAATAAAATCTAATTTATCAATATTTACTATTGTTATACTCCTCAATTTGAGGTATATGTTCTTGTAGAAAGTTCATTTTGAATTATTTCTCTAATTTGTGTCTGTTTATAATCACTATGAAAGTAGAATCAAGTCAAAATGTGATATTCATCATTTTAACAAATAAAAGAATAATAATTATTATTTACTTGCATATTATGTTTGTTGCTTTTTTCTCTCTACACATCTCTATAATTATATAGATAGACAGCTAAAGTTGGTATCCTTAGGGTTGTTGTTTATTGTAGCTAGATTAGATCTTCAAGGATACATTATTGGTTCTAACCCTTTCTAAAGAGATTATAATAATCAGTCTATACAAAAACTTTTTCACCATGCAGGACATTCGGTCCTGCAGATCTTTGCAGGCCCGGCTCAATTTTTGCAGGCCCGGATATTGGAGTACAATCTTGCTATTTAAAAAAAAAATATAGAAAGCAAGTGTTTGTACTAGCAATGATAATGAATAGGGTTCCCCCTACATGTTACAATTATATTAACCATCTTAATATGTAGATTACTGAAGAACATTACTGAAAATATTCACACTTTCTGTTTTATCCTTTAGAAACCTTAATAATAGTCCGATTTACAAGCCATAAAAAATGGCATATAGGCAAGAATCTCTAGAATACAGTCAGCCATTGGGGCCTGCAGTCGCCCTTTTTCTGCCGGACCGGCAGACGTTTTGCCGGCTATAGCCGGTGTCCGGCAGGTTTACGTATAGACTGCAACACATACATAGACAGAGGTCCACAATGATCTGTCTGCGAGTGGTAGCTTGGATCATATAACACGAGCCAAAGGGATGTGATCCATGGTACCACCATGAAACCATGAGTTCAGAGTGATTCAGACTGATTAGAGTGGATCTCTGTGTTTATTTAATGCAATTATTGATAAAGCATATCTTAAAACAACATTTAAAGATTGTTCTGTTAGTGACATCATCGTGGAGAAACACCCCATGGAGAATGAGCATTATTTTCTCCACGGGGTGTGGAGAATGGCCATTCTAGTACTTAAGCATAGTAACTTTGTTTCTCCACGTGAAATATATGCTATTACTTTCGTCTTAGACTAATTAACAGTAAGTTTATTGAACCCAGATCAGATGGAAAGAAATCTTAGTGCATGCACAGTATTCAACTTTGTTTTAACTACCTAAAAAGATCATTATCTGAGACATATAAAACAAAATCATCTTAGTAAAGCATTGTTTCATGAGAGTCGTCAGCTTTTATTAAAAAAAACAACCAATAATCTTTTACTGAGTCTAAGTTTGTATTTATAGTTACATATAGTTAGGGTTTGATGATATCATAGTGTAAATAACTGAATCAAAAGCTGGTATAGCAGCTTTAAAGGAATAGTACACTAACAGACAGATACACAGCAGACAAGTAACTGTGTCTAGACATTTTACATTAAATCCATGCATGCAACCTTTCTTCCCTTTCGATGACAGCCAAGTTTCCTTTGTGAAAAACATACTTCGGTTAAAAGCTCCTCCATATATATGTAGACTCATCAGAGAAGGCTTACATGACTTTGTTTCTGACCTCTGTTTTTAACTTGTTTCAAAGAATCTCTTATCAATCTAAAATTTTAGCCATATTACCTGTTCGTGACCTCTCCAAATCAGAAAATGTTTCCAACATGATGACATGTCATGGGGTGAGTCGCCTTGAGATTTTCATCTTTATCTAATACAACGCCTGAAGGGGGCCTTAAAAGAAGCAATTTAGATGAGACTATGTTCATTGCCTCAGGCAATACGGTATATCCCCATGCACATGCAATGCATATAAAGTTAACGTACTGTGTCTGTGTTTAGAAGCAGGCAAAGCCTGCCTACCCAATCAGCTTTTAAAGCAGATGTATTTAAAAGACAATGACATGTATGTGTATGGGATGCAGTAGAATGGAATATATATGTAGGGGTCGGATTCCCCGTACCCTGGTGGAGAGCCCGAAGGGGTGAAACACCTGGGTAATCCTCCCCCTCTGTACCATACCGATCCAGTAACGTAGGGAGCGGAGAACAGTCAGACACCAGTTGGAAATGCAATGGTTAGCATGCTTGTCACCGGTGCGAGAGGTTTGTGGTTCGATTCCCGGCAGATCCATGACTAAATTTTCCGCGACCTCTACACTGGTGGATCTGCCGCGATAAATCAGGTGGTATGTTGACTATAGACGGTTGGAGCATTCCAACTTGCTGGGATTGGCCACCTGCTGGCGGTTGGTAGTTGGAGGAGCAGGTTGGGAAGTGTTGGTCCCCAGTATGGGCAGTTGGAGTTCAGCATGGAGTTCAGTCAACAAATTGGCTGAATCGGTATGGTGTAGAAAGCTTCCGTCACTGGGAAGCCAGGGTATCTCAACGACTGCTTGATAAAGCCCCATTGGGACCTTCGGTCTCCAGTGGGTAAGAATGCCTGGTGCTAGGTGCCTCTATACTCCGGGGGCTGGGATTCTCTGTAACTACTTGATAAAGCCCCTCCTAGGAGGGAGAGAAAGCCCAGGGTTGGTAACCCCCCGGAAAATCCGAATCTAGAGGACATGATGGAAGCTGATGGGGGTAGTGTAGGGGTTGGATTCCCATACCCTGGTGGAGAGCCCGAAGGGGTGAAACACCTGGGTAATCCTCCCCCTCTATACCATACCGATCCAGTAACGTAGGGAGCGGAGAACAGTGGTTAGCACACTTGTCACCGGTGCGAGAGGTCTACGGTTCGATTCCCGGCTGATCCAATGACTAAGTTTTCCGCGACCTCTACATATATATATATATATTATGTAAACATAGATAAATTCTTTCATCAATATACCATCCTACATTTGTCCTTTGAGGTTAGGGGCTTGAGATAACAGCTAGAGTTTCCTAAATGTGACCGGTCTGAAATCAGTCCTTTATTGTAGTGGACTTTCAGAATGCCCATTTTCCATCTTGCCCTTTAGTAGGGCCTGTTACATGGGCGTCATCTGACATCAAATCAGGGTGCTGTACCTCGACATGTGTAACACATTGAAGGCTTACGCCTTCAAAATCAAAACCTGTTGATTTCAACTGTGAGTTATTTTGAAGACAGGTGCCTTTTGAAGACAGGTGCCTTCAAAACTATTAATGTCACATGACGTCCGATTAACATATATATGGGGTCAGGCCAAAAGAGATCTTGCTAAGATTATCAATAGTTGGAGTTCATGCCAGTTCGGATGATTTAGTGTTTTATTTGTGAGTGTTAAACTTGGCATGTATTGCAGAGAAGCAAACTCACATCAACGAGAAGAGAATACCAAGAAGGCTTACTGACAGATTCCCTGCATCCTCTGTAACTTAAACTACATGGCTACACTCCTAGCTGTATTGCCTCTCTATTCGGGAATATTGATTGCACAGGACAATGCTAATCAAATCTAACCTATGGCAGACTATTTAATGTTAAACATTTAGTGTGTTTTTTGCTCTTTGTTCACTTTGGAGGATTATAGGATTTTCCAAATTTCATGGGGGGTGGGGTGGGGTGCAGCTTAGACGCCCGTTAGGCTCATACTCCTCCAGCATGTCATTTTTCCCTCCTAACTTGTACCTTCCAATACTTAGCTGTTTGGCCATAGCGACTTCAGCTAAGAGATAGCCGAGGGTTTCTATCAGACCACTTTTGTACCTTTGTCATAGCATAGCCTACACATGAAAGTAGGCATTAAAACTATTAAATTAAAATGGTTTTCGGCCGAGTCAGCTAACATTTATCTTCGTAGGAGCCTTGTTTTATCATCACTGAACTGTCAGGATTCAGTTTTTCTAGTTTAAAAGAATAATCAATTTTTATATAAGACGCCCTGACTGGAGCGAACTGGTGAGGGGTAGGCCCCATCTGTGTGGGGAGTGGCTCATCAGACAGGCAAATGATGTGGTCATGGACAGTGGCGCGTACAGCAACGTTGTCTTTATACACACTTGGGACATAATACTGAAAAGAGTCCGGGTGAGTGCAGCCATCTTGCCTCTGTGTGGGGTCGGTGCGTGCATTGGGGGGTGTGACCACCGGAGCACTGCCCGTGCCGTCCGTTGCCAGTGATGGGGGGGGCGGTGACCAGAGCAGTGGGGGCAGTAGTGTTGGCCACAGTCCTCGTATTGAGGGAGGTGGGGCCAGTGTGTCTGTCAGTTTTAGCCATAGGAGACAGTTTGAGCCGTTTGAGTTGAGTGGTTGAGTGGTTGTTGGTACCCCCTCTGGGAGAGGGGTCGCTACCCTTGGTGCTCCCCTGTGGGACTGGGAAGCATTAGTTAAGCCCTGTCGAGGGACGGTCAATTTCAAGTCAGTAAGTTCATGTAGGGCTGCAGGTAGGCCGGTGACCAGCCTACTTACGAAAGGGAGGGGGGCGGGTCTTATTTCTGCACCCCTGTCTTGCATGATAGTAAATTGAGTTGAGGTTCTCACGGCAATATGCACAGTGGTGGCCCTGACTGGTACCTGCGACGACATGACCGTCAGTGTGTGGGCAGGTTGCATCATTCCAAGCCGAGCACGCCGTGTCAGCCCTATTCAGGGGGGGGGGGCGGATAGGGGGGCGCTTCTCTGCACGCTGTGCACTCTTGTCATCCACCTCTTGTGCTCTGCGGCCCCCTCTATAGCGCGAGACCTGACCCCGCAGGTCATGAATAAAGCTGGCCGCCTGCCATGAAAAGGTATTTGTGGCTATTTTTGTCATGACCTCCTCCGACCAGTCCCTCACCTGCTCCCACTCAAAGTCTTTGGCATCCTCAATGACGTGGAGCAGGTGAGCGGCGATGACCGGTCGGTCCACTTGAGCAGTGGTTGGGTGGCGCATAAGCCTATCCAGGCCGAACAAATACTCAGGTATATTGAGGGCCCTCAGGGTTGTTTTGGTTTGCTGTGCCCCTCTAAATATGAAATCATGAGGGTGCGTGGGCCTACCTTTCAGGGTGCTGAGATGGTGGGCCGTTGACAGCAGACTGTTGACAGTTGAAGACACCCCCAAGTCCCCAGCCCCGGCTGCCGACATGGGGAGAGAAGCCATGTGGGGAGCCGCAGCCTGGAGGATGAGCATGGAGGGGTTGGTGTGGATCAGCTGTGTTGTCGGTGGAGCGACGTGTGTCAGCTGAGTTGTTGTCGGCGGAGCAGCAGGCGGGGCCTGCTGGCCGAGGAGCGCCTGTAGCTGCGCGTGTAGCAGGGAGCCCGGGGCCACCGTGGGCAGGGCACCAGTGTTACGCGCAGGTCGCCAGTGTTGTTGGCGTCCTTCGATGCGGAGCACGTGGCGGCGGAGGCGGCAGCCGTGAGACCGGCCGGGGCGCTCTGTGTTGGCGGGCCGGAGTCGGAGGACGAGCCGGCCGCTGCTGACACCGGGGCCTTGTATGGGGACTGCCTTACCGCGCGCCGCGCTGGGGTTTTACCAACCGCCGATGGGTCCTGCGCTCGTGGGTTAACCAGGAGCTGTACATCTGGGGCGGTGGGCTGAGATGTAGACGTCTTACCCTGGAGGAGAGCGAGGATCTGGTCACTGTTGGTTTTAATCCCGCCCAGCTCCTTCTCGAGGGCGCCGACCCTCATTGTGAGGTCAGCGTCCGCTGCGTTTGCGTGTCCATCTTGTGGCTGCGCGGGTGTAGTCTTTTTCGTCGATCTCGTCGCCGCTTTCATTGCTGCAGGCTTAGGAGTTGGTTGAGCCGCATCTTCGGTTGCTGTTTTGTCAGCAGCCTGCTTTTTGGGGCCCATCTTGAGTTAAAACCTTGTAAAACTTTGAAATTAAAAGGCAAAATTTACCCTGCGTGCTGTCGACGCCAAAAGTTGAGAACCTGTGTTTGGAGAGTGAAAAGTTCACCAGCGTCCCGGTAGGGTGGGATACAGTTCCCGCCACGCTTTCCATTAAAGCATAACACCTATTATGCCCCAATGTTAACTTGACTACCATGCCAATGTGACATTGTACGAATGGAAATAAAGACAACAGCTACACAATGATCACTTCTCCAGTTTATTTGATATCATATTCCTGCTCCTTGTGGTCCATTCATTAAGCACATAAATCAGCATCTAGACTCCATGAAATAATATATACATGTATTGGCCCAGTTACACACTTAGGGATCAAGGAATCAATGTATCATTGGGCTTTCATTTTCAATCTCTCATTCAAAACTACACACTTAGGAATCAAGGTATCAATGTATCATTGGGCTTTCATGTCCAACCTCTCATTCTAAACTAGAATGTTTCTATACTGTATTCCTTTTGTCGTCATGATGCATGAATGCAGTTGTGGTGAGTAACTCCCCAGTGCTACATTCATGCATCATGGGGTTGACCTACTCCCTTAGGGTAGGCATGATGCACCAATGCAGTGCCAGAGAGTTACTCGGCGGCGCTGCATTAGTGCATCATGATGACAAATGTCTTCCTAAAATAGTTATCTAATACACGGGTTATCAGGTCCAGGAATCATTGAAGTAGGTGGATGTGGAGACTGCTCCACCCACCGGTTCCAACTTCTCTCACCAGGGGGCAGCCATAACCCGCTGGTTGGTTCCACCGTTTCCCACTAGGCGGCTCCCGTAGCCTTCAGCTTGGCCAGCAGAATCTCATTCTTACGACACTCCTGCAAAAAGACAACATTATGAAATCACTACCCCCGGTCACTACCCTTTCACAAATTGTATGAACGGACTACATTCAACCATTTCAGATAAAGTTGCTATATTGGCATTTGGTGAAAATACCCTGTAGACTGTGATTAGCCTGTGTCAAATAAAAAAGTCAATATATCAAACTCATATGGAAGGATCACATACAGGCTATAATTATTAAAGAATCTTTACATTTATCCAGGGCATTTTTGCATTTGGCTACAGGCTATATCTTCTTGTACTGTTTCCCGATACGTATTTTATTATGGAAACTTCATAAATATTGGGACACTATTTTTTTTTTTTGGGGGGGGGGGAGAAGAAGTTCCTCCCTTTTCAGTGTGAAAACCAGGCGGTGGGTTACTATAAATCAAAAAAAAAGGGGGGGGGGGTCAAAACAATGCTCGTGAGAATGTACACACATGAAAATCCAGCCCATTTAATAATCATTGAAAATAACATTCTCTACGAAGGGAGATTATGTGAACAAATACTTTGACGGACCTCTTTGAAGTCCTTGACGGTTTTAAAGTAGAGTCGTTGTTTCTCGACCAGGTCCAGGTACTCGTCGTTTAGCTGGTCCCTCCGCATCTTTTCCCCCTGCTTCTTCTTCTCCAGCTTTATTAAAGGAAAAATAGGTTTGGCGTTATAATGTATTTTATCCATAAAAAGTGGTTTTTGGATATAAATATTCTTGTTTGGGGTTTATTGCAGTGCCAACATTTTGGGACTTTTGGGAATCGAAATCAGCTTTACAACTTTTTTCTGCCCTATATTGTACTTAAACAGCCATAATTATCTAGGCTCTTCAAAGTGCGACTTCCGACCCATTTCGGTAAAACAGGTCACATTTAGTAAAGGTAAAGTAGTCTGGTGACCTAGACTGACCTTGGTCCGGTTCTGCTTGATGCCCTCGGTGATGGACTCAAACTGCTTCATGAACTGCTCCTTGCCGGCCGCCGACGCCATAGCCCTGCAACACACCATGGATGGAGTTTAATTTGCATAAGGGCTGAGTCCATTCATAATCGACCAGAAATGGAAGATTTCCCCGGGTGACCATCTCAGAACTCATCCTAATTTGATAGGATGATGGCTCAATATCTCCTAAGTAATATCTGTAAATATGGACTCCAAATTCCAAGCGGTTTGGATGTGGCAACCTATTTAGTGCAGGGTAGTGGGCTCATCAAAAGCAGATCTTAAAGCTGGTCCATTTTCACAAGTGTCTCATGTGAAAACTATGGCAACTGGGAATCTACAACTGTAGCAATGAAATATTCTATATATGGACAGGGGACAAGACATGTAACATTTAAGATATCTCTCAACCTGCAGGGGTAGGACGACTCCAAAGTCAGTCAGAAATGAGGCAAACATTGAAAAAGTCCAACATTTGAAATGTCACCTAGATCAGATTACTGATCAAAACACAACTATATATTCAAAAATAGTGATAACATATACAGTTCTATTGGACATAGCAAGATATACTCTAGAAATACAATACAGAGGGCACTGGGGGTGATCAAAGTTGGGTCACTTATTAAAATGAACCAACTTTGGTGGTCATTTCCTATGTGTGCAATAACTTGAAACGCCTGGCTTTATTTTTTTCTTGAAAAATTGCATCAGTATCTTTCAATTGAGTATAGTCAAAATCTCTTTCCGGACTTTATTTCCATTGAAATCGCATCATGAACATAAGAGAATTGGCTTATTTATGAAGATGACCTCACTTTGGTGGCCATTTTGGCTATGTCCAACAACATTTTTCACTTTGGAAAATATTTTCCTTGATCCAAAACATCATTCCGCTTCAAATAGATAAAGCAATAAAATGTTTCTGCATTTTCTCATGGTTAAAATGAATATTTAAATAAATTAAAAAAATACATTTCTGCAATATGATTATCTACCTGTAATGTTGCACTATGAGTTCTTACTTCTAGTTTTGCTGTCATTAGCTAAGGTTATACTTAGTAAACTTGTCACAGATGTCTTTGCATGCCCTCTGTTTCATTTTGAAGGTACTTCTATCAGTGGTTTTTGGGGCTGCAGTTGCACACAAAATGACAATTTTGGGTGGGTGGTATGACCCATATGTCTTCTCTGGCAGGCCATCTGAAGGAATTCAATGGTCCCTTTTGCCACATTAGTTTAACATTGTAGTCTTCAATGTCTAGACACATTTCCTGGAATGAATAGACACTCACTTTGTCGTATTTTAGATAGTCACTGACAAAGCAAGTACATAGTGCCTTAATAGTATTGCACCTAACGCAGTGCAGACAACACTATTATGCTCTTTGCACATGCTCTTGCAGTACCTGTTTTTCACTTGAGATACCTTATTGCGGGGAAATACCTGCCTTTTCAGGATCTGTGGTGGGTAGGGGGCAAATCTGCCTATTTCACCACATGGGCATACCCAGGTACCCAGGCTGAAATGTACACAGATTGAGTCTTAAATAAGCCCTTTCAATGCACTCATGGGTGGACTGAACAGGCTAACCATTGTTTATCAGTGCCACCAGGGCTGGTATCCCTGCCCTATGTGGTATGATAGGGTCAGGGGCATTTAAGACTGGTAGACAGTAACTCATTCTGGGTGAATTCTGTTTATTTAAACATAATTTAGAGACCATCTATGAGGGCTCAGAGGCTTTACAAATAGCTAAGCTATGTCCTTTGGAACATGCACAATATGAAAAGGGAAATTTGTTTCATTCAAGCTGAGATACTATCTTTAAGCTCTTCACCTTCTCGATAGTATATTTAGAACTGTAGGGTGAAGCGTTGTCCCAATACAATACTTGATCTGAGTCCTGTACTAGGTTGGAATAATTCTCAGCAAAGTCCATGACTATTAGAGCTGTGATACAGGGCAATGTGTCTTTAAGATCCTTCAAATGCCCAGACTTAGCCTTGACCGTGAGCTAATGACAGCAAAATTAGGGGTAAGAACTCATAATGCATCATAACAAGTAGATAATCATATTGCAGAAATGCAGAAACATTTTATTGCTATATCTATTTGAAGGGAAATGATGTTTTGGATCAAGGAAAATATTTTCCAAAGTGATAAATGTTGTTTGACATAGCCAAAATGGCCTCCAAAGTTAGGTCATCTTCATAAATAAGCCAATTCTCTTATGTTCATGATGCGATTTCAATGGAAATAAAGTCCGGAAAGAGATTTTGACTATACTCAATTGAAAGATACTGATGCAATTTTTCAAGAAAAAAATAAAGCCAGGTGTTTCAGATTGATATTCTCCCGGTACTGTTTATACTATAGGTCTATAGTTTTAACGCGCGGAGAATTCCAAATGTTCAAAATAAATTATTTAAAGTAAATCAAATAATTATTTGCATTTGGTTTCCCTAAAATGCGCGTTTCAGCGTTGGGGAAAAAAAAGCCAGGTGTTTCAAGTTTTTGCACACATAGGAAATGACCACCAAAGTTGGTTCATTTTAATAAGTGACCCAACTTTGATCACCCCCAGTGCCCTCTGTATTGTATTTCTAGAGTATATCTTGCTATGTCCAATAGAACTGTATATGTTATCCCCATTTTTGAATATATAGTTGTGTTTTGATCAGTAATCTAATCTAGGTGACATTTCAAATGTTGGACTTTTTCAATGTTTGCCTCATTTCTGACTGACTTTGGAGTCGTCCTGCCCCTGCAGGTTGAGAGATATCTTAAATGTTACATGTCTTGTCCCCTGTCCATATATAGAATATTTCATTGCTACAGTTGTAGGTCCCCAGTTGCCATAGTTTTCACATGAGACACTTGTGAAAATGGACCAGCTTTAAGATCTGCTTTTGATGAGCCCACTACCCTCCACTAAATTGGTTGCCACATCCAAACCGCTTGGAATTCGGAGTCCATATTTACAGATATTACTAAGAAGATATTGGGCAATCATCCTATCAAATAAGGATGAATTCTGAGATGGTCATCCGGGAGCCATTGGTCGATTATAGATGGACTCACCCTAAGGCCAAAAAAAGAACTTGTGTTCAGGTATCCCTAGCGACTCTTTTTTTTTGGCCCTACCCAATTTATTTATCTTTTTTTTAAAGGCAATTTTGTTTACTGAAATATCTTTTACTGAAAGTTATGTGAAAGAGGGAGGAATTTTGTCTCAAAATCCTTTAAAAAATTGGTAAAAAAAAGGAAGAAAAACCGACCTACCCTATTTTTTTGGGCCATGTTACCTGAACACAACTTTTTTTGGGCCTAAACTGAAGCAGTTATATTATTGCATTATTGTACCAATATCTATTATATTCTATTAAGTCATGGCTCTAAGCCTATGCCTCACTTATTTTCTGTTCTATTATTTCAAACATTTTGTATGTATTGGGCATTATATCATTTTGATCCCTCGACGGGAAAGATGTGATTTACAGGTCCTTGGCCTACTTACTTTTCAGTATAAATAAACGAATTTACAATACGGTTGTAATAGAGCATAGATTATGTACCATAATACACTTTAACAGGCACACTGAAAAAGTAAACTTGTCTCCAGACTCGTCGAAGTGACTATCATAAAATAAACGAGTCAAAAGTTGTCTAACCTATCAGGTTACCACCCCACAAATATAATCTGGAGCTGGTAAATGTTGAGTTTTGGGCTGGCACATGCCAAGTGGGTCTTCTACCTCCAACTAGAAGACCCGCTTCCTTGTCACTTAGACAAGTTTTTGACTTTTTTATTTTATGATCGTCACTTGGAAGAGTCTGGGGACAAGTTTACTTTTTGAGTGCAGTGCACAACCTGCTAATAGTGCTATGTTTGTAATGGAAGATACAACACGGCGTGCTCGGTTATAGCACTTGCATGGTATTAAACAGAAAACGTGCATGTATAGCAACATTTCCTATTTGTATGGTAATATACCCCATTATATTGTACATCAGTTAAGGCGAATCGAACTCAATACAATGGACGATTAATAGCTAAAAATAGCTAAACTCACAACCCTTTAATGGCCGCATAATGCTTTAATCTGCTTTATCTAACTTTTAAGAATTATAAGAAATATACTTTTCGAAGTTGTCGTGTATGGAGTTGAGGAGGGAGGCTTCCTTGTTGAGGTAGAGCTTGGTGTCGTCCAGGGTGTTATACAGCGTGTAGAACTGCTTCGTCTCCTTGTGTTTGGCCGACACTGAAACATCAACATTGCAAAAGTAAAGCTGGGCTGTCAGGGAATAGGTTCAGCATTTTCCATACATAGACTAAAATAACAGTTCCACCAGACGGCAGCAGTGTTTGGACAGGGGACCATGAGCATTGTCCAGCTACAACATAATCACCCTTTCTTGTGCCTGTAAGAGCTGAGCTCCCAGCCCTTAAGAGCCATCCTGTGAATGAAAACTGAACTATATCCAAAAGTGCTTTTGGCTTCACTTCAACCATGACGGTCAAGCTTTAATACTCTCCCTAATGCCAATAATACCTGGCATGTGTCAAAACATCAGTCACACCTTTTAGGCCTTTATTATAAGAACATAACTCGTCCATGAGGACTTACCATGTACTTATACTATATCTCATGTATGTTTCATTCAAACACTATAGATGGAATTTTAGTATGATATGCTCCACAAATTCCTAACTCAACTCAACGCAAGGCTTTAAGGACGGCATCTCCCTAAAATATGACATTGGTCATTGCATTCATGCATCATGACCAAGGGCGGCATGATTTGTTAAGGCATGATGCCGTCCTCAAGGGGTTAACCCACTAAGAAGTGCCATGATTAACCCTTTAGGAATGGCGAGTAATTACACAGCAATGGTTTTGCCCAACGGGGGATATCAACCCGTCGGGTGGGCTAGATGCTTGAATCCTCATCTATCATTACAAGCCCAACGCCTTGTGGGTTCAGACAGGCATACAACGGCCTTTACAGCCTATGTCAAAATAAAAGGAACTTTAACCAATGAGGGATTCTCCAGGAGCCAAAGAGGAGCGATGTGGGTTATAGGAAGAGAAGAGGACGACAAGGAAAAGCCGGGTTATTGACTATTGACATTTTAAAACTTGTGCCAAATTGATAACAGCACTGGGATGCAGGACTCTTTTAATGGTAGCCACTTTATAATATGAAGGCTCTGTTCTCCCTAGCGGGTTGGGACAATCGTAGTTAGAACTTGATACAATCATGACAGTAGAATAGTACATAGAAGATATAACCCACCAATTGTGTAGCCAAGGACAAAGTGAAAAAAGTTGGCGTAATGAAAAAAAAGCAGCAAAATGATCCAGAGGGACTGATTACACCAATTCCCCAAGGCAATGACCTGATTCCCAATGTCAATGACCTGGTTGTTTCCCAACGTCAATGACCTCATGGCCAATATCAAGGACACCAAGAGGAGTCTTTCTGTAAACAATGAGGAAGTTGAGAGTAGTATAAGAGTTATAAATCATTTTTCACTGACCTTCAGAAATTGGGTTGGTATATGAGCTAACTTGATGAATCTTCACTTTTCATCTATGTTAATCTTTGAGGGATGGAGTCCATTTAAGATACACTACTAGATATTACTCAACCTATTCATAGTTGGTTTCGTTTTCGGTAACAATGAAGACGTACACCCCCCCCCCCCCATCCCAGGCCCCCTCCCTAGATGACAGGACTTCTTATGATGTACCTGGGTGCGCGGTATAGGTGCTGTGACTACTTAAACCTTTTGAGGACGACATAATTGCACAAGGTATAATGCAACAACAATGCTGGCAATTGGGCAAGTGATTCATAATCACTGCTTTGGTGCATCATGCCGACCCTTCAGCAGTGTATCAACCTCATGAAGTCGGTATGATGCACAAATGCAGTACTAGAGTTGTTCATCAGGACTGCATTCATGCATCGTGTCAGGAACATAGTACAATAAACTGATAAAGCGCTATGCCAGCCTTCAATTACTTTGAATTCTTGCGTATAAGCCACATATGCTAAAGGCCGTATCCCTAACTTTGACAAATTATATAGGCCATTGAGGGGTTTGATAATGGTGAATTTAGCACAGTAGATCTAAAAACTTGCATATAAGCGGCACCCTGACTTTCTCCCGATCCTATAAGCCGCACTAGCCATCTGACTTGCATGCTAGCCGCGGCTTGTACACGAGAAGTTACGGTATCGTAAAACCCCTCCTTTAAGACGACCCTACCTTTAAGACGACCCCCTAACTCTGGAAAATATACTTTGAGGGACCGTTCTCAATCTAATATAATATATAGATACACACTTTTAAGACCATCATTTAATTCTAGAAATCATGAAGAGAAAATAGATTTGTGGTAAACCTAGCGCCCACCTTGGTTGTAGAGCTCTATGAAGCGGCGCTGGTACTGACTGAGCTCGGCACGGGACGGCACCTCGTCAATCTTACGCTGTAACCCGGAGATCTCGCGGTTCTTACGCGCCTGCAATACAAGTACACTGAAGTCATGTTTCATCACCGCACGCATCATGAAAATCGTGATTTGGGGAAAACTTAAAAAAAAATAAGTTGGATAGATATTGGCATATTTGGTATCAAATTGAAGCCTAGACTTTCAGTAATGCAGTGAGCTAGGAATAACTAACAATGTAACACCCTTTGTGGATGGCTAAAGTCTTAACTACTAAAATGTAAAATGATTATCGTAAAGTCTTAATTTTCCTATATATTTTAGCCCTCAGTAAAAAAAATGAATAAATAAACAACGCCCTGCTGGGTGATGAGAAACAACATTTTCTTTTGAGTGGCCTTATGGTAGTTTAGCGCCATTTTGACAGCTGAGGTCATATTCATGGCGAGAAAGCTACTTTGAAGTTGAAGTTTTAAGTCTTTATTGGCAATAATGGTTAAATCGGATAAAGCTCTGGTCATTATCATTAATGCAGCCCTGGCAAGTAACAAGCCAGTGCTGCATTCAAGCATCATGCTGACCCTACGGGGTTGAGACAATTCCGAAGGGTCTGCATGATGCACTATCACAACAAATGTCATCTTTGAGCGACATCCGTCCTTAAAGATTTAAAGGAATTACATCCTACTTACCAGGAGCAGTCTGATTTTGTGTAGTTTTTCTCTGTCTGCTTCATATTGTCGCTCGATGAGAGCCGCGCGTTCCTGAAATAACAAGACACATATTAAAAATAAATTCCCTGATAATTTACTCATCTCGTTTGAACTTGATGCATCCAAGGAGAACCATCAAATTAAAACACCATGCAGTATGTATCCCTTAAAGGACGGCATAATACCCTTAGTCGTGATGATTCATAAATATGGTCCTGGCGAGTAACTCACCAGTGCTGCATTCAAGCATCATGCCGACACTCCAGGGTTGACACACTCCAAAGGGATCGGCATGATGCACCAATACAGCCCTAGTGAGTTACTAGCTGGGGCTACATTGGTGCATCATAATGACAAAATGTCATCGCTTAGCGACATGCCGTCCTTAAAAAGTTAAAAGGTTGGACGCTTGTTTCACCTGCAGAGATGAAAATGGCGAATCTCAAAACACCTTCATGTGCCCCTTATTGAGGCCCTCGATGGTATAGGTAACTACAAGTAGGTAGGTCAATTAGAGCCCGGGATCCCGAGCCTGTATGTGTCACCATGCTAAACACACTCAATGAAATGATGGTTTTCTCTACCAAATGGCATGGTATTAAAAAAAACTGCCATAGCCATGAAGAAGGGAAAGACTATATCTTTCCTATTCTGTTTTACTTTTAGGTTTCCCATAATCAAACAATGAGATATAAATTGGTAAAATAAATACAATGCCAGTGTAAATGAGTATATTGGAACGGTTTTTGTGTGGCAGGCAGTGGTGCTACCTGCCCAGAAAGGGGGGTCAATCACATGAAATTTCATTTGTATCTATGAGAACTCATACATATGGACTCTCCTGACATAGGAGACCTTGTAGATATCTTGCATACATTTCTGTCATGATAATTACTTGATAAAACCATGTGCTTCTGAGTAACATCATTTTTATAGGTGAGTTATGTAGTCGAATACCCCCTAAAACCACCCAAAACCTCCACCACTGGGTAGAATAAAGATTTGTGAGTAATATTCTATTTGTTTGGTGTAAAAATATTCTGGCGAAAATTGGCTAAAAGTTTTTTCCTGGAGCATGCCTATTACCCCTAGAAGGCCCCTGTTTTTTCAGATATTGATAGGAAATTTGACATTTAGATACAGAAATTTAAATCATGGTCTGGGAGAAGGTATCATATAATCTAATTCTGAAAACAGCTGGTTTGTCAAGGAAATATTCTGCAAATGAGAACCATATTCCCACACCATGCATCACGGCAGCTTTATGTCCACAGGCCCCAGTGGTGAGTGCAGCGGTACTCAGCACTGCTATGCAGGCTAGTAGCAACTGACAGGTCGAGTGTGGCAACATTTTGTTTTCAAAAAATCATAGAGAATGACCTATCAATGATAGGTGAATAATGTTTATAATTCCTTACTCAAGTTGATCCCCTAAATATATCGTGTACTTCATGATGATATTAACTAATTTCCTAACAATCCGTTGTCCTACCTACTACAAGGTTTGGCGAAATCAGAATAGACAGCAAAAAACTTGAAGAGCTTCATCCCAATATTCAAGATGCAAATGTACTTATTCTCATGAAGCCATGTATACATGTACAGGTACAAAACTTAGTATATGTATAGCAACATCAAACTTAATTAACATGCACATTATAAATTACGATCATAGAAATAGTACATGTATTCAATAAGAAAAGTCTACGTCTAGACCACAATCAGTGAGTTCTCAGCCGCAACAGGTAACCTCTTTTGGCATGTCCACAAAGACCACCTGGATGGAGTTTTTTTGGCGTCGACTGGGACACATTGACTGAGCGGTCGTTACCCCACATCCCCCCATTCATGACATTAGTATGGTATGTCGCTTAAAGAGGACATTTTGTTGAACTTGTCGGTGCTGCATTGGTGCAGCATAGCGATCCTTCAGGAGTGTGTCAACCCTGTAAGGGCGGCCTGATGACTGAATGCAGCACTGGTGAGTTACTCACCAGGGCTGTACTCATGGATCATGGTGATCAAAGGTATGTTGCATTGAGGCATTATGCCGTGCTTAAAGGGTTAGGCAGCCAGGCCTGATAGTAGAGTGTGGCAGGTGTTTGTACTTTGGGAACTTATTGCGTTCAGTATACAGCTTCTTAACCCTTTAAGGACAGTATAGTGCAGTCTTTGCGAAAACTTTTTCATCCCACAGGGCATTCGGTCCTGCAAGTTTTCAATGTTGCAGGACCGGCTACATTTTTGGAGGATCGGATAGCCACATATCTGACGGCTTATAATGCATTTTAAGTATAAAAAAGTATTGTCCATTAAAAGTACATTACATTTGTAATCATTTATGGCCAAATCAGGATAGATATATAGTTTTACACAGTATATTGACACACATATTTCAGCTTTAGAATCCCAACTGAATTCTTCTAGTTCAGAAAAGCCTAATATGCACCTGGACATTCGGTCCTGCTACACCTGTGAATCTGCCGGACTGGTGGCATTTTAGGAGGACATTACCACTGTCCTGCATGTTTTTGCAAAGACTGATAGTGTTTTAATGTGCTATGCCCTTTGCCGTCATGATGCATGGATACAACTCTGGTAAGTCTGCTGTTCCTGGATAACCAGAAGCTGGCCCTCCTTTTCTAATCAAACACCCAGACTTTCTTATAGTATATTAATAATTAATGAATTATAAAACAGTGTGTGGCAGGGGCGAGAGTCGACATAGTGACTTGATATGCTCAGCTGCTATACTCTATGTCATCATGATGCATGAATGTAGCCCCTGGCAAGTTACTCACCAAGACTGCATCCACACATTATAACAACTAAAGGCCCCCCACACTGGTCGTGAAATCCACGACAATTGCTTGCAAATTTAAGATAATTATTTTACAAATGTACAACAATTGTTTTAGATTCCCACACAGGTGTGACTGGCCCTAAAAAAAAGATTTATTCCACAACTAAAATCTTTTGCAGCAAAACATTTTGTTTTGAGGCTCGTAGCAATTGTACAAAACATTAAAGTTCTAGATTTTACTACTAGTGTGACCGGGCCTCAATGCCATAGTGCATTAAAACATGATGCGTGCCTTAAAGGGTTAGGTGTTACTGCCCACATTCCTCATCGACCCGACACGGTCTGATAGGTGGTTAACCGGGGTAGTTATATAACCTGCCGAATGCGCACAAAAAGAAATAGAAAAACATTCAAAATGTTGCTTTGAAATAGTCAGAATGGTGTTCCGTCCCTGTAATACAACCTTGAATTGAAAAAAGACAAAACAAAAAACATTAAAGAATGTCTTTTCACGCCGTTCTTATCGCGACATGAACCGTGGCGACATACTAAGGATATACTGAGAATATACATGTGAGCCCACAGCTTAACTAGTTACAGGGCCGGTGGGACAGAGTGACATATTCTAAAATGGCTGCTGATCTTCCAAATGAATATACGCTTTCAAATTTGTGAAGACAGATTTTAGGTGGAATTGTTTTGGTATACTTAATAATGGGATTATAATTATTAGTGTGGTTCAGTGTTTGGCTTAGATTCATACCAATAACCGATTAGCTGGTTTGAAATAATATTTTTAAAGTTTGATGGGTTTTTTTAAATTACCAGGCCCAGGACACAACATAATTATTATAAGTGAAAGTTTGACAATGTCGTGATTCTTAGTAATTAAGCGATTACAGTCGGTTCGTTAACACATAGTGGATGAAATACCGTATTCGACGTAATAAGCGCCCAGGGCGCTTATAAAATTATTTTTATGACGTTTTTAGTACTTAAGAGTTTAAATGTCCCCGAAATCGCGAAATTTGACCCTTTGTTCTAGTCTAAAAATGCCTCAAAAAGGGGGGGGGGGGGTGCTTATTAGGGGGAGGGCGCTTATTACGTCGAATACGGTATAGATAAGAGCAAAATGAAATACAGTGAAATACAGAAAAAGAAACGCCCCTATATGAATAAATAGGGCACAATAACAAAGCTACAGTGACATACTCTAAGGCCAAAAGCAAAGGTTTGTTTCAGGTAACATGGCAGGAAAATGTAGGGTCGGCAGGTCGGATTTAAGAAAAAAAAAAATTAAACATGAAAGTCTGAAGACCCTAAAATTTACCAAAAAAGGTGAAAAAATACGGATTTTCTTCAAAATTGCATAAAAAACGTAGGGTTGGCCCTGTTTTGATAGGGTCGGTCGGGTGACCTGAAACAAACCTTTTTTTTTTGCCTAAACATTCATACAAACATGAATAGTTGAATGGGCTCTTCATCATTATTTACAGACGGTAAACGGGCTGTCGTGCTGACATGTTTTGGTGACTTGGTGACCTCGTCAATTAATTTTATTTGTGCAGTCTACCGTAAAACCTTGCGTATAAGCCTAACTCGCGTATAAGCCGCACCCCGACTTTGTGCCGATCTTATAAGCCGCACCAGCGATCTGATTATGGTGACTTTAGTACTGTACCATAGTAGCAAAACCCATCGTATAAGCCGCACCCCGACTCTGGGCCGATCCTATAACCCGCACCAGCGATCTGATTCAGGTAGTAGCCGCGGCTAATACGCAAGGTTTTACGGTAATCCTAAATGGGGAATAGATCTCCGACATGTCATTTGTGTCATAAGTGCAAATACATAAATTCTAGCTAATTATGTCATGTAAGTGACATTAAAACTATTTATGATTTGGCGAAAAGCCATTTGATTACAGTGTGGTGGGGACAAGTCATGTCTTGGTGCATGATAACTTTCTTATTGTATAATTCGTTTTTTCCTGGCTAATGTTTATTACATGTACCACAGACTGTTGGGAAACCATGGTGAGTGCCTCTATCTTAAGGCAACCATTAGTGCGGCTTAGCAGAGAAAGAACCTTCTGATTTCCATATTATTAGTACTCAGAGCTTGTAGCACATGAACAAACTGGTGCAGAACCCGTCTAATTAACCATGAATTTGGGGTGAGATGATTGATTAGTTGATTATATTTTAATTATTAGCCTAATGTAGAAAATATCGACGGTAGAATTAACTTTTGTCGTCCACAGTCGTGTATATTTTGTGCCGAGTTGAAAAGCAAAGATTAAATGTCAAAGAATAGTGTCGGCCCTACTATTAACCAATCTGACTTACAAGGCTGGTAGTACATGATCTAAAGGGTAAATAAGTTTTTATTGCAGTCGATACAAAAACTTTTTCACCATGCAGGACATTCGGTCCTGCAGATTTTTTTCCTGCGCAGGCCCTGCTCAATTTTTGCAGGCCCGGATATTTGAGTACAATCTTGCTATTTAAAAATGAAATATAAAGCAAGTGTTTGTACTGGCAATGATAATTAATAGGGTTCCCCCTACATGTTACAATTATATTGACCAGTTTAATATGTAGATTACTGAAGAACATTACAGAAAATATTCACGCTTTCTGTTTTATGCTGTAGAAGCCTTAATAATGGTCCGATTTACAAGCCGTAAAAAATGGCATATAGGCAAGAATCTCTACAATACAGCCAGCCATTTGGGCCTGCAGTGGCTTTTTTTGTGCCGGACCGGCAGACTTTTTGCCGGCTATAGCTGTTGTCCGGCAGCTTTTCGTATAGACTGTTATTGATAGCAATAGCACTTTGGGGCAAGGCAATTTGATGCCTCAAGATATTGTGCTTATAATGTCGCCACGATGCAGCGGCGGCGAGTTGCTCGCTGGGGCCGCCTTTTTTGTGTTCTAAGACGCCAATCTGAATACTGAAAAAAACACAAAAAGAAACCGACTGAAAATGAAAGTATAACAAATAAATAAATAAACGGGTAACATACCTGGTCCTCTGACTCGGGTCCGGCGCCACCCTCCTGTTTGAGTGCCTCAATGGAAGCCTGGAGACGCGACATCTCCTCCTGGGTTGGGGAATCAGAACAAATACAAGTTAAACTCGGTTATTTTTAGTAACCTTGGCAACCAAAATCAACATAACGAAAATGCTCGTTTTCAGTCCTCCATTGCCATTTTAGCCCATGTTTTTTTCTCTCGTCAAAGTGAGGGTGAACACTGTTTTAATTCTGCACCGTCTTCTCAATACTGTGAAGAACTATACATTTAAAGTTGATATTGGTCAGGAAATTGAGTTTTTAATCCGATTTTCCAATCGAATCTGAGTAATTAAGATTTCACCATCATGATCATTCAAAGAATACTGCAGCTATAATAAGCGGGACTGTATGCTAGGCAAGGTCAACATAAACAAGGTCAACATATCAGAAAACGAAAAGGTAGGGCAGTATATACATCTGGATATAGGATACCTCAAATATCAGATATATTGTGTTGTCTACCTTGGCCGAGTAGTGAGGGTGACTCACTGATAGATCAGCGGACATGTATAGAACCGCTACTGTAAATTCTTGCGTATAACTATAAGCCTAACCCGCGTAGCCTAGCCACACCCCCAATCCTATGAGCCAACACTAACGGGGGGTCTGGAATTTACTACACTGTAGTATACTTTTCATATCAGAATTCGCGTATATATATATAAATCGCCCCATGACTTTGATGGCTCTAGACCCCTAAATTCGATATGGCGACTTGGGCATTTGGCTATCCTTTCTGCTTGCCTACTCACATTTCTTAAAATCGACATGCGACATGAGGCCTAGTGACATGCGACATGAGGGATGACGGGGGACATGGACATTTCTTAAAATTGACATGGGACATGAGCATCTTAAGCGACATAGACATGCAACATGGTCATTTCTTAAAACCGACATGCGACATGGGGACCCCCCATCAAGGGCCCCACTTTGGGCCAATCCTATAGGCCGCACCGGCGATCTGACTCGCGCACTAGCTGCGGCTTCTATATGAGAATTTACAGTACATACATCACTAACTAATGACGCCAATGAATCATTGAATACCGTAGACGCAATAGGGCCCGGTTGGTAGGTTTTAAAGCCCTTCACCATGAAGAAGGGGAGAGGAGAGGAGGGACACGACGCCATTTATAGGCTGTGCCAAAAGGAAGAAACTTATATTAGTTAACAGGGTTTCCTCCGGAACCAGAAGCCGCCAAGGGTCAACCCCCCAAAAAAACACAAAAAAAACTTCAAGAATCTTTACCTTTTCAAATGATTTATTTCATCACATTTTTCGAATTTTTGCTGTCAACATCGAAAATCGGTGCTGTCAGTGTCAACTGTTGCTGTTAACAGCTATGTTTTAGATAAAGTTGACACTTGACAATACCAGTTTTCGATGTTGACAGAAAAAAGAAAGTGTTTACAAGATATTACATGAACGATGCAGACATGTGAAAAAAAAATAGAAGAAAATAGGCTATATAGGGATTTTTTGGGTGACCCTTGACGCCTTCCGTACTTGTAATACCGTCCACACGTCACGCTTTGTGTACTCTGGGTGATGTCTGGTGTGTCTATTCACAAACCCACAGCCCACAGGTCGCATCTCAACACTTTAACAGCCGCATCGTGCGTCAATGGATTATGACTTCTACTGTCATGCCGACCATGTGATTTTTTTTGCGGTTTCTAATTGAATGTAGAATAGTTGCAGAAACACTCATGAAGGGTCGGCATGATGCATGAATGCAGCACTGGTGAATTACTCACCAGGGCTGCATGATGTATTAAAGAACTATGCGGTCCTTAGAGGGTTATCATCCAACTCCATATACCGTGTTGAAGGGTAATCTGTCGGGTATACCACATAATTATATAGAGTTTTTAAAAACAACTATGAGCATGTATAAACTCTACCCTGGATGTTCATCACACCTTAGATAGAACACTTTCACTTTCGAAATCATATAAGTAAATTGCGTATTTATTTTCATATCAATCTTATATAGAATAACTGGTTTAAGGGATCGGTCATTTTTTGAAAAAAAAACAGTGGTAGGAGAGGGGGGCATTGGAGCCCTTGAGCGGGAGAGAATAAAAGAAAATGTCACCCCCTTGGACAAAAAAAAAAGGTCTGGGCGCGGAGGCGGAACACTTGTAGGGGGGACTGAGAAAATTTAGGCCCGCTTGTGTGAAAATCCACCACCCCCTCTTGTTAAAAGAATGATCACTCTCTAACCGGTGTTTCTATCTGATCTACAATTTTGATATTAAAATTGAGCGATATTGTGTTATCGATAGTCTACATTTCGGCCAAAAACGTTAAGAGCACTTATTAGGGGATATGTCGGTTAATAATCTTGAATGCAGTACATTTAATGTATCACCATTTTGAGTTGTCAATTGCATAATGATTATGATGGATCTATATAAGTAGCGTTTTGAGTTTATATAATTTCGACCCTCAATTACTCAATTTATACACCTTGGGTTGTATAATATTATCTAGTTATGTTGATGGTGTAACGGAGTGAGGGTAAGGGGATATGATTATGAAGTACTTTAAATTCTCATGTAGAAGCCGCGGCTAGTACGAGAGTCAAATCGCTGGTGCCCCTTATAGGATAGGCCCAGAGTAGTGGTGCGGCTTGTACGCGAGTTTTGGCTACTGTAAAACCTCGCATATAAGCCTAACTCGCGTATAAGCCGCACCCCGAGTTTGGGCCGATCCTATAAGCCGCACCAGATATCTGATTATGGTAACTTTAAGTACTGTACCATAGTAGCAAAAACTTGCGTAAAAGCCGCACCCTGACCCTGAGCCGATCCTACAAGCCGCGCAGGCCGATCTGAATCCCGTACTAGCCGCGGCTTATACGCGGGGTTTTATGGTAGTATAGTACAGGTACACTATTGTTGTTGTAACTTACTTCGCTAGGTATATATTTTCACGGAATGTGCAGGTATCAAAAGTCTGCGATTTTTTTGGTATGCTACAGTATGGAATAAATACCCATGAATTAGTCATTTTTACCACCTCCGGGAAAATGTGTACCCATGGATATAAATACTTTCACAATACTAAAATAATAATTTAGAGACCCATTCAGACTCATATGAATACTAAAAGTTGGGGCGGGGGGGGGGTGGTTAACACAAAAAAATTTGGGGGCCCATCCTAAAATATGGTACTCATCATCTTGAACAAGAATATCACCTTTGTTTTTGAATTTGAGGAGTGTAAACCCCTTCGTCAACCCCTCCGAAGATAAAAAGTCCTTCTTATATAGGATATATTATGTAACAGCTTGTACCCATGTGACCGCTGTTATCAGTGCTCATCTCGCCAGTACAATCTTAAGTAATGGAGGTGCCCACAGGACGACCATCCTGACCACTCACACTGGCAATCTGACTCGCCGCCACCGCTTCTACGTATGGTTTTACAGTGCCTATATTTTAAGGCCCTACCCTAATTATTTTTCTAGGTAAGAAATATTCCGTCATAGTTCCGACAAACAGCAGACCTCCTATATTATAAGATGATGGAGGAGGGGTGTGGTGGTGACACACCATTCATCATGTTGTCTACTAAGCACTTCATAATCATCTACCGCAACTTTAACCCTTTAAACAGGGATGTTACTAAAAGATGACCTTTGTCGTCATGATGCACCAGTCCGGCCCCAGCGAGTAACTCGCCGGTGCTGCATTGGTGCATCATACTGACCATTCGGGAGTGTATCAACCCTGTAGGCTCAGCTTGATACTTGAATGCGGCTCTGGCAAGTTACTCGCCAGGGCTGCATCCATGCAACATGGCGATCAAGGACATGATGCATCAATGTATTATGGCGTATTTAAAGGGTTAACAGTAGGACCTTAGCGCACCGAGGAGAGGGTCACAGGGGTTCCTAGTGATGGGTAAAAAGGACCATCCTGTTTACACCTTCTGAATCAGTATAGATGAGTATCTTACATAAGCCCCCTCCCCTCCCTCCTGCCCTCCAAAGAAAATGACAAATAATATATTTTCGGATTTTTGGCCTGCAGTCACCGGCTTATATATAATTAATGCTGACGCTTCAGGAGTGTGCACTCAAACAGTAAGCCTGTCTCCAGAATCTTCCAAGTGACTGTCATAAAATAAGCCAGTTAAAACTTGTCTAAGTGACGAGGAAGCAGGTCTTCTAGCTGGAGATAGAAGACCCACTTGGCATGTGCCAGCCCAAAAGCCAACATTTTCCGGCTCCAGATTCTATTGGTGGGATGTTAACCTGATAGGTGAGACAACTTTTGACTCGTTTATTTTATGAGTCACTTAGAGGAGTCTGGAGACAAGTTTACTTTATCCGTGTGTATTAGCGATGTAGGATGTTTTCTGACAGGCAATGTTTTGGATTACTTGCATCGGACGGGTCTCCTTCAGAGACTAAGACCCCCCCTCCTGTCAATGTTAAAATATTTTCTCATTGGACCTAAACTTATTTCAGGGATGCCTCTTTTAGCCTTAAAACTCCGGAAATCCGGCAAAATCCAAATAATCCCATGCCTATATGTTAATGGGGCCTAGATGTGAAGGGTGATTTGTCAGCTGTCACGCAGAAAAGAAACTTGGACCATTCTTAACTAACCAAAGTAGAGTTCTTAAAATAATCCAAGAAATGTTTCTTGTTAATACATTTTGAGCGCATTAAGTAACACTCTCGTGAATACCTCTATCGGAACATTTCACTGTGGAAATCAATCCAGTAAGAAAAAGAATCAGTTTTGGAAATGGGCCTCCTGGTATGTCAGACAGATTAGTATGTGGGGGGGGGGGTAAGGAGCGGGGGGTTCAATATGTCTACATACTTGGGATAGCTAGCATAATTCATGTATATGGATTGTAGACAACTGTATAAAAGGCGGGGACAAATAGGTATCATTTCTTATCCTATATAAGCGACGAAAAAGTATCATTGACTATCCTACGTACAGAACACCTTACATACCAGTGCATACTCACCACAGATATATACTGTAAATTCCAAGGTATAAGCCGCACTTTGTGTATAAGCCACACCTAGTCTTTGAGGCGATTTTTATGTGTTGTCAAAATTACCCTGCAAGACCTGACCGGGGCTTGAACCCAGGGCCTCTTGCATGTGAGTCGAAAGCTTTACCCCCACTCTATTGGGGCTCTAGTAGTGGGCCTGCTGAGAGCTATACCTGTACCACATCAAGACTGTGTGCTCTATTTTTTTCTTTTTTTTCCCATTTCAACCACCAAAACCCTTTAAAATATGCAGGGGACCATATGTTTAAAATACTGTTTCTGGGTGTAAACAATTATAGACCATAAATTATCGTGAGAGAACTATAGGGAAAATTAATTACTTTAAGATGCTATTTCATGCACATATGTCCTATCACCATATGATCCTACTATAGATCACTCCAAACTCATAGCCAGATATCTCAGAAACTAGCTCGGGACCCCCCTATTTTCTTTACACCATTTGAGATTACTTATAATATAGGCCTCATGGTGAAAATCCTGACGAAATCTAAATATTTTTAGACTATGGGGTCTACCCACCTTAAGCTAATCTAGTACTTTAAGTTCTTGCACAGAAGCCGCGGCTAATATGCAAATCAAATTGCCATAGGCTTATATGGTCAACCAAGAGTCGGGGTAGAGCTTACGCGCAAGTTGTTAGATGCATACTAGAGTACTCAAGTCCCCATAATCAGACCCCCAGTGCGGCTTATAGGATTCCCACAAGCCAGGTGCGGCTTATACACGAGTTAGGCTTTGATGCCAGAATTTACGGTACTGTAGTAAACGTCTAAAAACCACCGTTTAACCAGCATCCCCGCCTTCGGATACCCCGGCCTATATAATTATAAACGGCACTAGGGGGTTTGGTTTGCGCATACCCCCCAGGTTATACGCAGAAATTTACAGTAGGTACATAATTATACACAACCTTGAACTTTTCACACTAGAATAGGCAAGCAGTCTCTGATTTATGTCATTGACTCCAAACACCCTCCAGGGTTGCCACGGACAAGGAAGTTAGTTCTAAATTCCCTTTTACTGACATTTCCCTGAGTTTATATCAAATTTCTTTGAGTTTATATCAAATTTCCCTGATTTATATCAAGTTTCCCCGGAAATCACGTATTAAAACCAATGCTTTTAAATACCCTCAAACTGTTAATATGCACAACTTTTCAAGTTATCTTCAACTTAGCGATTAGGCATGATTTAACAACAGGAATTTGTGTATCTCCTCGCGTGCGAGCAAAAGGTTTACCCCTCCTCTTAAGGATCTAGATCTTCCCCCTTAAAACTATAGTAACACACAGGCTTTTTAAAAAAGAAATCAGGTGACTTTTGACCGGGGGATTGTTGAAAAGTTAAATCCCTGGCTAGGGTGAGAATGTCACCTATTTTGATCGAAAAAATAGTGCATTACTATGCGTTAAAGGGGGCCCTTGATGGGGGGGGGGGGGGTCCCCATGTCGCATGTCGATTTTAAGAAATGGCCATGTCGCATGTCTATGTCGCTTAAAAATGCTCATGTCCCATGTCGATTTTAAGAACTGTCCATGTCCCATGTCACTATCTTTTTAAGCCTCATGTCATATGTCACTAGGCCTCATGTCGCATGTCGAATTTAAGAAATGCCCATGTCGCCATGTCGAATTTAGGGGTCTAGGGCCATTTAAAGGGGGCACATGATATTTGACTTGCCGGCAGGTGTCAAACAAATTTACCCCCCGCACTGTTGTTGAAAAAATAACACCTCAAAAATGAGCACTCCCAAAGAGTGACCTTGGACTGGGAGTGACTTTGAGTGACCTTGAAGTGACCTCTCACAGAACAGTCTACTCACCTTACAATGACTGCGGAACTGCTGCTCCTGTTTCCGCAACTTCTCGTTCATGGCCACGAGATCTCGCAGCGTCTGGAGGACCCTGAAACATAAAGGATCGTCAAGATGTTGCTAACATTATTTATATGCTAACTTGAATGGTTTTAGGTATTTTTGGCAACCTGCTCGTTCACACCAAACTGATTCTGCGTCAATGGGTAGGGCAAAATATAAAAAAAAAGGTTTGTTTCAGGTAACATGGGAAGAAACTCTAGGGTCGGTAGGTAGGTCGGATTTTTTTTTTAAACTTTTTTTTAACATACCCTAAAATTGACCCCCAAAAAAGTGTAAAGATTTCTTGAAAATTACATAAAAAACGTAGGGTAGGCCCTGTTTAGATAGGGTCGGTCGGGTGACCTGAAACAAACTTTTTTTCTTTGGCCTATACACCAACTTTGTCAGCGATGAGCCAGCCGGGATAAACAGCTTCAGAAATCTAAGGCCTGCCTAAAGCCCCCCCCCCCTACATGACAGTGCGACTTATCCTTCGCCAGCCATGTAAAAATTGGTAGGGGATCTGCCCCTGTCCCCAGACTCCATAATAGTTCTCCTCTCCCCTGGTTAACCTCGGCCTCAATGACAGGCGTAAATTGAAATTGGAGAAGGGAGGGGGGTATGCCCACAGCCGTTTTAGCCAAGAATTTGGGTTCTTTTTATGTGAATATTTTTTGGGATATTTTTACAAAAGCCCGCCCCCTTTTAAGATCATGTGTCCATCCCTCAATGACAGTTCTGCTCACCAGGATTTTGAAAAAGGTGAGGGCGGGACATTGTTCAAATATCCCCCAAAAAATATTTATATCAGAAAATATTAAATTTCGGTCAACTAACCCATGGTTAGCCTGCCTAACAGTTCTACCCACCCCTGGTTAGCCTCCCTGACAGTTCTACCCACCCCTGGTTAGCCTCGCTGACAGTTCTACCCACCCCTGGTTAGCCTCCCTGACAGTTCTACCCACCCCTGGTTAGCCCCAGCCTCGCTGACAGTTCTACCCACCCCTGGTTAGGCCCCCTGACAGTTCTACCCACCCCTGGTTAGCCTCGCTGACAGTTCTACCCACCCCTGGTTAGCCTCCCTGACAGTTCTACCCACCCCTGGTTAGGCCCCCTGACAGTTCTACCCACCCCTGGTTAGTCCCAGCCTTCCTGACAGTTCTACCCACCCCTGGTTAGGCCCCCTGACAGTTCTACCCACCCCTGGTTAGCCTCGCTGACAGTTCTACCCACCCCTGGTTAGCCTCCCTGACAGTTCTACCCACCCCTGGTTAGACCCCGGACAGTTCTACCCCCCCCCCCTGGTTAGCCCCAGCCTCCCTAACAGTCCCACTCACCCCTGGTTGGCCTCCGTCTCCATGGCAGACAGTTCCTCCATGTTGTCGTCCAGCTCGGCAGCTTCCTCCTCAGCCTGAAACACACCAAATAAACACACATGGTCAGACACACACATCTATATAGAGACACTTTTTTTGTGTTATACCACACTTGGTCGTCAGAACAAAAGAAATGGCATGACTGTATAATTATGAGGTACGAAAGGTGAGAAAAACACTCAATGCAGTGTGTGGCATAAGTTGGTTAAACCACTCGAGACCCCTGTACTAAGGATAATGGCTTAGTCTGTGACTCGTGATCAGCCCAGACTGTCGCCATTATCCTACGTACAGCGGTCTAGTAGTGGTTTAACTACTACGTAAAATTTTCAAAAAAATCCTAATGTGGGAAAAAAGCGCCAAAACTCTTGGGGCTGTGAAATGCCTAAAATGGTCTCTGCTGGAGTGTATTATATGGCTTCGGTAGGCATTGCAATCAATGCTTTTCAATAAAGAAATATTATACCTATGCAGTTTGTGCACTTTGAATCAACCCTTTACTCACAGGTATATTCGAATAGCATATTTAAATGCTATTCGAATAAACGTAGCTAAGAGATGACATTTGTTGTCATGATGATCATGATGCACCAATACAGCATGGTGAGTAACTCGCCAGGGCTGCATTCATGCATCATGGCGATCAAGGACACAATGCATTAATGCATTATGCCGCCCTTAAAGGGGAGTGCAGAGGGGTCTCCCGCTCAGGTGGGAAAGTCACCGAAATTAAGAGCCTTAGGTCAAAAAGTCGCTTTTTTGGACACTTTTTACTACATGTATACCCAAATGTGTCCAAAGGTCGCCAAGTCGCTTTAATCATTGTACCAGGTCGCTTGTAAAACTGCCCAGGTGCACCTTATCCTCACGTCTTCTCCTTTAAGGTAGAATGAGATGTGGACAGCTTTCTCCTTTTAGAAACACCAAAAGGACATGTCCGCTGTCCAACAGGACACGTGGACATGATGAATCCTTCTAATTGAGATAAATATATACGCCATCATTTACTTCAAATGGGGGAGGGGGGGGAGGTCGTGCGCTTTGGTGCGGCTGGGGTACCATTTGAAGGTGGGGGGAGGGCCTGGGCGGATTCTAACCCCTGAGGGTGGGAGTGTAAAAAATGAAGCCCCTTTTTTATACAAAGCATGTGCTTTACTATATCACTACTTCAAAGGGGAGTGGGGGGGGGGGGGGGGATTTTCACCCCCTTCTTCGAGTCGCCACAGCATATTCTATGTAGGCCTATGCTCGAGGGGGGGGGGGTGCAAAAAATTATCCGCACCTCCACGTTCAATCCCACTCCCCTGTAGGCTAATTAATAAATGAACACTGCCCTACTATAAAACAGGGTGTGTAGTACAGCCTCTCAACTTTAACACTTAGGCCTATCCTAGAGCAATCTAGGTACGGTGAAATGTACCTGTCACAAATCCAATGTGACGTCACGATAGACATTAGGCCTACTACCGGCCAACAGTAGGCCTATTGCGGACCGCACGAAGATAATTTATGATGTGAGGGAGCGCCCTGAGGGAGCCCGGGATGGGAACGCCTAGGCCTAGGGAGTGCCCATCTGATAATAGGCCTATACAAGTCCATGACCATGGGTAGTAGTACCACTGGCACCATGCTTTTAATTAGAGACAGGTACCCATTCTAGCTCTTGGGGCGCTCCCTTACATGATAGGCCTAAATGATCTTTGTGCTATCGGACCATAGGCCTACACAAGTTGCGTAGGCCTAAAACAAATAATATTGCTTGTTCTCTCTTCCCAAACCTCCCCATCTCACACTTTTCCCCATACCGTACATCCATCTTTTCTTTTTTCACTCAGACCAACTAATTCCGCTCCCTGCCCCCACCCCTGCCCAATTCTGCTGTAACATGACGTAATTGATGCACAGTCCCTAGCGAGGATGGCGGGGGGGGGGGGTACTCAATTGTTTTTTTGTTTATGTGGTGCAGTCGCCAGACCTACACGGACCCTTCACCCTTGCTTTCAATGTGGAGAATTTGGAGAATAATTTATCTTTTTGGGGGGTATTCTGAAAATGAAGCTGGGCAAAATCTAGTCTCTACACATTTTTAATTTAATTGGCTTATTACTGTACCGGTATTCTTTCTCATGGCCAAGTGATTTCTTGCCGGCTGGTGGGGCTTGGTCATGGATGATACCGGTTCTCCATAACAGGTCTGTGGTGGGGAAGGTAGATAAGGAAGAAAACCCTCCATTTTTTTATATGGGGTTGCACGGGGTGTGTCCAAAATATGGTACTTGTGCCAACACATTATTGCAGAGGCGAATGCTAATTTTCCTGGGGGGACACTTCTTTTTTTCTATAAATGTAACCCCCCTCTCCCCCGATCTCATACAACTATCTCATATTCACCCAGCATTACAAAATCGGTTTTGACTTTTTTCACATCATTTTCCGAAATTAGCATGTCGGAAAAAAGTATGAGTGCCCCCCTCCCCGCCAACACTGGCCTGACAGTGGGCAATGGTACCACAACAGTTTATCATGACAACATTTCTACACCTCATCTTCTACAGCTACCAGAAAGTATAATACATCCTAATACTTTTCAAAGGTGAAATATCAGGCAGATATCCTTCTGTGATAGTGTCCTTATTCTATTGTTTAGAGATCGTCAAATAATGTAAATTTCACATGTCAGAATTAACACTGTGACACCTTATGGGAAGCCACATGCTGCTACGACTCACAACTCAGGACTCCAACTCGCACATCGTGGATTACAATGGCACAAGTAAGTAGATTTATTGTATGTACCTACACAACACAATACCACTAATGTATATTCATTATTTCTGACACACATCAGTTGATCTTGATCCAGTTTATAGCGAGGGATAAGTTGTCAATCTCCAACACCATTCTACGTCATGGTCGACCTAGGTACTATTGTTCTTGTCACACAGACTCCTGTCTGGAACTAGGTTAGTGAACAAACGTGCAAAACCTAAGTTAGACCTACAGATTGTGGCTGCAGAGGGGTTCCCTTCAGCTTGGTTAAGTCCCTAAGGCCACAAAGTCGCTATATTAGGCTTCTTTTTTTTACTATAGTCAAATTTTCCAAAAGTTGCCAGGTCCCATAAAATAATAAAATATTGCACTAGGTCGCCAGGTCCGTAATAGTACTAATACTCGTATGCAATATAGCCCTGTGCAAACACCAGATTGTAGTACCACAAATTGCACAAATGGCATCTCTTTGTACATTAGTAGCACCTGTGTATGGACGTTATTATGGCATGTTTGGACATTAGTAGGCCTATACGTTTAACCTGAACTCAGACGTTAGTATGACCTGTAGCCTACTCAGAAGATAGTATGACCTGTACTTGAACGTTGGTATTGCCTATACTGGGACGTTAGGGAAATGTCACATACTCTGGGAGGCCTAAAACCAGGATTCCATATTATACATGGGGCCAATATTTCTGTATTGTCATGGGGCCCTTTCTCTGCAGGGCACCTCATCCGTGTACAACATGCATTCTATGGTCATGCCTACCGTAAAACCCCTCCTTTAAGACGACCCCGGCTTTAAGACGACCCCCTACTTTTAGAGAAAAATCAGTCTTGTAGAAAAAAGACTTAAAGATTGTTCTCTCTTTGATACTACATAATAAAACCCCGCCTTCAAGACGACCCCCAACTTTTAGACAAAAATCTGTCTTGTAGGAAAAATAAATGCCAAAAAAGATCTGTCTTAAAGGCGGGGTTATACGGTAGTTGCTTAAAAAATGGGTACCCTCAAATCAACAGTGTGACATGCACATTTCTTAAAATTTACAGGGATATGGGTATATTGGGGTTATAGTGAAAACTGACGGGTGACATGGTCATTTATTAAAATTGACAGCACATTATCACTGAAATATCCCTTAGTATAAGGAACAATGTGAAATATCCTCACATCATCTGATACAAAAAAGGCAACTGTTCCCTGTGCCTCGTAAGTTTGATTTCCCAGCCCCCCTCTCCAATACACAATTTCAGGGTAGGGGGGTATCCGGGGGGGGGGGGGGGTATCCAGTCAAAAGGTGCATATACCTCTGTTTGAGATTTGCCACACTATATTTGATATATCAGGGAGAATTGGTTGCTTTTTTTACACGAGAAAAATATCATTTATTGTGCTGTAAAGCTTGCACATTCTTCAACAAAATTTTCCATATTAGGATTATTTGGACCTAAAAACATACCCCTATATTGTCCAAAAAATGACCATACAACACCCCTATGCGTACACAATGCGTATGCCAAAATGGCCCTGGACCCACCCCAACCCCCCCCCCCCTGTACGCATCTGTACGCATTTGGCCTTATCCCCCACCCCCCACCCCCCACCCCCGGTGTGTATGTAATTGATGGATGGCCCCTAAAGTACACAGCAGCCCCCTCCCCCACCCCCACCCCACCCATCATAGTGACACGTACACCTGTAGAAGGGCCACGGGAGAGTAAGCACAGGCTGTCCTACTACATGTATAACCTAGTATAACCTGCCCAGTGCATGTAGATATGGCATCATTGAACGATTATATATGTCTCAGTTGCTCCCACAGAGGGACCATATATTCACCTAGTGCAGAAATGATCAAGCAGTCTATATAAGTAAAACTTAACCATAAAATACATTGATCCAGTAAAATTCCAACTTTTAAATGCCAAGGATGTAGTGGCTCACACCCTGGGTGTCCTACTTCATACGCCCCTGCAGGTTGCCACGTAGCAGAAGGCTAGATTAGCCGTGACCTGTTGAACATTTAAAAGCATTTGATAATACTGCCTTTTCCTAAAAGATCGACAAACATATCAATACTAGGTCATATAATTATGATCAGTGAAAGAAACAATAAGACCACATATCATTGATCAGTAAGCCAACAATACAATAATGGCCTGAGGAAAATGACTGGAATACAAAGGGTCTCCACAGGCTGGTCAGAGACAGCACCTGGTCAGAGACGGCACCTAGTCAGAGACAAAAACATTGGCTCAAGGTCGTGAGACACAGCCTTAATGGCAGAATGGTTGTGTTTCCTATCACCCAACCCTACATAGCAGATGAGGGCCGTACATCAAAAATGGGTTTTCTTTTCGCGTCAGGCTTTATAACTTTATGGGGAGGCAGCTTCATATAGATCTATTTATTTATATTTTATGCACAATAGAAACGATATTCAAAATATATAGCCTTCATACTGGGACTGTATTAAGGTTGATCGCTACTTTTAACTTTTCATACATAGAATTTCCCAATTTTTTTCCTAATGATAGTTTAGATCATTAAGAAATCGAAAATGTAAAAAAATAGGGGGGGTCCCGAGCTACTTTGTTTATACAGATTTTTGAAAGATTTGATAGGGGGTCCCGTGCATATTTTTAGGGTTTTGGGCCTCTAAAGTTAAAAAATAGGACAAAAACTGTCTAAATCTCATATTCAAAGGCCAAAATAATAGGTCAAAAGCCAAAGATTGGGGTAAAAAATGTATATAATTTTTACTCTTGTTTTTTTGAAGCACAGCCATGAGATCTATATCAATGTCGATAATGATTTATTAGTAAATAATTCCAACATTCTAATTCCCCTAAAAATAAAACGGCATTAATTGGCACCAGCAAAACACGCCATGGAAATAGGCTTGAGTGCTTGCCGGGAACAGATAAACCAAAAGAGGCCATATAAAATTATGTGTTTTTTTCAAAGCTAACTCGATTTTTCTCACCAAATGTATTTCATCTTTATTTAGAGAGGCCTAGATGTAGTAGTCCTTTTCCTCATCAAAGCTTTTCTCATATTCCAATTGTATCAAGAGAAATATTATATATGATACATCACATGTAGGCATAGTCTCGCAAAGTACCTGGCAACTAGAAAACTGAAGAATTACAACGATCCACCATTGTCTTGAGCTACATTTTGGCACTAGAATAAGATAATTAGCGGACAATGAGGATGAGCTACAACGGAATTCGAGAGCAAATACCCATTTTATGTCCCCTACATAGTATGACATTTAAGTACAATTAAATGATCGAGAATTCTGAGTCTAAACTTCCCAATTGGTGCTCCCCTGTTGACAGGAGTGGGGTCAAAGGTCAGGTCAGGTCAGGTCACTAAGCAACATCACGTCACTAAGCAACATCACGTCACTAAGCAACATCACTTCACTAAGCAGTTCCAGTGCATCCAATTAGATGGCACGACTGCCATCGCTTTATTCGCTTCCCACCCACATTAGATGGACTGGAAGTGATGGGAATGGGGGGGGGACTGTGAGAATAGGGCACATTTTGCCATGAGAATAGGCGACCGTTTGGTGTGGGAGTAGGCCACATTTAAATTTAGTTTTTCTTTGTATATTTTCTACAAAATCCTATGGCCTACATGTATACTATCCAAATATCCACAATCCCAGCCCCCGAAGGGGCTGGTTTATGTTTAAAATAGCAAATATGAGTGGCTCCAAATATATCAAATATTTAAAATGGAATAAAATGCTCAATTTCGCTTGAAATTGTACAATTTTTGGATATGGCTTAGTGTCCATGCATATGGATCTAGTTCCTAAATATTAGCATATTCTGACAATTTTGAGTTATATGCGCAGAGAGATGCGCAGGAGTCCATATTCAATGAGTAGCGATCAACCTTAAGTTGTCAAATTTATCTTTACAGAAAAGGACATCATTTACTCCAGAGCAGGAGAAAGTAATGCGTGACTTCCGAGCTGACGGATTAATCGGTACTGGGCCTGATTTCCATGACAAGATACAATTGGCTATGGAGGCAACGGGCCTAACAAGGGATGTTGTGTGTGTAAGTACACGGTTTTATGTTCTTGTTGAAAGGGTACATAAGGTGGAGTAGATCCTGCCTAACAGTGTCAGTCACTTTTATCAATTAGCCTGCACACTCCGTGCGTTATTCCACATAGTTGCAATCATTATATAAGTCATTCTTGAAATCGAAATACTATTGTAAAAGATGTACAGCCACGTCGCAGTAGACCGGGCAGTGCCGTGCAAAGCCTAGACTGCCCGGTAACCAAAACGCCAGGGCGCCTGAAACATGGTTTGAGTGGGTAGTGTGTGTATGTGTTACGAGCGGGGGGCGGTGTCCACGTAACCGATCCTCCTTATTTGATATATATAAATCCAACGAATTACGCATCATATCTAATAAATATGTATCAGTCTCTCCCTCCACACTGTCGCTACTAGAGCTTCAATTATAATCAATTACTTGTGTACCAGCTGGCCAAGCAGCACACCACGTGTACTATGAAGTAGGCCTATTTGAATTTTCTTTTGTTCTACTATTCAATGCACCTGGTGGCCGTGTATCCAGCCCTAATTTTCCCATGGTACCACGTTGCAGTATAAAGCTGTGAAGAAGCTGTGCTGTGTGTGCACCAAGTGGGTGGTGATAGGGGGAGGCAGTATCATAGTCCACTTGTTGGTTTATACGATATAGTTACTGTGTATGTCATTGTTTATAATAAGTACAAACTAAACACTTGGAATTAATGTTTACACATCATAGAATTGGTAATGCAAAGCTGGCGCAGATTGTTTGCCATAATACCAACGGATAAGAGGGGTGACCGAATTTCACCGTCTGTAACATCAATGAGTGTAGAGGCTGTAGGGTAGCATTGGAGTCCGAAGTGTTACCATCACTCCCCCTCCCCGATCTACTGGGGCACATTTTAATGGTTAAAAAACTCTTTGTACACTAGGCCCACTGACCGGTGACCGGATCATGAAATAACCAGACTACTGTATACCATTATAGTGTAATTAGATCCTTGCAGAGGCAGCTCTGCCCGGATCATGTAGTACCCGGTCTATCGTGGCCCGGACTAAGGTGACGTCACTGTACCTAATCATATGGCCTGCACTGGCAGTATGGTACCTTGGAATATACAGAAATAACTAACCACGAAAATAAATAGATCAGTCATTTGTAGCTTCTTCCCCTCTCTTATTTCAGGCGAAGGTCTTGAACATGAAAAGAACGAAGACCCACAAAGACAGAGACCCTATGTCAATAGGTTCAAGTGGACAAAATGGGTATCACCTATTCTGTAGCAAAATGGGGAAAGGTGAGTGACATCGAGCTACATTTTTCATAACTAAAGCTTGGGTCTGTGGAGATTATACAAAAAATAAAAAAGATCCACATACAGAAGCAGACACACCCTGATATACACACACCACAACTGTCAACATTTTACAAAAGAAACCTAATATATCATGGTATATGGGCAAAAGTAATTTCACCTAATGATTAAAGTATTCATGGGAGTCAACTTTTGGTCCCTTTTGAAGGTAAGCAGTCACGTTTTTGAAACATCATGTTACAAAATGAACATTACTGCATTATGATGGTGGTTGCTTTCTCTTTCTTTTTTTCTAGTAAAGGTGACGAGGTAGGTTGTTTTTCTTTTTTTTCCCTTAGGTATTTCATATTAAATAAGGGATAAAACCCCAGGACATTACATTTGTCATAGAACTTAATAGAATAATTATATATATTTATAGGTAAAAAGGAAAAGAAGGCTTTGTCTTGTTTATTACAATTTTTATACCCTTTAAAAACCATAGCAATTTCCTGGACCGAATTACGGTTTTTAATATTTTGTACAGTGACTACCCGGTAAAAGTGATATTGGAATTTGCTATATCACAGCCCAGTAAGAGCTTGAGAGCCCAGTGTACCAGACGTTAGCACAGTGGAATGCTTTACCCCCTGACATTAGACTTAGTAAATGCATGATTAGCATCTTTACAATGTGAAACTATTAAACCCTAGCGCTATTTATATTTCAATTAAAAACTTACTAATATCATGTCACCTTTATCTATCAATATGAGATGTATATTTTGAAATCTTTGTATTTGCCACTGTATTAGCTGTTGATGTGCATGGGGTCAACATTGAAACTATACGTTAAAAAAAACTACTACCATTACACTTTCACTATTCTGCAGAATCTTGAGGTATATATCTGTAGCAGTACTTAGGAGAAAAGATGCCATATTTGTAATATGTATTACTTACAGGTTATGAATATACTGTATGCATAGGAACACAGTAAATTTCTGTATCAGATGAGCTAATAATTTTTTTTTATTATACTAGTATAGGTCGGTGTAGCTTGCAATGCACCATTTCTAGGAGTATAATACAGTATTACTGATTACATGTACATATTTCATACATCTACCGTAAATTCCCGTGTACTACCTGCGGGTAGTACGTGAACCAGATCGCTAGTGCGGGTTGTATGATTGTTCCAAAGTCTAGGTGCGGGTAGTACGAGGGTTTTTTAAATTTGCGATTTCATAACTGACTTAAAGATTACCGTAAAACCCCTCCTTTAAGACGACCCCGCCTTTAAGACGACCCCCTACTTTAGAAAAAAGACTTTAAATTGGTTTTCTCTTTGATACTAGATAATTAAACCCCTCCTTTAAGAAGAACCCCTTATTTTATATAAAAATCCGTCTTGTGGGATAATTAAATGTCAAAATAAATCCTTCTTAAAGGCGGGGTTTTACGGTACCCCCCCCTTCCTACAGAGACCAACTTTGACAGTTACACCTCCCCCTCCCCTATCCATGGAAGGCAAATACACCTCAGGGTGCAGGTGCAATGTTGCTTGCCTAACAGACCCTTTATGAGAGCCATAAGCATTTTCCAAGCTATTTCTAAGTCTAGGTGCGGGTAATAGGAGGGTTTTTCTCTAGGACCACTCAAACCCCCAGTGCGGGTTATAGGATTCTCCCAAAGTCGGGGGGTGGGTTATACGCGAGATGCGGGTAATACGTGGGAATTTACGGTAGATGTATTTTGACCTGAGCATCTGTACGAGGAAAGTCAATAAAGAAATCAAAAGAGAAAAAATGATGTGCAGAAAAGCATGCTTGTAATTAAAGTCCGTTTCAAGGCCAGTCCATCATCGTTCTTCCATAAAATGTGTTGATCAGATCAGTTACATCTTCTGTCTATGGGTCAGAGTACATCAAAGGTCTATCTCTTCTAGGGATGTCATTCATATCCAATTTATTTCGATTTCGATTATTACTATTTTGGTCTTGATCTCTCGATTACCGTAAAACCTTGCATAGAAGCTGCGGCTAGTATGCGAATCCAATCGCTGGTGCGGCTTGCAGGATCGGTCCAGTGTCGGGGTGCGTCAAAAACGAGGGTTTTTGCTATTATGGTACAGTACTAAAGTCCCCATATTCAGATCACCAGCGCGGTTAATAGGATCGGCACAGAGTCTTGGTGCGGCTAATACGCGAGTTGGGCTTATACATGAGGTTTTACGGTATATTGATTTATTTCGATAGTAAAACAGTTGATATCTGCTTAAAAGGGTATCATTGTCTATAATATTATATTCTCAACTTAAATTTGATCCCTGCTTTTATTGAAGTGGAAATTGACTTTTTTGCCCTTGATTCTTTTGGATAGGAGCAGCCACCTTGACTGGATTTTTTTTGGACAGGCTAAACAAATTTTGGTCCAGCCCTTCTACATACGTGAGGGCGCTATCTGCAAAGCTGATAATCAATTTTAGTTGGTTTTAGAGGTTTTTTATTGATTCTTTCTTTTTACAAGTGCTACATACACATACAGCCTTGGCGTGTACAGTTAGGTAGGGGTACAGATATCTATAATACTACAACATATCAGCAAAGTTCTAACAAAGTCAGACCTTAAATTTAATATCTACTTCATGTAATTAGATTGAATTAAATTTATGTAAAGATGTCAGCATAACCCCCAAACCCTCTGCATGAAGCACAGTTGACTCCTTTTGACCAGATGGTCAGTCAATTACGGCAGGGGTAGGGATGGAGGATAGACATATAACCACCAAGGTTTTATGTAAGGAGATGGTGGTTCTGTTTATAGCTATCAGTCTCACATCAGAGAAACCAATGTTAAAGGTTCACGTCTTGTACAGGGTAGAGGGAATTACATATATGCATAAACAGATTCCAGTCTTGAGGCTGTATCCACTTGGAACTCTCCATACATAAAAAAGTTATAAATGACATCACTAGCTCAGTTCTACAAAAGTATGAACAAAGTTATGTTTCACGTAATTCTAAAGTTTGAAGATCCATATAAACCTATAATCAGCTCATAAAAAGTAGAAACCTGCTCTGCTTCCCTTTAGCGATTTATTCAGGAGTATTAGAGAAAACTGGCCCATATGAATTTTTAAACAACTATCAATCTCCATTATAGTGCACGATGTTGCTAGTATACGACAACGTATTTGGGGTGAGATGTGGAGGAAGCTAACTTCTAAGGAGAGGGAAGAGTACAACCAGGAAGCTGCACGGCGTAAGAAGAGGGCTGCCTCTGAACTAAATGAAGAAGAAAAGAAGAAGGTGGTGAAGAAACATGCCAGGAGTATAAAAGATTCAGTATGTACGGCCTTCTCTTACATCATACGTACCCTACAAAGTTATCATTTCTTATGATTTTTTCAAATCGGAATAAGGACATCTATAATTCCAGAGAAGACACATTCTTTCTTTTACAACAAACGGCAGTAATGTCCTTTTCAATTCAAACGGGAACATTTGTTTCTATACCCTTTGCTAATGCTAGTTCTAAGATTAATTGTTTTACCTGATATTGTATTAAGATATGTATCCCTTTGTCTTCTTTTCAGTTCGCTGTGTTGCATGAATTGGAGGTAAATGGGATGTGTGTCCTGAACAAGGATAGTCACACCTTCTCCTGCAGCAGTGGTACAGGTGGTAAGGTGCTCGAGAGCCACATAGACAAGATTGAGATGGGCCTTTTGACATCGTCAGGTATATATAAACTCTGATTACCGTCAATTCCTGCGTACTACCCGCATTTTGCGTATCACCCGCATCCCGAGTTTGAGATAATCCTATAACCCGCATTGGGGGTCTGAGTGTTTGCAGGGAAAAATCCTCAGCACCTGCACCATTACCAGCACCTAGACTTTTGGCCTATCCACCTCCCACCCCCCTATCCCCTTTTCCAGAAACAAAATGCACAATATACCTGACATGTAGTTACCGTGCAGGTGTAGGTGTGATTGCCAAAGATGCTACCTACATGTATATACAACCTGCCCTGCATGACCCATGTGGGGGGGGTGGAGGTGTGAGCGCCACTGATACCACGTATAGGTCTACCTGCTGTGCGTAGGCAATGAAGGTGTGAGCGCCAAAGTTATTATTGGGAGGATGGGGTGGGTCATTGACTCAGGGGCCCTCCCTGGGTCAAATGCATGGGTTGCGATCGAAATTAAGAGATTTTTGTCGCATTTTAAATTGGATGCCACAGGCATTAAATATATTACATTGTCAGATGTAATTTGCATGCTGCAAGTAGAGATCGGGTGACAACATAATGCTCTCAGAACCAAATTCCTATCTTATAATTAGAAGTAGCAAAAATAATGTGCCCAAAATAATATTTTTTTGCAGCCCAATATCACCCTTTTCACTCCCATAGAGATCAATGCTAAACAAAAACTGGAGCCAGCCATGGCCGCTCCCATAGGCTTCAGGATTAAAACATCAAAATAAGATGCCCTGTGACACTGTTCTGAAGAGTATTTGATCTACATCTACGAGAGACGTGATGATGTCCAGCTTTCTAACGGAGTTTGGGTTTGGGTTGGGTTGGGGTTAGGGTTAGGGTTGGGGTGGGACTTTGACTAGAACTCCGGTCGGGACTTCCATATGACCCTGAGTTATTTATGATGCAGTCACACGCTCGATTTTTTTACACCATAATAAGAATATTTTTGAAATAGAAAATCTAAAATCTCTCGTATAACCTGCACCTAGAGTTTGACTAAATCCTATTACCCGCGCTAGCAGTTTGGTTGGCGTAGAACCTGCGGGTAGTATGCAAGAATTTACAGTATGTTATTTTTTTCACATGAGAAAACTTATTTATTGCCATTTAATTTATTCTCATAAATGCTTTCTAAAGGCTGAGTAGGAGGCATGAGATTAATTCTGAAAAATTGTCACATTTGTCTAGGAATGGTTACCATGTACCGTAAGACCTCGCGTATAAGCCGTGGCTTGTACGCGAATCACACTCAGCTTTCTTTTGATACCAAACATGCCTATATAGGGTGCGGCTTATATGAGAGTTTTATAAGTATAGTACAGTACTATATAAGCAATTTTCAAAACCCCTCTGTGGCTAAATATGATTTGTCAAAGTTAGGGGTGCGGCTTATACATGTACGCGAGTTAGGCTTATACGAGAGGTTTTACGGTAATGCAGTTTGTCAGCGAATCAGATTCAGAACCAGCTTCAATTTAATACCTAACCCCAAGAAAAAGGTCAGCAAAGATAACTTCAAATCAGTATAAAATGGCCAAGCAAAGAATTATAAAAACCTTGGTGATTTAGTAATGACCCTTTATGAACCAACCCCCTACTTCAAGGGAATGTCAGGATCTAATAGAGTATACAATGCTGCATGCAAGAAGGTTTATTCAATCAATGCATTTATCTTTCCAGAGAAACCGCAAACAGTGGAAATAGAACGCCTTGACTTGAAGAGAAAACTCAGGCAAAGAATAAAGGATCTCTACAGTATGTACAAACCATTTACGCACATAGCAATTCAACACACCTACCCAACATTGGACACAACAACCAATTTCTGACATACCACACCAAAGTGCAACACACTAATTCCATCTCTGACACACTGACCCAACATCCTACAAACCAGTACATGTTGGTTTCATGAGCTGCCCGGACGAGCAGTATCTGACTGATGGAATAAGATGAACTGTACCAGTACATGTTTCATCATCTACTAGGACTTGAGGTATCTGGGTTTAGAATAGCTAGAAATTCCATTCTGCGCATTAACCTACACATTAACTACTTTTGGTGTTTCAGGATTTTCAACCTGAATGTTAGACACATGATTTGGATTAATTTGACAACGCAACATGAGCATTTTTAGCCTCAGTTGCATGGGAGATATACATTTGTTAAAATCGAAAGGGTGAGATGAGCATTTCTTAAGATCAACAGAACAACATGATGGCAGGGTTCCCACGGGTCATGGAAAGTCATGGAATGTCATGGAATATGAAAGCTGTCATGGAAAGTCATGGAATGTCTTGGAATTTTGTAAAAATTCGTTGTGTGTCATGGAATGTCATGGAAAATGAAAGTAATAGAATTAATATTAAAAATCTCCGTGAATGTACCATTTCCTTCCTAGATTTCGGTGTTTTTTTTGGGGGACCAAGCCCCCTAACCCCCACATAAATATAATAAATGTCATGGAAAATCGAGATTTTTTGTCACAGAATTTCATGGAAATGTCATGGAATTTCAATCTAAAATGTTTGTGGGAACCCTGAACATGGCCATTTCTTGAAATCGCAGGAGTATAAGGAGAAAGGGTGACAGTATTTCTTCAAATCAAAATAGCCATTTCATAAAATCGACATGGGATAATGGACATCCCCAATCTAGACCCCCACATGGCCTATCCGTGGGTGGCCTATATTCATCAGTAGTAGGGCCTACCTTCAGGAGACCTTCCTCAGGGCCTAGGTGCTGCAAACCCTCCTTGTAATAAATGTCTACAGTGCATTAATATACATTTTCAATTATATTCTAGCTGCCTTCAGAGGAAAGCCATCTACCTTCCCTTATGGTAGCTATGACAGGAATGAGGTGGACTTTGTCCTCCATGGACTACCTGCTGGCACTATCAAAGATATAAGTAGGTTAGGGATTGAGGTCCTCAGGAGTGCTGTTCAAGCTGAAATAGCTATCGAAGGAAAAGGTATGCTTCTCATGCAAGTAGAGACGGACTGTATCAGGTGTCTGGACATTTACAATATACCGTACCGTCGCGATTAAGCGCCCTTCCCCCTGTAAATCATTGTGCATCGGTCAAACACATCACCCGTTTAAACACGTCACCCCGTCAAAGACTATCCAATTGTTACGATTTTATGAGACTTAACCATCAGTCTTTATCATCTGCTCTTCTATTACTCGTCACTTCAACATCATAGCACATTAAAGCATCAATGTATGGCTACTAAATCGTTCTAAATGACAAAAACAATTGGTTATTCACAGACAAGTCCAGCACGGGGGATGACCATACTAGTGGAAAGAAAACTTCTTCTACTTCATCAGCTACACATCAAAGTAAGCTGTCTTCACTTTTAACCTCATCTTACTGTGTGCAACCCTCACTCACATAACCTGCATCCTAACTGGGCCAATCATACTAACGGCACTGGTGATCTGACTTGCATACTAGTCATGGTTTTTACCTTAGAATATACGGTACACCATATGTTGTCACTGTTAGAAAATAAATACCCAGGAACATGCAAAGGGTCAAATTTGAATAAAATATTCTTGTTTCACCTGATAAAATTCAGGTAGGCCAACTGTACATGCAGTCAGTGCAACCGAGAGCGATGAGAATCTACCTCCTACTTTGTCAAGTACAACTTTAGGTGAGCAACTTTATACAAATAAGATTGACATTAGGGCAGACCAAAACAAAGAGAATCTGTAAGGGTTCCATGCACCTTGTTCTTGAAAATAATATTAATATTGAGATTATCGACGCACGAAAATATACCGCCGGTTAACCAGCATTCATGTTACTTCCGGTAATAATAGTGGCGTCACTCCATGGCGCGGATTCAGACAGACAGACATGGTGTTTGACTTTGTCCAGCTAAAAGCAACTTATTCATCAGGTTATGGATGCCCAGTTGCAATTCCACTATGCTAGGAAGGATTGTGAAGGTATGTACTAGGTTGTGAGGAAGTTTGGAAGTCGGATGGGCCTTGGAAGTACGAGTTTGAGAGTGTGGAAGATTGGCGGACAGAGTGGCTTCAGCGAGCAGGTGTCTGGATAGCCACACCTGGATGCCGCGTGTATGCCGTGTGAGGCGGCGTGAGGAGTGCCCATCTTACGAGGAGACAGCAGTGACAAGAGCCATGTACGATTTGCTGTTGTTGAGCAAGGTTGGTGCATGTTATTGATGCCAATAACAAGATAGGAGTGAGGACGATGTGGAAGCGTGGAGGAACACAGGGACGCGCTATGGACACCGGATAGTCTTGGGCCGTGAAGCCGCAGCAGGCCTCAGGCAGGAGGAGGGGGAGTGCCCATCTTGGGAGAGACATGACAGTGTGGGTGGCGGTGAGTGTATCTTCTCAGCATGGAGAGAGACGCTCTCGGAACGCCCCAATGGCTGTGGATCTACACATGTATGTTGTTTGTGTTTACCGTAGTGATATTACACGGGAGGACGTTGTGAAGGTAGCAGGGGACAGGGAGGTTTGTCAGTGTTGCTACAGGTACGTCGTAGGGGGTGTGTGACTGCAACAGGAACAGACAGTGACAGTGGTGCTACAGGTCGTCGTAGGGTGTATTCAGTTGTGTTAGTGGATGCTGTATACACAAGGAGGACAACACATAGCCCTGAGGGGAGCGCCCAGTCCGGGAGAGATGGCCAGGAAACTTTTGTGATTGTTGGTGATGTGTTGTTTATGCACACTGGTGCCGTCGAGATGACATACAGGAGTATGTCGTGGAGTTGTTACAGACAGTAGCAGTGACAATGACTGCAAGATAAGTTTAATAAGTACACGTGGATATACATAGACAACACAGGAGACAGTGAGGAAACACAAACAAACAAACAGTAGGCGTACAATACATCAACACAGCACAAACACAAGCATTTTTCCACTTGTCGAGGAGTAGTATTGAGATTATCGACGCGCAAAAATATACCGCCGGTTAACCAGCGCTCATGTTACTTCCGGTAATAAAAGTGACATCACTCCATGGCGCGGGTTCAGACATGTCATTTGACTTTGTCCAGCTAAAAGCAACTTATTCATCAATTAATTGATTTCTGTTTGAAAAAAATCAATTCCTCATTGATTTCCCTTGCTTAATTTGTTGAAGAATATAATGCTTCTATTAAATCTTATTTGTGCTGATCCCGAAGTATCAGCTCCCTAATGTTTATTTTGGTGTGTGTTTAATGCTACATTTTGCCACTGCATAAGGCCACTCAAAAAAAAAAGTTGTTTCTCATCACTGCGCGCATCATAACAATCATGATTTGGAGAAAACTTTTCTTCTTTTTTTTACATTTTTGATGAAAAATATGTTAAAATTGGAGAAATATAGGCAAATTTGGTATCAAATTAAAGCTTATGCTGTCAGTAATCAAGCTTTTGCTGATCAATAAACTCCAAATTACTAAAATGTGAAAATTTATCGCAAAAATCCTAATTTCCCTATGTATTTGTGCCCCGAGTAAAAAAAAATAATTAGATAAAAAACGCCCTCGTCATATTTTTCACTGCTTGGTGATGAGAAACTTTTTTTTTTTGAGTGGCCTAAGTATAGACATGAGAATTGTTGCTTGCTCCAATATTCCAGGTTCAAAATTAGCCAAGTTTCTTTATAAGAATTGTAAATTTCCCTTGATTGAAAGTGTAATCAGTGCATAATGAGTCACCCCATTATTCAATATTACTTTATCTAAATTTCAGATGAAGTGTGCAACGAAACAACTGCAACATTTGTATGTGAGTACCAATACCAAACATACTCTATTATAACATCTATATCACGGTTACAGTTCCCTGCAATGTCCAGTACATAGTAGCATCACAAAACTGCTGTACTACCGTAAAACGTTGGATATATAAGCCTTACTCGTATATAAGCCGCCCCCTAACTTAGAGGAATCATATAAGCCTGAATGGGGCTATAGAAATTCTTATTTTAGTGCTGAGCTATAAGAGTAAAAACTTGTGTATAAGCTGCACCCTTCACCCTGGGGCAGCCCTTTGAGCCGCACTGGTGATCTGACTCTAGCTGCAGCTTCTACATGAGGTTTTACGGCAGCAGGGAGGAGGGGTTTAGGGCATGTTCAGAGCAACTCCCCCACCCCCGGGCTTCCCTCAGCCGGCGGTAGGGATGAGGGTAGGGTACTGCAATTTCATACGACTCCCCCAGTCCCAGAACGCAGGAGGGAGTCGGGGGGGGGGGGGGAGAGATAGTGCAGTGAGGTACACAAGTCGTCTTCCTTTGATTTACCCTCACCTCTGTATACCCACACCAGTATCTGTGAAATAACTCATTTCTGTTAATATTCACATTTTGTTTTATTTTGTTTTATTCAGAATCGTGAGGAAGGAGTATATATACTTAAGTCTACTTTCAAATATTTTTGGTGGCCCAGAGCACTTCATTGTAAATGAGTTCTACTCTAACCATTTTGAGTTACCACTTATCATGCAACCTTATATTATTTTAGATGATGGCAGCGTATTGGGTGTCATACCAATTGCAGCTACTTCTGCTCAACAGGAAGACAACAATGAAATTGAGTGTGAGTATCTTCTTTTAACTTTTGAATATAGTCTGTTTGTCCAACAGTTTATCCAAGTTTCAGCTACTTTGTTGACCTTATTATATTGCACCTCCACTCTTATTCCCATATATATAAAACAGCATTAATTGGTTCGCTGGTACCACCCCATTGAATTAGGCTTGAGTGCTAGATAGGAACAGATAAACCAAAAGAGGCTACCTTAAAGTATGTACTTTATCCAAAGTTAACTAGATTTTTCTTCCCAATTCTTCTTCAATTAATATCTGCATTGCTTAATATGCCACGAAGGGTTTCTTTATAAGATTGATTCTCAGAATGCTCCTGTATTTTAAAGAAAAACTGCATAAATTACTTCAATACTCTCGTCCTGTGGGTACAGCAAGAAGAGTCAGAGAACCCAACAGAATTCCGCCTTTTTCCCCTGCATCAAAACCGCACTTAAATAACTTATCCATCAAGAATTGTGATGCAATACAATGATATTCCATATTTAACACTAAGTTGACCACCCCCAACCCTCCGTAAGAATCTGAGAGTGAAGTTGTGCACGCTCGTAGATAAGGAGGACGCATAAGTACGGTGATATCTGTTGGGGCTAACTGGGTCAAAGCAACATGCCCTGTCCGGTTCCGCGCTATGTACTCACGGTACTGCCGTGGATGTTGTGAAAGAGGAGTTGCGCCTTATTAATATCCATTTTCTGTGGTTAAGATCATTTATATGCAGTGTTCAACTTCAATATATTGTGTCAAAAGCCTGGAATATATTTTTAAGCCAAGAAAAGATCAATGTATATCGTATATAATATAAAGGTAATTCTTCTCTTCAAGCAGGTGCTGGTGGAATAGTCCCTGCAAAGACAGCTATGGAGAGACTACGATGTAAGTAGCTTCTCTGCATAGTGCATTAAAAAACATCACAGTAGATGGTGTGAAATCTCTCGTTTTCTTAACTTACATTCTAAGTTTTTTTAACATTCAATATTTTTCTGATATTTTTTGTTAAATCAGACCTTCAAAAATGTTGGGCTTGGGCATCAGAAATTCTGCACACAATATAGCATTAGGAACAGACTTTGGCCTCATAAACGAGCAGGTTTGGGTGGCAGGTAGAGCCAGTTTTGGCGAGTAATGTAACCTTTTGTATATGAGTCTAACTGTCATACAAGCCCCACCTAGAGTTTCGCACAATACTACTTTCACTGGAGGTCTGATAATAATGACTTCAGCTCTTTACTATCCTAGCTAAAAGGTGGGGTTTTCCAAAATATCATAATTATTTTGCACAAGACATATTTCTGAAGTTAGGGGGTTGTATCAAAGGCAGGGTTTTACGGTCCATCTGAGGCGATTACATGAATCAATGTTGCCAGGCTCCACGTACACAATTTAGATACCTTCCACTATTAGCATTGTCATTTTTTACTTTTCTCACAACAGCACTTGTGGCACCAAAGAAAAAGACAACTGGAAAAGAGAAGAAGGAAAAAAAGAAGACTGCGCAATCTCCGAACATTACAAGATTCTTCAGTGGGTCCTCGTCTCCAAGTTCAGATTCAACCGACTAATTTGTTGGTCCTCTGTTTAACCACAGGGTATAAACGCAGCGCTATGTCATATAAAGGTCTTTGTATTATTATCAGTTGTATCTGTATGAAATGTGTGACTGCTACTTCACGTTCAATGCAGCCATATATATATAATATCAAACCTTCTGTGTTCATCTACATTGGCTTTATGTCTATTTGTCCTGCTATTGACAATAAAGATTCCTAGTAAAAGAGATATTGCAGTTCAATGTTTTCTTTGCTTATGCTTCTCAAAATAAATCAGATAGCTGATGAAGGTGATAGCTGGGAGCATCTAGACCATATTGATATTTTGAATTCCTGCATGAATATTAGATGATGCTGCTATACCCGAAATACCTTATATCTTTCAATTATGCCTCTACGTAATGTTAGCGTAAAAGTAAAACTGGCCAAACCTTTTCAAAACTTCGATTATAGTTTTAAATGATCCTAAATTATAATGGAAAATACAAGGGCAGTTGCCAGGCTGACAAACAAGACACAAGAGTCAGTTCGTACAGGGTACGCTATTTTCCATGAATGTCCAAATGATTTTGATCTCCCGTGTACAAAATGATCATGATATATATTATGGTTTATCATGTTACAAAAATGATAGTCTTTCCACGGAAATCATATTTTATATCTGGAGGGTGTTTTTCCTCATTGGACCAATACAGAACCAATATGGAGCAACATACAAAAAACATACAGAATTCCGTATTGGTCAGTGCAAAAACCGTTTTTGTTTGTCCTCCGCATCCCGACCGTATGTGAATACGGGAATCCATATTGGTATGCTGCATACGGCATACCAATACGGCATTTGCCTGGCCTAATTGTAAAATTGTGCAGAAACCAGGGAATCCCTCTGTAACGTCATAAAATATATAAACATACGGAGGTAGGCTGAAGAGGGTCCGCATTCTGTTTTGGATGCTAGGGAATGGAGAGGGGAGGTCAGGAATGGAGAGGGAAGGTCGGGAAATGGAGAAGGGAGGTCGGGAAATGGAGAGTTGAGGTCGGGGAATGGAGAAGGGAGGTCGTGGAATGGAGAAGGGAGGTCGGGGAATGGAGAGGGGAGGTCTGGCAATGGAGAGTTCTTTCTGTACACCAGGATAAAATAAACAGGATGGATGTATTTACATTACTATGATAAGTTGTAAGGTAGATAACACAAGAGAGGTTTCGCCCCTGGGTAGGTATTAGGGTGTGTGTATGGTTAGTTGAAGTCATGGGTACATATTCATGTTGTATAGGCTTACCACTAGCTGGCAAGGTAGTAACACTTCTACGATGGCCTGTTGGGTCAATATCTTTTTCCTGTCTAGATGCATGGACTGTAGATTGGTTCTGTGGGAATGTGAAGGGCTACGCCATGCCCCTGCTTATCGACCTAACCAGCCATCGTACATACTTACCATGAAGGCTATCATGGAGCTGGATGTCCCAAACATATACCTCAGCAGCACTGAGTCTAAGCCCGCCACTCTGTATATGGAAACTGCATGACCTTTACCCTCTCCCTGACATTTCCAGTGTCTTCCCCGACCTCTTTCTCCCTGTCTCCCCTGACTTCCCTGTCTTCCCTGACTTCCGACCTCCCTTCCCTGACATTCCCAGTGTCTCCCTGACTTCAACATGAGACATTTGAACAAACCCTTTAAGGGCCGCATTCTAGACTGTGTTGCCCTTAAAGGGTCACACAGAATGCATACGGGAAAATATATGTCCGTATGCTGCATACGGTCCCATTTTTCAAATTAATGCTGCTCTAACACCTCAGGAATTGAGAGGTAATATACGGACCATATACGGAAAATATTTCCCGTATGCAATGAGGAAAAATACCCTTTCTCCATATGCACATACGGGATTCTGTATAGGATTCGGATTTCTTGTTAGAAAAAACTTGTTAGGAAAAACGGCCTCCAGATGTCTCTTGAAGATTGACATGAAATATCATGATTATCATCACGAGAAAGCATGATATTAGGGGAGTAACCACAATAAATTCACCCTTACGTATCCTGTTTCATTACTAGCGCTCTTCTGGCTAATTCCTCATCTAGAGGCTGTGTCTCATGAACTTGGGCCAATGTTTTCGTCTCTGACCGGGTGCCAGCCCTGACCGGGTGCCAGCTCCGACCGGGTGCCAGCTCTGACCGGCCTGAATAAAAACAGGTTATTTAGAGCAGATGATGATAAAAATGGGCAACTAATTACCAGTTTAAAGAGTTATAACATCCATTAACCTTTTCAGCCAAATTCAAATTTTTAGATTTTATTTTTTCAGTATGATACGGTTTTCTCAGAATTTGCATAATAGACAAAGATGAATGGGCCTTTTTTTGCTGTGATGTATGGTATAGGACCTTCTGGCAAGGAGCCTTCAGTATGTAGACCTTCAGTCCAGCAGCAATGCAGGTTGGGGATAGGTAGCTGACTAGATGACAGACCAGTAGCAGGCACTGCTTGACAACATGGACGATGGATAACAGATAATGCTTGACACAAAAATGGACGATGGACAAGTATTTTTTCGGGTGGAATACGGTCTCAGGCTTATTTCTATCAGCTAGGAGCTTTGTAGACATCTTACACATGAAATAAAACATCTTATTGCATTAGAATGGAGGATTAAATCAATGTGTATTCAACGTCAATTCAACGTTGATTTGAGTCCACGAAATGGAGTTAGGCTTGATGATAAATACACGTTTAAACAACCTCAACTTGTTACCTGGGTACATATTTCAATGAAACTATTACTCTTTTATTTAATGAATTTGATTATGCTACATGGGCCCCTATTACACCTTTTTCCATAAGTCATAGAGCAATATTGATTGAATCCTTTACTGCAACACACGGATACTATTTCTTGCAATACTAATAAATTCTATTCTCCTATTACACAAAGGTAGAGTCGTACCTGGTATAAATTGGAGCGGGAAGTAGTACTGAGAATTCTCACCAGGGGGCAGCTCACCGGATAACACCTCCTGCCTCTTTATGCTGAATGGTTTTGCATGCAGTAGGGTGGCTAGAGGATCTAGCTGATCGCCCAGTCGGTATCTGATCCTATGCTATATGGCCCTTTTATGATGACTTCCCATTATTGTAAGGGAGCAGATAGAGACTTCTAGTGACTTGATATCACAAGTCAACTCCTTCTTTAAGGCCACCCCTCCAGTGTGGCCACCCCTCCACTTAGGCCATTATCTAGAAAGTCCCAACAGTTTTTCTCTCTACTTTAATATTAAAAACTTCCTCTAATGCGGCCACCCTTTTAATGTGACCTGCGGCCACTGTTTTTACAATCCGAAAGAGCATTTCCTCCCTCTAGTATAGCGATTTTAAACTAAAGAGATACTTTTTTTTCAATTATACATTTTGTACCCGGATCCGCTAAACCAGAGAAACCATACCCATTGGTAAGCACTGTTCTAGGGTCGACTTCCAGTCACCACAGTATAGAGGGAAAATCGGGGAGGAGGGGGCTAGCTTTAACACCTTGCTGTCCCCTTCCTTACCAGACAATGCCCCCCCCCCCCGACCACCACCTTATTGTATTCTGTGGTCAGATGTGCTCATTGTATGTGGACGCTTTCAAGCTTCAAAGTAACAATTGAATTGAATTTGTTTATTGAACAAAATCGTTCTGTAGATACATTGTTCGTCAATCACCAGATGAATTTTACAGAAATTCTATGGGATTCAATGATGCACAGTGATCAAGCAACGGTACAATTATCATAGGGGTGATCTGGTGGTGTGCGGAAGGGGGAGCGGGGTAAGAAATCGTTAATCATTATCAGTTAATATTAAATAATATCCCACTCACTATGTATTTCTAGGTTTGTTATTCTGAGGGAATGCTTCTTTGTAGATTTATTATATTCTTTGCTGCCTGGTCATTCTTTTTCTATTTTCCCTATGCTGCAGAGGGGGAGCCCATATTAAAGGAACCAAGTATATGTTGTATATCATAAGAGGTGTATATAGTTTACCATTGCCTTTCTCTACAGCGGCTACCTCGCTATTACGGCCACTTTTCGAAAGTCCTAAGGGTGGCCGTAGTAAAGGGAGTTTACTGTATTGGGAATGTGGGTTACGCAGGTCAGGCTAGGCCCAAACCGGCCTGCCTGTATGGGGGTGCAGATGCCCCCCCCCCCCTGAGGTCGGAAAGTCGCCAAAATTAAAGGGTCAAGGTCACAAAGTCGCTTTTTTGGACCCTTTATACTATTGTCCTTTTTGCCCAAAAGTCGCTAGGTCGCTTTTGTTATTGCCTTAGGTCGAAAGTCGCCTCCAAAACGGCCCAGGTCGCGAGGTCGCTTTTGACCCATCTGCAGTCACCTGTATGTAGCAATTTTCTCACCCGGCCAGGTTAGGCTAGGCTGAGTCAGGGTACATGGCCTGTTGCAACCAGGCAAGGCCAGGCGAGACTTGCTAGACACAGGCAGGCCAGTTTGGGCCTGTTGAGCCGTGGCAAGAGCTCCATACAGCGCCACTCCCCCCCCCCCTCCACATACACACACACTCACTCACAGTCACCGTGTAGAACCCACTATAAGTGCCCCCCCCCCCCAAGTGACACAGGTTCAATGAAAACATCAACAAACACAGCTAGTCACGAGGCCGTATACAAGGTAAAATGAAGTTATATCTCGATTATTTCAATGGAATTATGGTTAAATAGTGTTCCTTTTTGATGAATTAACATATTTGGATCGGACAGCAAGTCCAAATTGTAAAAGTAAAGAGAATATAGAGGGAGGGGATATATAAGGCCAGAAGGCTCAGTGGTAGACAGACCTCATCAGGTCTCGTCCCGACCAAGAACCGAACTTAGATTACTGTAGTAGGAAGTGTGAATAAAACTCTCTCTCTTTGCATCCAGAACGTATAAAGAACCTTCCGAGTTGTTTATTCTGCGACCGTAAAATACTAAACTCTACATCTGGGTAGTGGTAAAACTCTTAAATGGCAATCATCTGCCTCTAACAAACCATGGTCTGACAGGTCATTTGCATATACCCGAAGTGAGTGCTATTTATATGTGTGGGTAAGCAGCAGGATGCCAGTGTAGGTCAGCCTGGTCCTTTCCGACGCCATTTATCGCCAAATCTCGCTACAAAATGTCAGCCCCCTTGGTGGATGGATTGGGTTTGATCTTATAGTTTCAAAATAGTTTTTTTATGAATGTGAATAAGGAAACTGATAAATGTATCTTGGTTTGAAGTTTATTAATATACAATGAATCAATAGAACTAGACTTTTGGCTATGCCACTCTTTTCTTTTAAGGTCTGTCTCTTTTTTAGGAAGTCAAGAAATATACTTTATAATTATTGGTGCAGGATTCTTTCAAATATCACACATGGAAAACTATAAACCTCGACTATAACTGTTAAAGCCCTGTGAGGTGGGAGTTAGATTTTACATATTAAAAAGCAATTTTTATTAGTGATATTTCTCTTTTAAAACCATTGGTCATAGAAATATCTTAAAACAGCTGTTTTGCGGTTCTGCAGTTACTCCTGTTTTTGTAACACAATGGAAAACATCATATGATCTTCAATCATACCATTTTTGTTTATTTGCCTTTTTGGATAACAAACCGTCACAATGACAATAATATATCAACACATTATATTGTCCGTTAGCAGTTTCATCTTACAATGTAGACTCAAGCAGTTTCCTGCATTTGTAATAATATTTGAGATCAATAATTCAAACACCTGCCCAGCGTGATGCTACCTCCCACATGAAGAGCTTTTCTTTCACAGACTTAATATATATCTATTTCATATGCACATAGTAAACTAGACTGTCAGCTGTCAGTCTCTACTGTCAGCTCGACAGGTCACATACATGAAAATTGACACTTAATCAAATATTAAAAGCACTCTTGACCATTTTTAGATGCAAGAGATATAATATTTGACGTTGTGGATTATAATTCTTCATAATCAGAAGCCATTTCATCATCAGAGGGATGATTGTCACTATCTTCCTCTTGTTCTGTCTCATCGGCATCTTCCTCATCAAGTGACAGAGTTGTTTTGGGCATGTACTGACATGGCATGCTATCTGAGTAGTGAGTGTCAACATGCAATTGTGTACCAAAGCTCAGCTTGTACTGAAAGGCGAGAACTTCCACTTTCTTTTCATTGTTAATAATGTTTTGTAGCAGAGCAGCAATGACACCCTCCTGAAGCTTGTTCTTAGGGGGACTTCTTTGCATCACTGCCTCCTGTAGTTGAATGTTCAGCTTTTCATATCCATGAACTAAGGATAAGAACTCAATATCTACTGCATGTACTTCCTCCTTGACTCGTTGCCTTGTGTTGTGTAACCGCACTGCATCCCTCAGAATGGTGAAGGGCACGCGATCTATGAAGGGAAGTTCAGTGTATATTGCTGCTCCAGGATCTTTCACGTCTTCATACACTTTCTGAATGACGCCATCTATGGCATTGTAATGTCTTAGTAATGTTGCCAGTTTCACATTGGTGTTCTTAATCTGTTTGCCGAACCTTTCTGCTGAAGCACCACCACCTTGAACAAGACAAATACATGTGTTGGTGAATTTATTTTCATGGTAAAAATAAAGCTGGCTCTGACTGGTGGATTCATTGGGGATAATTTTCTTCTTCTTTATCAATTTAAAGGTGTAGTAACACTTGTTTTGACCCCTTTAAGTGGTGCTTAAAGCTGCCGCTGAGGTACTTAAAGTAGAGTTGAAATTATGTATAATCATTAAAAAGTTAAACAAGAAATCACATATTCATGCTGATACATATACATATATATAATTTACTTCATTCTATTCACAGGTTATTCAGTCGAACTACAAAGTCTGCAGTGGAAAATTGCCACCCCCTCAGTAGCTCACACTGGAATAACTGATCTCACTCCATCCTAACCCACCTCACTCCGTCCTGACTCACCTCACTCACCAGCTAACAAAAAAACATTATTTTATATCAAAATAACCTTTAAACATTAGATAATGTTTCACCACAGAAATGAGCTTTAGAGAAACGTTCTGTGACGTAATAAAATGTTGTATGATGTTTTTTGTTTTCTGGGTCCGTCACCTCCCTCCATCCTGGATCAAATCAACCCTTACTAACTCTCCTCACTCCGGCCTAACCCACCTCACTCCCTCCTAGCACACCTCAACCCATCGTAACTCATCTCACCCTGTCCTAATATGCATACTTTAAATTGTGTATTTTCATTCACAAACTCTGAAGGTGGACCCCTGACCCCAGAAGCGAAGGCAATGCCCCAGAGGCAAACCCTGGACCCTGGAGTAGGCCTAGACCTAGGACCCTGGAAGTGGACAGGGAACTAAACCCTGGAGGCGGGTCCTTCTTTAATCAACTTTAAGCATGCTTTAATTCAGACTTATATCAGCTTTTAGACCCTCGGAAAGAAGGCCATCAAACATTATTAAAGGTTGATTAAAGTCAGACTTTTTTTTAAAGTGAGACCTACCTGGGCTTTGCCCAGGATTAAGCCGACTTGGCAAAGCCCGTCTCACTTTATGCAGTGGTCGGAATTCATGGAGGATTTGCAGCATCAAGTTCACAAATTCAATTGATGATTCCCAAGAACATCATGAATATTGATCTTTAAAATATTGATAGTTCATCTGCTTTCATGAAGATGCATTATGCTGTAAAAACTTTGAGATCAGACATAATGGCCGATTATATGGCGATTTTCACATTCTCCTATCACATTCTAATATATCAGTACATTATCTATGTAACTCGACTAAGCCTGTGCATGGAGAGTGCAATGTAAGTAACGTCATAGCAGTAGTTACACCATAGTCTTAGCGATGCTACTACATAACCAAGGAAAGGTGCTATGTTACCTACCAACGTTGCTACATCACGTAGCATTGACGTCATGCAGTCCATGTTACTTTGATTTGTGTTTGTGGTCAGAGTCAGCAGTAGTTTGTGGTCAGAGTCGGCGGTAGTTTGCTGGCGAGGTCAGCTGTAGTTTGTGGTCAGAGTCGCCAGTAGTTTGCTGTCAGAGTCGGCAGTAGTTTGTGGTCAGAGTCAGCAGTAGTTTGTGGTCAGAGTCAGCAGTAGTTTGTGGTCAGAGTCAGCAGTAGTTTGTGGTCAGAGTCGCCAGTTATTTGTGGTCAGAGTCGGCCGTAGTTTGCTGTCAGAGTCTGCAGTAGTTTGCCATCAGAGTCGGGAGTAGTTTGCTGTCAGAGTCGGCAGTAGTTTGTGGTCAGAGTCAGCAGTAGTTTGTGGTCAGAGTCAATTTTTAGTCGACTATAGCAAATCGTGAAGCAATGTAAAGCACTTGTATTATGCAGGTAACTGTCTCTTACGTGATTTCAGTTTCATTGCAATAAGCTGTGCTCTGTCCACTGCCTCGAGATGCATCTTACCCACAAGCTCATCTTTTGCTGCATTTGATGCTTGTGCAAGGTACTCTTTGAACTTAGGGGATTCCTTCGTCCATCTTTTGGTGATCATCTTTGACCTCTCAATTTTCTCGATTTTCTCTGTGATTCTTAAAAAATGAAATAAGACACTATTTTTATCCCAGATGCCTTTTCTGCAAAGTAGGCTACATAGTATTGGAGCCATCCTTCATTCATATTTTCTTGGTATTTTAATGTTTCGGATAACAGTGAAGAGGTAACTTGGTCACATACCGTACTGTTGTGTTTAAGTGATATATACCCCCAGCGCTTATACAAGGCAGGCACTTATTCAGGATCCTGTTTCAATACCCCTCTACCCCCAGTGCTTATACAAGACAGGTGCTTATTTAAAACCTGGCGCTTAAACGCGACAGTACGGTACGAATTTTTAGTACAGCTTGCTACCTGTAGTCTTACTGTGCTCTTTAGAAAGTTGTATGAAGTGGGAGTTAACCAGTGGTTTTGATGACTTTACTGTTGCAATAATACAGTGACTAACAGGATATTACCTCTTGAGCTCCGCTTGTGCCTCTAGTTCAAAGATCTGAATGGCTACACCAGCTGCTTGCCATCTGAAAAGAGGAAACATTTGTTTGTTATACAACACACTTATTTACTTTGCACTAACCTGAACAGTGGTTGGACATGAGAGGAGCAGATCCCCTTCATTTACCCGTGCACTGCTCAGAGGTGCACATAAGGCTACACTAAAAAAAAAGAGTTGGTCTACAGATTTTCATTTAAAAGAACTGGTGCGAGCAGGCGATATTTATTTATTTTTTTCCAAATTTTCTTTTTTATCTGCAGATTTTAAGCTTGAATCAAGTAGAGCAAGCAACTTTTGTGAGGATGAGAAACCATTTCTTTTCTAGCAGTGGCTTTATCAGAACATAGAAGTAGATGTGTAATAACCTTAGCGAGTGATACCTCTTCAACAGAAGAGCGTATTCCATTTGCCATGTGGTTGCTGCAAAATACAGATGGACAGTTATCAATGCCAAGCTAACTTTAGTGCACAGATTTGTTGAGTCTGCTCATATTTCATTGTTTCAAGCTCAGTGTATGTGTACAGGTATAAGCACAAACCATTATCAACTTTACACCATCAGAAAAGACTTGCTCTGGCTATTAGGAACACACCTTTCGGGTATAAGAGAAAGCCAGGATCAGCCTAAATTTTAGCTTCTTACTGATCCACTGTCACACACACTGCCTCAAAAGTCCTTTGCCACCAGGATGAACTATAATAAACCTTTGCTAAAATGAAATCTGACTTGATCAGGATAAAAGTTAGGAACTCTCCTGGTCAGACAACAATGTTGGAAGATCGTGTTCCCATGGAAACTGTATACCCAAGCATGACACTTGATCAAATGAGGTGCCCTATCTGATAGGTATGTCATTGACATACAATTTATTTCGCTTTCGATTATCACTATATATTTCAATGATATCATTTTATTTTTTAACATTACAAAATCAGTAAAAATCTATTGGAACAAAGAGACTTTTATCTGTTGATATCCTTCCTTTTACTTAATTTTATGAACATTAATTCTTGCTAGCATTTCGAGTATAAGATGAAGATTTTTTTTTCAATATTGTGGGCCCACAAAGGTTACGATTTTTAATGTTAGTAAAAAGCAACTTCTAGATCAGGGTTCCTACCATTTTTCTCTCACTGTTGTAACCGACATTTAACTGACTTTTAACAGACTTTTAACTTTTGTCAGAAAATCCTGAGACGTTTAGTACAAGATTTGGGGATAACTCACACTTTCAGTTTAACCATTCGAATATTTGTTTAAAATCTAGAAATCGAATTGTGCAATCTGTCAATTTTGATGAAAATATTTACTGTCTTTTAGGCCACACCAAAAAAGAGTTGGTCAATGGATTTCACTTTTGAAAAAATGGTGCGAGTGAGCGAAAATTTATTTTATTCTTTTAAAGAATTTATTTTTGTCACTTTATTTTTTACCAAGTTTTCGACAAAAGCCATAAGCAAACTGATGGCAAAAAATATTGAATTGGTTGATTGGGGGAATCTCGAAATTTTTTTATTTTTTTTTTGAATTCTTGATTTTTGAAAAAATGAGGCTAGCGAAATCCATTGAAGTTTTTTTTTGAAAAAAGAAATTCTTTTTCCGAAAATAAGGTTTGCAAAATACATTGATGGCCTTAACTTCTTTTTTTCTAATATGAAATTTCACTTTCAAGCGACATGTAAGTGACTATTAAAGCAAATAAAACCAAACCGAGTTTCAACTGATGGTTGGGACCCTGAAGATGGAACATTTACACTTTTACATCTTTGCAGATTGTGAGAGGTAAATCACGGGGCTATCAGTGAGATAAGGCCACTAAAAATGAATTATCAGCTTTGCGGATATTTTTTTTTAGAAAAAAGGGTGCAGGAGGGCGCTTTTAAAAAAAAAGTAGAACATTGATGGTCTTTTCTTGGAGATAATGTCTAAAATGCCTTTTAAATTACGTTTCTACCCCAATTTACAGCTGAGATATTAAAAAATTTGCAATTTGTATGCAGCCCTTTTTGGAGGGTGTGGAGTATCTGCAAAGGTGATAATCGACTTTAAGCGCCTTTTTGGATGTGATAATCTGAATTCTAGAAATATCAGCGTATCGATTCTGGGAGTGTGGATGACATCCCTATTACCTGCTTTCTTTCTGCGAACAGCATATTCATTCATCATCTGTACTTCCCATTCCTCTATTACTTTTGGAGATACATCAATTCCTTGATCTGGAACAGCAAATTATATGCTGGTAAACATAAAGAATGATGAAAGATATGAAGAGAATGTAGTATGAAAAGTTACCAAAGTTGTGTGAAACATGGCATGAGTGCCTGTGGTTGAAGGTGGGAGAATTGTGAATAGGCTTGAACAGTGGCTTTAGTACAGATTTAGTTGGGTATGATATGACATATAATGTGTGAACGCCAGGTGAGAGTAAAACAATTAGTAAGCAGAATTTGGGCTCACCTTTGAATGGCTGTAGGGTTTTTTCCAACTCTATTCGACTTTTCTCCTCCAGTTCATGGGCATTGTTTAACCTCAGTTTCATCTTCCGTGCTGAAAGTGTTAATCAGACCCATCTTAAGTTATCCAACAATATGCTACATGATACACACTGGAATACTAGCAAGGTAGAAAATAAGAATAACAATTTAGGGAAATTTTAGGGAAAACATGGGAATCCAAATTTAGGAGGTGCATCAATTCTTTACTTTTGAAGCATCATTTTCCTTTCAAAGCCTGACGTATAATATAATCAAGACCAGAGGATTTGGCAAAGTCGCCGAAGAGAAACTTAATTGATGAAACTGGCGGGGGATTATTAGGTCATTGTAACCTTCCCAGATGTCGTGTGGTAATCTTTATCACCTCCAGGATCCACTATCTTTCCACTGTAAACCTCTAATGTGTGAGGGAGTGATGCTAAGAATAGGATGGTTTGCTCTTAAATGAACATTTAAATGGAGTGTTTAAATGGTGTGAGGTGATGGTTTCTGATGTTGATGACCTGACACCTAAAAATGAGCATTACGACCTCCCAGTATAGGGGTTTCCGTAAATTCTCTGGTCTTGAGTATACAATGTACTATTGTATGTGTGGTATTCAAATTTAGAGGTGGGTTTGGCCAGACTATAAATGCATTCTTGAAGGTGAATTGTCCTTATAGGTGGCAACCTTGACAGAGGTGTATACAGTAAAACTTTGTTTTACAAAAACCTTGTTAGCAGCAAGATTAGTTTGTTATAAACAAATTTCGCAGCAACCAAAATGCTCGAATCCATTGAGGGCGGATGTATATATTAGTCTACATACATGCCTGGCCAAATGTACACTATTTAAAGTCCCAGGCCCAGGGGGAAAAAATGGAAAAATCATGGCCCCCTAGCCAAAAAAAACTTTTTCTTGCCGGCCTCACTGGCTCGATATATAAATTAGATATCAACAAAATAGTAAGGGGGGGGGGGTGACAGAGGTGTTTGGCGTAGGGGAGGCAGCAGGACATGTAGTGTGTGTGTTGGGGGAAGGGGGGCTTGGTGACTGGGTGTCAAGGTGTGGAGGTGGCAGGAGTGGTCGGAGTCCTCCCCTCCTCCCTTCCTCACCTGGACAGCGGTCGGAGTTCAGGGGACTGGGGTCCCCTCACTCACCTGGCCTCATTTTTCTTCATTATAAACAAATTTATAGAAGTGGTACTTCGTTCTAAAGAAGTTTTCCTACTATATAAATGTATAGGAGAAAGTCAGGACCTTGTGAATTTGTTTGTAATATACAAAATTCGTTATCACAGAGTCTGTAATAACGAAATTTTACTGTAGTATCAAGGTAACGTAAAACCTTGGTTATAACTGAGATGGTGTCAGGGTGCTGACACAATACTGGCGATTTGCATTGTCTTAACCCTTAAAGGATGGCATGTTGCTAAAAGGTGACATCTGTTGTCATAATGCATTCATGCAGCCACGTTGAGTGTATCAACCCTATTGGGTTTGCATGATGCTTGAATGCAGAACTGCTAAGTTACTCATCAGAACTGCACTATTGCATCATGATTACCAAAGGCATAATGCATGAATGTGGTACTTAAAGGGTTAAAACCGTGGTGAGAATATCCCACTGCCCAATCAACATTGCAACTATTACGCACTCCTCCCCCCCCAACCCTCCTTGCAGCTCCTAGATAATGCTACGGCCATTTTATGGTGATTTTTGAAATCAAGATTGCGAAATACTCGTGTATGAACAGCACCCCTAGTTTGGGTCGTGCTATAAGCTGCACTGACAATGTGACTCATACCCAGTTGGGGAAATCCTACATTTCATACCATGCCGGGAGAAAATAGAATGAGGGGGTTTCTTCCCTTGATTTAGGGTTAATTTACATGTAATTTTAGGTTCAACCAGAATATCCAATTTGCTAATGTCTAAACATTATTTGCTGGAAATGTATGTGCAGGTAGACAATGTGATCATCTGAGTATATGTGAATGGGCTTGTATGACGGTTTTGTATTTCGTGAAATATAATGCTGACAATGTGACTCATACCCAGTTGGGGAAATCCTACATTTCATACCATGCCGGGAGAAAATAGAATGAGGGGGTTTCTTCCCTTGATTTAGGGTTAATTTACATGTAATTTTAGGTTCAACCAGAATATCCAATTTGCTAATGTCTAAACATTATTTGCTGGAAATGTATGTGCAGGTAGACAATGTGATCATCTGAGTATATGTGAATGGGCTTGTATGACGGTTTTGTATTTCGTGAAATATAATGATTTAAATGACAAAAATTGCTGAAATAAGGTATATTTTTATTGAGTCCCCTCCCCCCTTCACCCCTCCCTCGGTACCCCACCTGGATAGGATACAGCACTGGGAGATTCCCCCTTGGTGGGGCGGGCCGGCGGCGGCCCTTATCTCTACCGGCAGCCCTTATCTCTAACCACGGCCGCTATCTCTGTATAGATAAGGGCTGAGCACCCGCCACAGAGCCACCCTAAGTAAGGGAGAATCTCCCTTTGCTGGCAAATCTTCCCCTGTGGGGTATTATATCTGTAGTGGAGAAGTTCCCGGATTGTCCAGGCCTGGTACTAGCTGCGGCTTCTACGCAAGGTTTTGTGGTACTTACAAAAATCAAGCATGACTTTATTTCCCCTGTGCAGTAACGCATCAACGAGCAGATCAGTTCGGTTGGATGGCGCCATCTCTTTGGTGATATAGACCAGGTTGGAGAGGTCTGACCACAGCCGCTCAGTGTTCTCCCCGTCTGCCAAACGGAAGTCTATCTTGTTTCTGGGGTTGTACTCGCTTTGACACTTCATGTTGTGTGCAAATCTGGTAAAAAATTACAAAACAAAGATAAGACTGTAACATCACAAAGATTTTGCTTTTCCTTTTTTTCCATGGAAACCCCAAAAAGATGGAATATTCACGAAACTGTTTTGGTTTTATTTAGCATTGACGCTTGTCATATATTATTAAAAACTAACTGTAGGCGTATCTCAGGTAATGAATAATATGGTGGAAAGGTCTAAAACTGGGTTAATCAGGACCCCTGACCCCAGAAGCGAAGCTCAAGAATGGACAGGGCTAGCATATGTTCAATGATCACTCTACTTAGAAATATCACCTTTATTCACATCAGTTATACATCATTTTAATGGGTCGCCCATGTCTAGCTAAGGATGATTTGATTAACACTGATAACCCAAAATGGTTGTATTTCTCATATAATCTAAACATCTCAAGGTTTCCAAAAATTACAGCAAATTGCAACTCAAAGACAGTGATTTACACTATCATCAACAAGGCATGACCAACGCTTTTTTAAAGACCTGCCATGAGTCTAAAAATGGACATATTGAATCATTTTCCCAAAAAATGTTCTTGGTATCAATACAATGTTTAATATGATATATGGATAAAGGAATAAAAATTAAATATTATGTTTAACAGTGAGGGTGATCGATGGCAGAATTTAGGTAAATTCCATATCTTTTAACTCTATATCAGTTCTGCAAAATTGGACTCACATACCCATGGAATAATCCCACTGCAAGGTCCTCCTTCAGCAAGTCAACTTCAGCAAGCTACAAATATGATATAAATAGATATCAATTTGTTGAAGTAGTAGTAAAAGTGTAACTGCCTCTCATCACATTAGTTTGAACATGAAATAAATCCCACTTTCTTACCATAGAATCCTCCATTATCAAATCATTTTCATTGGCATTTGGCTAGGAATTCAAACGTGTTTTATGATATAACTGTGCAGAAATTTTAACATAAATTAAAATATACTTACAGGTGAAACATTTAGTTATTTTATAAACCCATTATATACAATTTGCATTTTAAATAAGATCAAGGATTATATTCTTACAGTGAGTTGAGGCAGTAGCCGACATGCCACATCATACAGGATCTTGACATCTGTATCATGCTGTTTCAGTTGGTTGATGATACACACTGCATAACCTAACCTGAGAAGTAACGATGAGTCACCGTGAAGTTCAAAATATAGACTGATCCACAGCGTGAAAGAAGATTAAATGACGCTGATATTATATGCATTTGCCACAGTTTAATTAGATCATCATTTTATGTGCTGTCTGATACTTTAAATTTGATGTTATAACATATTCTATTCTACATTATGAGATGATTTGAAAAGCAGGTAAATCATTATGTATAACCCACACATATATAATTGATAGTCCTCCCGTACCAATGATATACCCAGCAGGGCGAGTTTTGGATGTAAATTATAAAAATAATAATTTTCATCGACCCGACCCATAAATGTGGGACTTGGCGTTGGGAAAAAAAGTTCTGAAATAGTAGTGGCAGGGTGTACTTCAATCCCCGTCAATCTCCCTCACTCAGTCTATAACCCACACATATATTATAGACCCACCTTGACCTAAAGAACATTGTATACCTGCAGTATGATAAACCTCTTAGCTCAGTTTGATGAAAACATGTTTGTCTTGAAGCATATCATAAATACTCACTTCTCCCCACTCTTCATGTCAATGAAGAATTGTGGGAAATCATGTATGCAGACACTGCCGAAAACACCTGTTACATCCAGTTTGTCTGATTTGTAGTTTGCTCGACTTGTAGTACCTGCTTTAAAGTCACTGCAGTCCTGGAAATATTTTATTTCTATCATTGGCCTTTCACTCTAGCTCTTTCACAGGCAATAATGGGGGGGGGGGAAAGGAACAGTTGGTATTTTCCCATATGTAGGGAATTGTCAAGTATATTGTAAATCAATAGTTCAAGAAAGTTTTCGGTGAACATTCTCTATAGTCTACAAAAATTCTAAATAGATTGAGCTGGTAGGAAATAAATGATGTATGTCAAGACATATACAGGAAAAATTTCAGTTTATAGAAAGTACAAAATGTATACCAGGATAGAAACTGATATAAAACTGAAATGTAGTTAATTCAAGTTATCATTACAATTCAATATTAAAATAGTATTGTGTATTATGAAATCAACTTACAAAATCATGTGCACTAGTTTGTGGCTTGAGGAAAGGATCAACAACTTCATCATTGACAAAGAAGCGCCCCTCGTGGTGAGGCTTCTCATAAGATGTACCAGAAGATTTCTTGCGGACAAGTCTGAAATTGCCGTCCATGCTAACCACTTTTGGTAGCACACCATCTGTCTGTAAATAGAAACCTTAGTTGTATGAAGATTATGAAAAAAGATGTTGACTATGGGCTAGTTTATAGGTATGGAGGGCACTGGATTATGGCAGTCATGCAATGTAGCTTCTAGGGTGCAGCACTCTTGTTAGAGTGCTATAGGTGGTAGTGGTTTGGCTAGGTGTATCAGTCAAGTATGTAAAGCTCCGTGGTATGGGACCCCCTTTTGAAGATGTGAGGTCAAGACTTGGTTAACTTAGAATAAAATAGAACCATTTTGGCCACTAATAATACTGCAATAATACCTCGGAACAAACTGTACAAGTAGAGCCATCAGGAAGACCTGGAACAATCCCTTGTAGGTAAGCAATATCATATGCAAAACGGCGGTGATATGATGTACAGTCCATGGCAAGCGCCTTGTAGGTGTCGACCTATGAAAAAAATTACTGGATTTTATATAGGCCAGTGGTGAATGGACCCCTAGTGGTGGCTGCCATCTCAACGATAATTTGTGTGGAGAGGGGCCAAGCACCTCACAATCCAAACATAGTCCATTAGGTACAATTAATTTTAGGCTCTGCTTGAAGAGTGGCAGTCCATTATCAGGCTAGTGAGCTATCACGACCGACTAAGATGACAGCCAGCATAAGAGCCAGCACTAAAAAACAGACATATCTTCTGGTCATATGGGTAGAATTACTACATGTGCCATCAAATCTGCTATGAAACAATGACTGTAACCACGTTGTGACTTTATTGAACCATTGAAAAATGTTATATAGATGTAATATCAAAGGTCCATTAAAGGTCCATAGATGTAATATTAAAGGTCCATAGCCACCCCTACTGTGCTGTGGCTATGGAGGGCAGTCCCGCAGCAAGGTTGGTGCAATGCAGAGGGGGGACTTTTCTTAAAGGGACTATATCAATAGTTTAAAAATTCTTTGCAAATTCTAGATACCAGGAAAATTCTTTATTATGCTTTATGATAATTATGTCACCTTTCAATGAATTTAAACACATGTATTTTCATCAGAATGGGATACTCAAAGCAGATGGGGGACTTCTAGTGACGGACCCTCATTCTATATTACCCACCCAATCACAAAGAATGTGCTTGGCGATGTAGGTTCATGCCCTTGTGTGAGAGGTAAGGCACGGGACTTCTCACACATGCCAAGTACTGTATATTCTTGTGTAGAATACGCATCTAGTATGTGGGTCATATCACAAGTGCATCTTATAATATCGAACTACAGTCAGGGTGCAGCTTATACACACGTTTTTGCTACTATCGTACAGTATTAAAGTCACCATTATCAGATCACAAGTGTGACTTTACAAATGGAAACTAAATTAATTGTGTAAATTGTAGTCAAATTTAGAACTACATCAAAATATGAACTCATTCCCTCATGAAACATATTATATTCAATATAAAGAAAAATGAAAAGACAGACCATACCTTATCTCCAATGTTTGGAAGAAAAGAAGAAAACATTTTCATGATAGCAGAGAACTTGTACACAGCCACACCTCCTTCTAGTAGCATGCACCGACACAGTTCCATCAGGCGAAGGTCTATTCCTGTAACTGGATTTGTAGGCGTAGCTGGCCAGAATCCAAGCTTGAGAAGGGCAGCTGCTTTGGATATACATGTGAAATATTCCACTTTGACAGTATGGTGTCGTGCTGAAAAGAGTAATTAAATATTTATATAAAAGGTTTAGAAATGCTCATTTGTATCTTTGTTCGCTCGCCTCTTTTTTGGGGGGGTTAAAAACAAGATTCTGTTGATAACGAAGGATCTCTTAATTAAGATTCTGTTCATTTTGCCTACAATTAGGAAACTGAATCCAGAGTTTTGTTACGAGTATAAAACTTACCATATTGGTCAATAATAGTCATACTGCATTCAGTTGGCTCATGCTCATGATGTTTTGACTTGTCATAACAAGGCAACAGCAAATGTTTGTCCCAAACATAAGGCAGGTACATTGTGCGCTGCAATAATGTAATACATCATTTAGATAGATGGTCAGATACAGAAAGAGCCTGCTTGGGCTAATTCACATGTAGGTAAAGGGAGATGCGATTGAAAAATGTTATACCATCATGTTATGCAATTTTTAGGTGCCCTATGTTTGGACGATTCACCACGTTTCATTCCCATGAACATTACTTACTATAATTATATGCATTCTGTTTAGACTTACAGTGGGTGCTGTGGTTCATAACTGTCATCTGCAGAGAATTGTACCCTGTGACAAATAACACCTGTCATACAAAGCTGTCCTACAGAGCGATGATCTAGCCAGAATTGTTCAGGTGGTGACAATGGCCCTGTACAAGAGCTCTGGACGACAGCTCTGGATGACAGTGATGGACAACAGACAGCTTCTTTTGCAAATGTCCATATTGTACAAATACTAGTACATAATATGATTTAAACTGAACATAACACTGTACAACTTAGCCAGATAGCTATCCTTTTCCCACTTTGCTATATTTGCCATTGGGCACTGAGGATTGATCAGTGCTTGTATGGATACATCAAATGACATGTGGATCATGGTATGGGGAGTCATAAACCGGAATACACTTACCACCCAGATTAGAGGTACATGGAGCTGTGAGTATTGATGGGATTCATGGAAGCAGCTGTTGCAATAATATGCTGTCGGACCACAGTCCTTGCACAGAATAATGTTGTTTTCTTCTTTTCCTTTCACTGTTTCTTCCCCTTGATGCACTTTAGATTGTGGTTCTGATTTGTGTGGTTCTTCAATGTCTCTTTTCCTTTCTTCTTCATCATGTTTTCCAACCTCCTTTTCAGTTTGAGTGTGTTTATTTTTGACCAGAGTTGGTTGAGTTCTTTTTAATTTATTCTTAAGACAGATATGACATTTAGCATCTAAAGGAACTAGGCATTCCATGTATGTGTTCTTGAGTAGAGGAAGAGCATTAACCCATGCAGTTGACTCTGCTTCTCTTCGCTCTTTGTAAGTTCTTCCTGCAAAGTACATATAGGCAGATCAACATCATTTATAAGGGAGACATTATGTTACACTTATACACATCGGTACAGTATGCCTATTCTCAAGCCGCACCTAGAACCTGGCAGAATCCTATTTAAATTCTGTACAAAATTAACAAAATCCTTGGTATACAGGCACATACACTTTTGCCCAATCATGGTTGAATATCACAAAAGGGAATTTTTATTTAAGATCAACACTATCAGGTGCACCTCACAGCAATTTTATCAAGGTTTTTGAAAACTACAAATAATAAAACTTCAAGCCTTATTATTATCATGAATGAAAACAATTTTGTAGATGCATTAATTGAGGGTTACTTTGAATATGATAAAGAGTTGAATCAGAGATCATTAACCTGTGTTATAGGATGCACCCAGCAGAACTCTGTAGAAAGAGATTAACCTGCTGAAACCATGTAACATATACGAGACAGGCCAGCTTGTGTCAGAGTGCAGGGCAGTGAGCTCCCACTGCCCATAATGCTATAGAGCCTGCTTTCAGAACGTCATTTGAGATAGTAATCCTGCGATCTTCAAAATAATTCAACCACTGACAGATAGATACATTTTTGCAGTTTAAGACACTTTATCTCTTCCAAAGGACAATGTGTTACCATGAAGAATGCTGATGCGACACACACTAGGTATTTTGGTCTCAAACTCAGCTCAGCTCATGCCACCCGTAGCTTTGGGAAGGGTTCGATGTGAGGCCCTCATTACTTTTGTGATGCCGGTACGGCTAAACTGGCCATATTAAACTACATGCAAGTCATATTTATTCAGTCAAAGTAGCTTCTACAGTGCACAAGCACAAACTCCGTGCTGCTGAAAGTCATATTTAGGTATGATAACATTCTACAGTATGAGAGTTTGGGGTGGAGTAGAAATGGTTATTGGGATGGGTCTACCACGGATCCTTCTTATGCCAAGACTGTGGTAAGCCATTTGTTTACCCCTGATATCGAAGTTTCAGTATTTGAACAACTAGTTTTTTATATTGAAAATGGAGTTTTTGATAAATTCCCTTTTCTCCTCGAATATGGAGTTTCCCAAAATGTTGATATAAGAATTTATCACTCTGATATTGGATGAATAAACTCACAGTTCATTATTCCGATATAAGAGTTTATTACTCCGATATTTGTGTTTATTACTTCAATGTCGGAGTAATAAATAAACAAAGGTGCACAAGTTTTAGTCTGTTGGCTGGGTTATTTCACGCGTTGACATATTTCATGAGGCCGTAGGGGGAGTTAAATATGGCCCCAGGGTCAACAAGTGAAATAACCCAGCCAACAGACTTAAATGAGTCTATGTTTGTGTTTATTTTTTATGTTTTCCGATTCAAAATACCAAAATTAGGATAAGGGGTCTAAATTAGCTTATTCTACACCGTTCAAATGTAAACAAACTGCATGTTTGATTATGTCATAGGCCGTTAAATATGGCTGTGGGTTATTCTACCGTCTGGTTAAATACAGCTTTCCTTGGGTAAATCAATGAGACAGCCATATTCAACAAAAAATTATCTCTGATATCAATATTTTAGAGAATTCCTGGTTTATTAGAACTGCATTTTGAGATGATAGAAACAGGTTTTTCTTTTTGACAAACTGGTTTTTCTATTTGAAAAACTAGATGTTCAATCAAGAAATTATGGTACCAGAGTTTCCATCTGGGATATCAAAGTTGTAAACTCTGATATTTTTCACTTCAGATATAGGAGACATATCGCTTGTCATACGAGTTCTGCAATTTCCACTAAATGGACTACAAAATATCAAACTTTCATACCCGGTCAGAGGGTCCTAAAGATATCTTTAAAAAAAGCAATTTCAATTTGATATCTAGCTGACAATGGTCAAATTGTATTATATAATTCCAAGGATTTTACTATTTTTAAATAACCTCTGAAGATGGGTCGTTGTAGAACTCTCATGACACACTGGTGGTCTGGGCCTCCCAAAGTAGCACTGAGAACCCCGTCAAAGTGCTAAATGAATGGGAGAGCCCTGTATTACGCTATACTATTATCCTCCTTGGTCTTTGGTTGAATGTAGAGTATAAAGTCTAAATAACTTACTTTGCTTTGTGACAGGTGGGAGTGCAGATTGCTCAAATATTGAATTCTGTGGTGTTAGGTGTGGGACTGGAACATTTGGGAGCACACTGTGTGCTACTTTATGGTTTGAGACGAGGGGGTTTTGATGCCATGTTGTTTTAGCTCTACCACCTAGGCCTTGTCCAAATGTTGTGCGGCGTATATCAGGTGTTTTCCTCCAAGTCCCTGGTTTTTTCACACCTCCCCGAGAATGTACCATGGTTGAATATAGGCCACATTACACCTATAAATAGAAGAAGCATAATTTTTATGTGAATTCTATGACACAGTGAGTATGGAATCATGTTCTGTTCCGACCCTTCGTTTTTGGAGCCAACCCTAATTTTGTTTAGACATTTTTTTAATTTTTAGAAAGATTTGGGACATTTTTGGCAGAAAAAAAATGCAATTTTTTTTAAATCCAACCTACCGACCCTGTTTTGTTAGTGCCATGTTACTGAAACACAACTTCTTTTCTAGGCCTCAGGACCATCCCCAACTATGAACACGATATACTTTGAGATAGGGGCATGTTTTGGTCCTATTCATGTCTTACAGTGTGCAGCTTATACTACAGTAGTAAAGGAGCCATAAGTAGCCTAAACTGAAGTAAAGTAGGGATGTCATTGGTATAAAATGTTATTGGTTAGGCCACTAAAAAAATAAAATGGTTTCTCATCACCGTGCGCATCATAACAATCTGGTTTTGGGGAATTTATTTAAATCTTTATTTTTTGCCAAATTTTGATGAAAAACCTCATAAAAATGGACAAAATTGGTCATATTTGGTATGAAATTTAAAGCTAATAATGCCAGCAATGCAGTGGTCTAGGAATAACTTACATTTTACCTACCTTTAAAGATTAATTAATTCTTAACCAATAAAATGTGAATTTTGGCCAAAGGAACCCGTAAATTATCCTATACATTTTGGCCTGCGAGTATTAAAAAAAAAAGAAATAAAAAGCCTCCCTCATCAGATTTCTCAGACCTTGGTGATGAGAAACCACTTTTTTTTTGAGTGGCCTTATCAGGTATTCACTATTTTGGTGTTGATATGTTTGATATATCAGTTATCAGGTATATCACAAAAAGAGTAAATTTAAATAGGAAAATAGCATATCTTGTGGCTTCAAATGACCGCATCATTACAGTAAATACAAATAAAGATGCCGGGTAGGAAAAAGGATCGAGGCCCTTGACTTTTTTTAAAATGTTTTTTTCTAAATAATTTTTGATATATGACCCTAAACTGTGTCCATTTTACCACAATTACCTTTGTCATATTGGTTAAAAGACCATAGCTCAGCCTCTAATAGGAATATCTGAAAAAATTCTTTCACTGTTGGAAAGCTGGGATTCAGGGGGTATCGATACACATGGTCTCGATTCCCGTTATCGGTTATCTTAGAAGTTGTCGATATATTGATACTTATGATACCAATGACATTCCTAAAGTTAACCCTTTAGGGCCGAGCAAAAAAATTACTTTCAGGTGATGGGGCCGAGACATTTTTATAGGAACCGTCCCAGGGCCGAGACTTTGGTAAATCCCAAAGAGTTATGATGACTATAGTCGATGCTCGGTCCCCCATGGTATCAACTATAGTTGATGCTCGGCCCTAAGATATTTAAGTAGTCATGAACCACTTATCATTATTTCCTAAAAATCAGGTTCGGCATGAATTAGGTTTTCGGGTACTATATTATGATGTGATAAACATAGGGTACAGATGTACATGATATAGGACCTAGGACAGTCTTTGGTATCCAATTTATGGCTGTGTCTCACGACCTCGGGCCAATGTTTTCGTCCCTGACCGGGTGCCAGCTCTGACCGGGTGCCAGCTCTGACCGGGTGCCAGCTCTGACCGGCCTGAATAAATACGGGTTATCTAAGGCAGATGATGGCTGAAAAGGTTAATGGATGTTATAACTCTTTGAACTAGTAATTAGTTGCCCATTTTTATCATCATCTGCCCTAAATAACCCGTTTTTAACCAGGCTGATCAGAGCTGGCACCCGGTCAGAGCTGACACCCGGTCAGAGCTGGCACCCGGTCAGAGACAAAAACATTGGCTCAAGGTCGTGAGACACAGCCTTATTTAGTTTCCAAATACCACTATTTCAGTCTTGACTTATTGATAATATTGATTTATTTTGATCTGAGATCAATGGTTAAAATATACCGTAAAACCTTGCGTATAACCCTAAGTCATGTACAAACCGCACCCCGAGCCACAGAGGCCATCTGAATGGTCCCTCGTAAAAAGTATTGTATAAGCCGCACCCCAAACTTTAGCTCAAGTGTGTGGGTAATACACGTGTATGGGGTCAGAGTCCTCCTGGTGGCCTAGTCTTTCCCCAAACAGTGTCTCGTTTTGTCAGCTTAATATTTCCGGGAGGTATTGTAGGTGGGGGGTGGGGGTAACTGGCTAGGCATGACCTTGACTCGGCCCTGTGTGTCAACTTCGTGCAAGCAGTGGCTTTACTGGAAGCTTTGGTGCCGGCTCCAGTGGGGGCCTGACAGGTGTACCTAGAGTGGTTAAACCTCAACCTCCATCTAATATTATAGTATGCGAGTAGAGTGATGAATTATAAACAAATTCATTACAGGATTCTTATGGTGCATTGTGAAACAACCAGTGCCCATTCTGATACTGTTATCACTGCTTAATATCTCACCAGTAGGTCCACCAGATCAAGCAATGGCTGGCCACATGAGGTATCCCACTACAAGGGAATAGAGCTGAATACCTGTACCAGGTACATTGCAAATGGTGCTGTAGCAGGGGCTGATCCAGGGGGGAGGTGCACGGGGCGCGCGCCCCCTATTTTTTGGTAAATTTTAATTTAGATGGCTCAACACCCCCAATGCTGTAGGTATTGCGGCGCCCCCCCTTTCCCAAATTCCTAAATCCGCCCCTGTGTAGGGGTACCAAGATTTAGGCTCTTTATAACATGGTAGGAGCGGCCAGGGCATGTAGGCCTAGTTCGCTTTGGGGACGGGGTGGGGGACAGTACACCAGGTCAAGCTTGAGGTAGGGTGGGGGGGGGGGCTGCACTGGTGATCTGACTCGCATACTAGCCGCCGCTTGTACACGAGCTACTACGGTACTTTATAATAAATGTATTCAGTAATTTATTACAATAGTAGCCCATGTTATACAAAGTGTGGACTCTAACCATTATTGAACTTTAATTGACTCCCCAAATTGAACAGATGATATTAGCGGAATTAGGCTTCAAATGCAAAAAAGAGAGGTTGTCTTATTAGAGACGTTTTATGGTAGTATTAAACTTTCCCAAAATATTATGTGTTTCAAGGGAAGCATCGTCAACTTAATATATGACTTAGTTCTACTTTGAATATTTAAACAATTGTTTCAGTTATGGAAAGGTAAACTGCTGGACTACACGTAGGTCAAAGGCTGTGACGAGATATAATGTTTTTGTTCATGCGATAATCGGAATTGCGGCAGTGTATGTGGGAGAATTTAGTTCAACATGGAGCGAATTCAAGGTTCTGTGCATAGTGTAACACTGTGCGACTGTGCTAATTTTAGAGAGGCAGTATGAGCGATAATATGTGCATTACCAAGTGAGACTGTTGCGGTTTTAATAGATAGAGTTATCTATGTAGACAGGTTATAACACAAACAAGAATTGACTTACCTTAACATACATGTGTAAAGTACTGTCAGTTACATGCGTGTGAAGATGGATGAGTTGTCTCCTTGGTGAGAATATATTCACACATTTCCATTCTCGTCCATTTCAGATTGGTTGCATGGGTGAGAAAGGGGGAAATGTGTCTGCTACAGAATCTGAGTTACAACGGTGTATTAGTTTCTGGATTGGCCACAAGGTGTGTAACCCATCATGGTTTAATTCAAAAACCATATTTCTGGTCGGATTTTAAAACTGTAAAGTTTCATATTAATGTCTGTATGTGATAAGTACCATTTCCCAAGATTAAAACACTGGAAATGCGTGATGATATAGTAAATGAAGACGGATCGAAATCGGAAACCGAGGATCATTTTCGTTCTGCCTTTTACCACTAGGGCTCTCCCAGTTATATAATATTTGGGTAAATAAAGGGTGGAAGCTGCGAGGTATGGGTGAACATTTCAGTGGGCTGATCCAGATGGTTCATGCTGCGGGCCCTTCTCCTCCCCCGATGTCCCAAAGATGGTGCAGGTGAATCCTTTCACCCGTTGTCCAGTCTACAGTATGTAGATGGCATTTGTCTCAAGTAGAAGGATTCATCATGTCCACGTGTCCTGTTGGACAGCGGACATGTCCTTTTGGTGTTTCTAAAAGGAGAAAGCTGTCCACATCTCATTCTACCTTAAAGGAGAAGACGTGAGGATAAGGTGCACCGACGCCAGGTCGCTTTCGGTCTAAATTTAATACGTCAATGTTATGTAAAAATGACAAGAAACACGTCAGTTTCACATGATAATGACATAAATCTGACGAGTGGTGCTAGCGGGGTTAAAGGTTAACATTGGGAAGCTGCATCCTTTTAGACAGAACGTGTCAGAAGCTCTCAGGGCCGAGAATGAGTTCAGAAAGTTCACATTTTATGGATACATTGAGCCAGGTTCTGCATGGCCGACCCTGTATCAACACCATATAGCAGGTATACAGCGTCACCCCGTCTCCGAGTGGTCCTTATTAAACAAAAGGGGACTGCATTTCCTAACGGCGGGAGGGTCCCTCGATCGTTAACTTTCAGGGAAGAAAAACGTGTTATGTTCAAATTGAGGCCCCCTAAGTAAAGGTCCTCTATAGTTAAGTACAGGTCTTTGCGACAAAAAGAGCTTGACATCAGGGAAAAAATGTTCATTCCTGGAATTTAGTAACACTCATACCCTTTCGCTAGTAGCAGTGCCGGCCCCCCACCCCATCAAACCCACCACCCCTCTACTCACTGTTTATAAATAATGACCACTCCTTAGAGATGTTCGAGCCTTCTCATTGGTGCTTAAGTCTGCCTCGACCTCTTAGCCCCATTCTAGCTGTTATGCAAGCATTTGCAACCGTTTTTTTGTGGTTGTCTTTTAGTAATAATTTGCGTTTAATACCTAAATGCGGTTGAAGTTGATGCTCCGTCACACGCTAAACAACACGTGCCAGTTATGGAAGTGATTATTTTTTAACAACAGGGAGGGGGGGGGGACATATTTTACATCCACACCCCCACCCTCCGGCGGGTCGAAAATCATTCCCAATTACCCTGTATGCGCGGGCCTTTTCGCAGAAGTTGCGAACTACTAGTAGTTGGGTTTTACTCACCACCCTCCCGCGTTGTTGAACAATGATTACCCCCAATCCATTGGTGGTATTAAAGTAAAGGTGGTCAGTATCTAATTTATGAAAGATGTGACTCTATCTGTTCTATTGCACATAGCACTTTGCAAACCATGGCAATAGTTACACGAACATGCCAACCTTTTTTCGTGGTATATCAAACGTGTACAGAGATGATACAAATACAAAGAAGAAAGATCGTCTTGAAAACATGTTTATCCCACTAATATCATCTCGAAAACATGTTTATCATACTGAAATAAGGTGCTCTCATTTTTTTGTAACAGTATTGCACTTGTACATAAAGACACACATCCGCTAAAAGCAATGATTTTATTACAGTAATTATCTTGCATCTGAAGGGTACTGTCTTGATCGTTCCCGCCCCTTGCATACCAATGCCCTGATATTAATACAGAAGTATGTTATTACAATCTGTTCTTATGCATCCCAGACATCATTATCTCCCTTATCCGGGACAAAAATACCGTGCTGTAATTACTATTTATAGGCCTCCCCATGGCAATGTGAATAGGTGTTATAATAAATTAGATGAACTTCTAAAATTACCGGTACTAAAAGATAGGGAAATTTGGATTGTAGGAGATCTAAATGTTAATACTAGAACTCGTAATAATCCTAAATGTGTGCGACTTTTTAAGTTTTTAAAAACTTCCAAACTTAAGTACCTTAATACTAAACCTACTTTTTTTCATCCAATGGGGAAGTCTACTATAGACCATGTGTATACAAATTGTCAGTTCGTTAATGAGAATGGTGTAATTAATGACCTGAATGGAGACCATGCTCCAATCTATGTGGTGAAAAAACAAAAGCCTGTGTTAATCAAAAGAGTGATCAAGGAAATTACTGGCCGTTCCTATAAAGGATATGACAGTGATGACCTTCATGAATTTGTTGACACAGTTAATTGGGATGATGGTGACGTACAGTGCTCTGGTGATCTGGCGGAGCTAGCAACCTCCAAACTGACTGAATACCTTGACATCAACCATCCGGTGAAAACTTTTAAAATTAATGTGCTCCAACATGATGGTTTCACTCCAGATGTTGTTAGACTAATTGCAAAAAAGAATAAGTTGCTGCGTAAGTCAAGGAAAGTCAGACTGGGTGTTTTGAATGAGTTTCTCCCAAAGGTGAAGAGCATTGAGAGGCATATGAAAGCCTTGATGATTAAAAATAAAAGGAATGATATTCGTGTGAAGCTGGCGAGGTACTGTGATGACCCGCGCCGCTTCTGGGGCGAAGTGAATAAGGTTTGGAAGGGCCCAGCCAAGGAAGTGGTCATGAAATTAAAGGGTGATGACGGTACTTGGATTGCCCCGGAATCACTGCCAGACTTTGTAAATAGGTATTACAGTGGTATTGGTAGTAATTTGGCAAGTGCTTTTACTGCCGGGACTGACTGTGCTACTGGTATAAATGTACCGGTACTGAATAGACCGGTCTTTGAGCTAGCGGAGGTGGATTTGGTTTCAGTTGGTAAATTGATCAAAAAAATCAAAACTAATAAATCCACTTCTATACCTCACATCAGGCCTAGTGTGTTGAAAGATATGCTACTTTACAAGCCTTCCATACTAAAAAATATTGTCAATATGTCTATAAGAGACAAGGTCTTTCCTGATACTCTGAAGAACGCGTGCGTAGTCCCCCTGCCGAAGGCTGGTGATCTAGCGAAGGTCACCAACTGGAGGCCGGTAAGCCAGCTAAATGTGTTTTCTAAGTTGATCGAGAAGGTGGTGCATTGCCAGTTGATGTCTTATCTGATTACCTACAATATAATCGATGGACATCAATTCGGTTTTATGCCGGGTCGATCGACTTCGGATGCGGTTTTCGGTCTGGTGACTGAGCTTTATGAGTGCAGGAATAGGGGTGAGTATGTGTCAATTGTCTTCCTCGATCTGAGGAAGGTTTTTGACACAGTAAATCACCTGCTATTGATCCGCGAGCTGGAAAATATTGGCTGTGACGCATCTGCACTCGCGTGGTTCAAGAGTTATCTTAGTAACAGGTCGCAGAGTACTATAATACGCGGCATGACCTCTGCCACCTGTAGGATTGATTGCGGAGTGCCCCAGGGGTCTGTCTTGGGGCCATTAATGTTCTTGATCTATATAAATGGCATTGTGGGTAATATAAAAAATGGTAGATATTGGATGTATGCAGACGACTTGGCCCTGGCAGTTAGTAACCGTGATCCAAAACTTGCGGCGGCGCTCATACAAGACGATCTAGACCGCATTAGCCGTTGGTGTGACAAATATCGTCTCACTATTAATGCCGAAAAAACCCAAGTCTTGTGGTGCCATGGTGAAAAGTGTAAAATTGATTGGAGTAAGCATGGCCTTTGGCTAAAAGGGTTGTGAGTGTATTCAATTATTTAGGAGTGCTCATAGACTCGGTGCTATCTTTTAAGCAACACTGTGCTAGGGTTATCAGCTCTGGTAATCTGAAACTGTATAATTTACGTAATCTATGCAAATATATGGATGAAAATTTATCGTTGTTATTGTACAAACAAATGATAATGGGCATATTTGACTACGGTGATTTTGTAGTTGAATCCAGTAATGAGGATTTAGCAGAGGAAATTGAAACTATCCAGAACCACTGTTTACGAGCATGTCTGAAAATACATGATCCGCGTACGATCACTCGAGTGGACCTCCGGATAAGATGCTCTTGTAAGAGTTTAGCTGATAGGCGCCTAGAGAACTTACTGTGTTTGATGTATAAATTCTCAAGGAACCCACTCAACGTGGTAGTACCGGTACGTGTCCTGCGAGGTAATTCTAAAATTAAATTGAAACTGCAGCGACCAAAGGGCCAGTACAATAAGGGGCCATTAAACCGTGGAATGACGGAGTGGAACAAATTGGAGGCTGATGTACAGAAAATACCCGAATATGGCAAATTTGTTACCAAACTCAAAGGCTAGCCTGATATATATATATGTGGATCAACAAGGGAAAAGGGCCCTCCGCGGGGGATTTTTAGTACCAACTTTGGCCACCAGGGGGCTCCATATAGCCAAAATGGACCAAAATATAGCAAAAACATATCTATACTACTTTTTTATGTAGAATATGATAGGCCACGTTAGAAGATTCCATCTTTTGTGAAAACATTCCATATATGGAATGGAAAAGAACGTTTTTGGGCCTAAATTAGTGTTTTTGCACATGTTGGTTGCCATGGAAACATGATTTTCATTCTAAATCGATTTTTTTTTTAAATTGATAGATGGAATGCCCCACAACGATTTTTATGCTGAAAACAGAATGTAGATACCATCTTTAGATCAAAAGCTATGACCAAATGTTTGAAAAAGTCTGGATATTTGGTAATTAGTATAATTATGCTAATTAGATAGGAATATCTCCAACGCAAAGTAAGATAGAGCTTATTGGTGTTTAAGATTGGACAGTGACCACCGATATTTAGAGAGCCAGTACTCAAAAACTAGAGTTGGAAACTGCTAATAAAAGATATCACTGGAAAGCTGATGACATAAATTTTATTATTGAGTTTTTACCTTGGAGGACCCTTTTCCCTCGACTGTCCACATATAAAGCTGTGTTTATACAGAGTGATAATCTAATTGAAATATATATATATATATGTATATAATAATATACGGCATAGATGCGATGACAAACATGTCAAATGTCAATACACGCGAGTACACTTAGCCCTGTTATCATGTTACCCAATCTATCTGCATGTTTATGGGAATATTCAAGACTGTGAAATCTAGGATAATTTGATACGGTAACCCTAACGTCATGGAACTGATCTTGCCTGTGTAATCTCGACCCAACAATGTGTTGTATGTGAAATAATTTCCTGTGTCTCGTTGGTAGGAATGTTAAGGTATTATGATGGTAAATCTGTGATATATGTTGCTATCTGTAAAATTTATATGAGAACATAATAATTGTACGCTGCTGCTGTTGGCATCTGTCGAAAGACAATACTGGTTATTGGATTTTTGCCAAATAAAAATATTCAAACTCAAACTCAAACTTGAACTTTAACTCCGTGTGTGCCTCCCTCTTCCATTCACACGCACCGACATTACTCCTATTGCCTGTGCCCGCTTTACCTTTCTGTCCTTACCGATATCTGTAGGGGTACAAATGTACTCTGTACTGCTTTTTGTATGTGAAACCCTTCACAACGATTTACAACAATTCCTTGGCCCCTAGGTTCGGTCTGGTTATCCACCTTTCTATTCCAATCCTTTACCCGTTATTTCTTTCCTGAGGCAAAAAACGAATAGCCTAGATAAGGCTAATTTTCCAGTTTAGTTACAAGGTGGTATTGCAATAGCATGTGATAGAAGCATGAGGTGAAGCAGAGTGATCTAGCCGGGCTATCAAACCTCTCCTTGGGGTGCGTTGGCCAAGTATGGGTTCTTTGTCAGCTTATGTATCTTTTTCTAGTTCTTCATTATTTACCCATGGGAATCTTTTCTTTTAACCACATATTAAATTATCCCTTCTATAATCTACCTCCTAATATGTGACATGTACTGGGAACAGGGACCTTAGTGCACCCTGCGCTAAAGGCCTATGAAATAGGGCGAGGGAGGTCACAGTTGACATACATCATGTGACGGTGGGGTTTACTGTGTTGCTTAATGTATGTAATTAACTGTTTAAAGTTTAAGGACGACATGATTTTTTTTTTGGCGTTATGATGCATTAACCCAGTGGCGACAAGGAAATACCCTGTGATGCATTGGTGCATCATGATGAGTGTATCAGCATGATAGTGCATGGTTGGTGACCCCACTAACAGACAGGTAAATGTCTTCTTGTTGAAACTCCTGCTCAGATGGATTAACAATGATTTATATGAGGTATATCTATGACCTTGCCCCAAATTCCCCTATATAAGTATACACTAACAAGGATATATGGTGATTTACTCCTTTAAGTGTACCAAATTCACTGTTATATTATATTCTTACTAACGAAAAGATAACGAGTGCAACACAAGGACAGTTCTGTCTAGCCTTCCTGCCACAAAACTATATGAACCACAACCGTCTCTTGTTCTACCATCCTTACAGTTGTTTCATAACTAACTGTAAAAAACGAATGGCTATAGCTAATTTCCCAGTACAGATACAAGGTGCCAGAATGTGATAGAAGCATGAGGTGAAGCAGAGTGATCTAGTTCGGCTATCAGACCTCCCCTTGGGGTGGGTTGGCCATATATGAGATTGAAATCACTGAATATTTGTTAGCTTATGGATCTTTTTCTAATTCTCCATTATTTGCCCATGGGAATTTTTTCTTTTAACCACATAAATTTTACCCAAAATGTATGTCGACTGAATGTACATTTTTATACCATTACATCTCCTCGGCACAGATTACTCATCTAATGCTGGTTTACATGCCAAACACACGTCCTCAGCATGTGTATTCTTTGCCCTTTACTTCTGCCCTATCTACACTCTGTGCTCCCGCCGCCCTTGTCTCCTAATCTTGCTCCCTCTCCAGCCTTCATACACACAATACCAGCCCCTCTCCCATCTCTACTTTAATCCAAATTCCTACATTTAGTACAATCATGGTTGGATCCACCCTGTCCTCCAATGCGACTTTTCTAGTGTCTAAGGAGTGGCCCCCTCCCTCCCCCCGCCCACACATCCCTATACGAGGCCTCGATCAGGCACCCTTGAACACCCCCCCCCCCCCCACAAACACACACATTTATGAATGCACCCCACTCCACATCACAGATAAATTAACCCTTTATGGATGACATAATGCCTTCATGTTCATTTTGCGTCAGCACTACATCATCATATCATGCCGAGTTGTGGGGTTGTAATGATGCATGAATGCGGCACCGGCGAGCTACTCACCTGGGGTTCATGGACCTTGCAGCAAGAGGGCAAAGTGTATTACAGCCTTATGCTGCCCTTATAGGGTTAATGTACACACTGCCCCCCCCCTGCCCCCAGCCTCCAGGTGTGTTAAGTACAGGGAGGTCACCTCTGTACACCCCCCCCCCCCCAGGGGGGGGGGACTCTACCATGTATTGGATAACCACTGCAGCACAACTCTGAAAAGCGGTGGCGGTGAATTTCCATCAGATCCTGAAAAGGGGGGCGGTCAGATGTCGTCAAGGCCCTGATAAGTAAGGCGGTTAAAATCATATCATTAAATTGAGCAGGTTTTCTTGCTGAAAGGGATGAATATAATTGTATTCGCATAAAATTCAGGGAGCCCTAAACTTAAAATAGCTCATCAAATCTCCCAAACTCTGAAAAGTGGGGCAGTCAAATCTCCCAACCTCTGAAATATAGACCGGTCAAATCTCCAAGCCCCTGAGAAGTAGGGCGGTCAAATCTCCCAACCTCTGATAAGAGGGGTGGTAGGGCGGCAGTTGTTATCTACCCTCAGAGACTCAGTGCCCATTCCGGGACCCCTCCCATTATAGAGGGCATCTAACCAGCACACCCTGTCACAGCAACCTTGTAAGGGCTGCATAGTGCGTTATGTGCTATAGCTGGTGACAACTAATGTCATGTCTTAGTGACATGCATCCTGAACGAGTTAATGCACTCCGCAATGATGCAACAATGCAGTGCTTAAGCCAAATGAACATGTGGCAGTATGTCATCCATAAAGGGTTACTTTATCTAGGATGTGGAGCGGGGTGCCTTCATGTATGTGTGGGGCAGAGGAGGAGGGATGTACCATATAGAGTGCCGAATCCAGCCCCTGTAGGGAAAAATCTAGCATGTGATCCTAATCACAAAAGACTCAGGGTGTGAGTGTATATAGTGTGTGTGTATGTGTTTGGTGTGTGTGCATAATGTGTGTATAGTGTATGTGTATGGTGTGTGTGTATGGTGTGTGTGTATAGTGTGTATGTGTGGTGGGTGTGTATGGTGTATGTGTATAGTGTGTGTGTATGGTGTGTGTGTATAGTGTGTGTGTATGGTGTGTGTGTATGGTGTGTGTGTACAGTGTATGTGTATGGTGTGTGTATGGTGTGTGTGTATGGTGTGTGTATGGTGTGTGTGCACGGTGTGTGTGTGTGTGTGTGTGGTATGTGTGTGTGCACGGTGTGTGTGTGTGGTGTGTGTATGGTGTGTGTGTATGGTGTGTGTATGGTGTGTGTGTGTATGGTGTGTGTATGGTGTGTGTGTATAGTGTATGTGTATGGTGTGTGTGTATGGTGTGTGTATGGTGTGTATAGTGTGTGTGTATGGTGTATACTCATATACTGTTCTTTCCCCATACATTTCCATAGCAAAGCAACTTTGTTAGAAAGACCTAGACTGGCCCTAAACTTGCTTATAACGAGGTACTAGTAATTACTTAAGTAGCTATAGGCTGCCCATATCACAGGGGAATTCCTGACAAAGCCTACACCCCTGTAGGCCGCCACATCACAGGAAGAAGCCCTGACAAATCACTCCGCCTCCCCCTGCCCCCCCCCCCCCCCCACCCACACGTCTGTACCTACACCCCTGTAGGCCGCCCACATCACAGGAAGAAGCCCTGACAAAGTCCCCCCTTCCCCTGCCCCTGTAAAACTCACATAGCACCTAGGCTCGTCCTCCTATCCCTTCCAGACACACAGGGCTTATAACCGAAGATTTCACTGTATTTTGGTCTCGATTTTCGTCCACACATCTCTTCCCATGCCATCTTGGTCTGACAAAAAGCGTCTCACCTTGCTAAATATCAGATCTCCCATAGGTTTAACACTAGATGCCGAAATCGACGAAATGTCTACAGCAGTACTTTGATGTTTGTCTGCAGTACCGAAAAAATGAACTTTTTTGGACAGGTCTTATTTGAGATAGAATTTGAGATAGAACCAATGGACAGAAACAGTTGCGGTTTGTTGCATTGGAACAGAAAACACTTCAATTGTATGTGTGCATCACAGCAATATCGAATGTTGTTTTTTTCTGTGAGAAAAATTGGTTTACTTTTTTTTCCAGAGATCGGAGGAAATCGTCTCACAGAGGCGTCGCATAAGACTCTGGGAGCAGTAGCTCCCTGAGTCAATAAGTGTGTGTGGGGGGGGGGGGGGGGAGAGTCACGCGCTGTATACTAGAAAACTGCGCATTGGTAGATCGGATGGATCCAACTATAATTATAAGAATTTAAGTTAGCTTATGCTCTGAAGATTAAAAAATGGGGGAAGGGTTGAGATTTGACAATCAAATTTTGGGTATATAATCTGGAAGATTTTCTTCATAATTTGACTTAATCAGAGGATGAAGAATTAGAAAATGATTCATATGCTGGCACATCACTGATTTTAACGTCATTATAATGGCCAAGGGCGGGTTTTATGGCCCAAACTAGGTCACTCTGTTTTGCCTCGTATCTTACTTTCGGCTAAGCTCCCATGGAACTGGATATTGGCCACATCCCCCTGCTTCTTACAGTTACGAAACGACTGTGAGGGT